>CM065716.1:119543652-119606152 GCA_033310375.1 Conus canariensis
ATTTCGCCGGATACCAGTGTGAAACGTGCTATATTGGTTGTCCGTCCTCACGTAACGTCGTTAGGGTGGGGTGTCCACGTGGTTTTAGACAGGTTCTCACCACCTTTGTATCGTGAGAGTCCATTTCTGCTGTATTGGCCGGAGTGGGTACAGACGATCACCATCACTTAACTTTCTTCTGGCACATCTAGTGATCCACATCCTGCAAGTCATTAGTGGGAAATATTCAACAAAATAGCGTGGATAGGTTGTGTGATGTGTGGTGACAGGAGGACAGGTTATGTGGTGTGTGATGACAGGAGGACAGGTTATGTGGTGTGTGGTGACAGGACAGGTTATGTGGTGAGTGGTGACAGGACAGGTTATGTGATGTGTGATGACAGGACAGGCTATGTGGTGTGTGGTGACAGGAGGACGGGTTATGCGATGTGTGATGACAGGAGGACAGGTTATGTGGTGTGTGATAACAGGACAGGTTATGTGATGTGTGATGACAGGAGGACAGGTTATGTGGTGTGTGATGACAGGACAGGTTATGTTATGTGTGATGACAGGACAGGTCATGTGATGTGTGATGACAGGACATGTTATGTGGTGTGTGATGACAGGACATGTTATGTGGTGTGTGATGACAGGACAGGTTATGTGGTGTTTGATGACAGGACAGGTTATGTGGTGTGTAATGACAGTAGGACAGGTTATGTAGTGTGTGATGACAGGACAGGTTATGTGATGTGTGATGACAGGAGGACAGGTTATGTGGTGTGTGATGACAGGAGGACAGGTTATGTGGTGTGTGGTGACAGGGGGACAGGTTATGTGGTGTGTGATGACAGGACAGGTTATGTGATGTGTGAGGACAGGTTATGTGATGTGTGATGAGAGGAGGACAGGTTATGTGGTGTGTGATGACAGGACAGGTTATGTGGTGTGTGATGACAGGACAGGTTATGTGATGTGTGATGACAGGACAGGTTATGTGGTGTGTGATGACAGGAGGACAGGTTATGTGGTGTGTGATGACAGGAGGACACGTTATGTGATGTGTGATGACAGGAGGACAGGTTATGTGGTGTGTGATGACAGGAGGACAGGTTATGTGGTGTGTGATGACAGGAGGACAGGTTATGTGGTGTGTGGTGACAGGAGGACAGGTTATGTGATGTGTGGTGGCAGGAGGACAGGTTATGTGGTGTGTGATGACAGGAGGACACGTTATGTGATGTGTGATGACAGGAGGACAGGTTATGTGATGTGTGGTGACAGGAGGACACGTTATGTGATGTGTGATGACAGGAGGACAGGTTATGTGGTGTGTGATGACAGGACAGGTTATGTGGTGTGTGATGTCAGGAGGACAGGTTGTGTGATGACAGGAGGACATGTTGTGTGGTGACAGGACAGGTTATGTGGTGTGTGATGACAGGAGGACAGGTTATGTGGTGTGTGTGGTAACAGGAGGACAGGTTATGTGATTTGTGGTAACAGGAGGACAGGTTATGTGATGTGTGATGACAGGACAGGTTATGTGGTGTGTGATGACAGGACAGGTTATGTGGTGTGTAATGACAGGACAGGTCGTGTGGTGTGTGTTAACAGGAGGACAGGTTGTGTGATGAAGGACAGGTTATGTGATGTGTGATGACAGGAGGACAGGTTGTGTGGTGTGTGATGACAGGACAGGTTGTTATGTGTGATGACAGGACAGGTTATGCGGTGTGTGATGACAGGAGGACAGGTTGTGTGATGACAGGACAGGTTATGTGGTGTGTGATGACAGGACACGTTATGTGATGTGTGATGACAGGAGGACAGGTTATGTGGTGTGTGATGACAGGAGGACAGGTTATGTGGTGTGTGATGACAGGAGGACAGGTTATGTGGTGTGTGATGACAGGAGGACAGGTTGTGTGATGACAGGACAGGTTATGTGGTGTGTGATGACAGGAGGAAAGGTTATGTGGTGTGTGATGACAGGAGGACAGGTTATGTGATGTGTGATGACAGGAGGACAGGTTATGTGGTGTGTGATGACAGGAGGACAGGTTATGTGGTGTGTGATGACAGGAGGAAAGGTTGTGTGATGATAGGACAGGTTATGTGGTGTGTGATGACAGGACAGGTTATGTGGTGTGTGATGACAGGAGGACAGGTTATGTGGTGTGTGATGACAGGAGGACAGGTTATGTGGTGTGTGATGACAGGAGGACAGGTTATGTGGTGTGTGATGACAGAGGACAGGTTATGTGGTGTGTGATGACAGGAGGACAGGTTATGTGGTGTGTGGTGACAGGAGGACACGTTATGTGGTGTATGATGACAGGACAGGTTATGTGGTGTGTAATGACAGGAGGACAGGTTATGTGGTGTGTGATGACAGGACAGGTTATGTGGTGTGTAATGACAGGGGGACAGGTTATGTGGTGTGTGATAACAGGAGGACACGTTATGTGGTGTGTAATGACAGGAGGACAGGTTATGTGGTGTGTGGTGACAGGAGGACAGGTTATGTGGTGTGTGGTGACAGGACAGGTTATGTGGTGTGTGATGACAGGACAGGTTATGTGGTGTGTAATGACAGGAGGACAGGTTATGTGGTGTGTGGTGACAGGACAGGTTGTGTGGTGTGTGATGACAGGACAGGTTATGTGGTGTGTAATGACAGGAGGACAGGTCGTGTGGTGCGGAACTGGAGGAGAGGAATATGGGCACGAGAGAGGCCGTGCTGCTGAGTCAGAGAGACTGTCTGCGTCAACAGCACAGCGAGCTTGAACGAGAGCAGGTCTGTCTGTGTCTGTCTTTCTTTCTACACCAGTAACACACAGCGTTGTCTGTCTTTCTACACCTGTAACACACAGCGTTGTCTGTCTGTCTTTCTACACCAGTAACACACAGCGTTGTCTGTCTGTCTTTGTACACCAGTGACACATAATGTTGTCTGTCTGTCTTGGTACACCAGTAACACACAGCGTTGTCTGTCTGTCTTTCTACACCAGTAACACACAACGTTGTCTGTCTGTCTTGGTACACCAGTAACACACAGCGTTGTCTGTCTGTCTTTCTACACCAGTAACTCACAGTGTTGTCTGTCTGTCTTTCTACACCTGTAACACACAGTGTTGTCTGTCTTTCTACACCTGTAACACACAACGTTGTCTGTCTGTCTTGGTACACCAGTAACATACAGCGTTGTCTGTCTGTCTTTGTACACCAGTAACACACAGCGTTGTCTGTCTGTCTTTGTACACCAGTGACACACAATGTTGTCTGTCTGTCTTGGTACACCAGTAACACACAGCGTTGTCTGTCTGTCTTTGTACACCAGTAACATACAGCGTTGTATGTCTGTCTTTGTACACCAGTAACACACAGCGTTATCTGTTTGTCTTTCTACACCAGTAACACACAGCGTTGTGTGTCTGTCTTTCTACACCAGTGACATACAGCGTTGTCTGTCTGTCTTTCTACACCAGTAACATACAGCGTTGTCTGTCTGTCTTTCTACACCAGTAACACACATCGTTGTGTGTCTGTCTTTCTACACCAGTGACATACAGCGTTGTCTGTCTGTCTTTCTACATCAGTAACATACAGCGTTGTCTGTCCGTCTTTCTACACCAGTAACACACAGCGTTGTCTGTCTGTCTTTCTACACCAGTGACACACACCGAACAAACGAAACGAGCTCAGCCAGCTAGTCAGCACGCCCTGATCTTTCCTAGTTTGTCGTGAGAGTGATGGTTCCAAGACGATGCACCAATCTTAGCTAGATACAATACACTGCATCCAGTTACGCCTCATTTTCTGGTTTGTACCGTGAGTTGACTGTGCATGATCAGACGGACGCTATCTTTCTGACCTGTAGCCCAACTTGAAGACCAAAATCAACCTTGGTATTCTAGAAGACAAAGGTGGTAGTAAACTACAGCAAAACTATATCACAAACCGTTTTTCAAGCTTCATGTGACTTTTTCTTTTCCACATTGAAGTCTAGGGTCCAGAGCTGGCCTACCAAAGAGATACACATTAGATGATACCAGCTGGGATGGGAACGTGTCTCTCTGGCCTATCAAAGAGATACACATCAGATGATACCAGTTGGGATGGGAACGTGTCTCTCTGGCCTACCAAAGAGATACACATCAGATGATACCAGTTGGGATGGGAACGTGTCTCTCTGGCCTACCAAAGAGATACACATCAGATGATACCAGTTGGGATGGGAACGTGTCTCTCTGGCCTACCAAAGAGATACACATCAGATGATACCAGTTGGGATGGGAACGTGTCTCTCTGGCCTACCAAAAAGATACACATCAGATGATACCAGTTGGGATGGGAACGTGTCTCTCTGGCCTACCAAAGAGATACACATCAGATGATACCAGTTGGGATGGGAACGTGTCTCTCTGGCCTACCAAAGAGATACACATTAGATGATACCAGTTGGGATGGGAACGTGTCTCTCTGGCCTACCAAAGCGATACACATTAGATGATACCAGTTGGGATGGGAACGTGTCTCTCTAATACTACCTGAATAGTACCAGAACGACAACATACTAAATCAGCGGTGAAATTGCTGGTTTGTTTTGGGGGCGCCAACGGTATGTGAACCAGTAACGTGCACCTCTGAATGTGAAGCTTTACCACCGGGCCACTAATGACCCAGATACCTCATCTGCAGACCTGTCTATGCCTTTAATATTACCCTGCTCCCCCAGCCCCCTTCACCCCAGCGGTAAAGCATGGCGTCTTGATGGACACGAAGACATTCAACAAAAGGCAGCGCTTTGTTGACTTGTGCTTCTGCACACGCTGTTCCCCTCGGAATCGATTAAGTTACATCAACAGACATGCTTCTCTTCCTTCGACTTCACATGTGCTTGATGTGTGCCTTGTCACCAGTAAATCTATTAAAAACTGGTTTTTTTTTATAACCTCACATTACTTACGATCCATTAATGTTAGCTGATGGATAAATCAACTAATGACTAAGGTGAGAGAATTTAAGAAGAGGGTCTCGTGGCTACGACTTAACAGATGTCTTACGCGTTAGCCCAACGTGCTGGTCAGACCTTGAGTACCTACCTAATATGGTTGTGCTATTGTTATCATTGTATGTATGTATGGTGAGTCTACACATGTGTGTATGGGTGTGTGGGCACGGGCCCGTGTGTGTGTGTGTGTGCGAGCGCATATTTGTGTGTGCATGATGTGCGTGTAAATATATATATAAATATATAAATTAAAAAAAATATATATATAAATATATTGCTGAGTAGCAATCAAAGAAAGACAGTGTTAAGGATTGTTTGATTTTTCAGTAGTACCGAATAAAGAAGTCCCTGAGGAAGGCCCACAGCGAAACGTCGGAAAAAGGAAAACTTGCTTGTTTGCTTCTTCATTGTGTGGTTGTTTATATATATATATATATATATATATATATATATATATATATATATATATATATATATATATATGCATATGTGTGTGTGTGTGTGTGTGTGTGTGTGTGTGTGTGTGTGCATGCACACATGCATATGTGCACGCTTTTGTGTGTGTGTGTGTGTGTGTGTGTGTGTGTGTGTGTGTGTGTGTGTGTGTGTGTGCACGCGCACACGTGTATGTATGTATGTATGTATTTGTGTGTGCGTGTGCAGAAGTGCCTGTGTGTGTGATTTGTGGGCTTGTGTGAGCATACGCACGTTTCTGCATCTGTATATGTACATATATGTGTGTATGTACGTGTGCCTGTGCATGTGGGTGTATATGCATGTGCATGTGTGTGTGCGCGTTCGTGTGTGTAGGTGTATGTGTGCACGTGTGTGTGTATGTGCGCATGCACGCATATGCGTGTGTGTGCGCATAGGAGCGAGCGCATGCAAGCATGCGCCTGTGTGCGTATGTGTGCGTGCGTGCATATGTGTGTGTAACAAAAGGAAAACAATGAACCCAGGTATCTAGTAATCAGCTAATTAGAGAGAGAGAGAGCGAGAGAGAGAGCGCATCTATGGTGTACCTTTATTAATGCATATTTGTTTATAACTAAGATAAAAAAAAATACAAAGAGTTGCAACTATACCAATCTTTAATAGAAGTGTAACTTTTGGACTTGATTTATATGCTTAGAGACGAGTCTGTCTCTGTGTCACTTAACATGTATGCACGTTTGGATCCCCTGGTGGATTTGTCGGTGCCCTATCCCCCCCCCCTCTCTCTCTCTCTCTCTCTCTCTCTCTCTCTCTCTCTCTCTCTCTCTCTCTCTCTCTCTCTTATATCATGAAAAATATCTTGGTGTAGTAACTAATAAATGGCATAGGGACTCACTTGTCAGATTTAGAACAAGAACATAGGTTTATATTCATACAAAAGGTGGTTTACTTCAGATTCGATCAGGAGTTCGGTATGCCCGTTATGTTCGAATGGTTTCGAAGATGAGATGCATTTCTTATTCGATTGTTGTGAATATAATGAATTACGAAACACAAGTAGTCTGTTTACTAAATACAACGCGCAAAGATATAACGTAAGAAAAATACTGACATCAGAAAATGAAAACATTATTAGATCACTTGCTGCGTTCATTGCGAAAGCAAATAATATTAGGAAGAAAAATGTAGATTGTTAGTTATCAGATTATTTATCATGAAAATGTAACTCTGCTAAGTATCTACTATGTACTATTGTCGTGCTGAAAGAAAAAGATAATAACTGTCACTAATTGATGACTCATAGGTCGGTTGGTCGAATATTACGACCCAGTACTAATGGATGTTTTTGCAAAGCTGTTTGATTTTGCATTTATCTTCGGTCGTCGCCAGATGTAATTTTGCATTTTGATTTATGTTTGCTCTTCCTTGGCATTAGAACCGAAAGAACTATTGCCAGTAAATTCTTTGTCATCTCTCTCTCTCTCTCTCTCTCTCTCTCTCTCTCTCTCTCTCTCTCTCTCTCTCTCTCCTCTCTCTCTCTCTCTCTTTCTCTCACTTCTGTCGTTTCTGTTTCGTTTGTTTTTGGCTCTCCACCCCCCTCCCCGCCCTACCCCCCTCCCCCCTTTTTTTTTTGTTTTTGTTTTTGTTCTGTATTTAATCAATTTTTGTTTTTGCAAGGAGAAAACACACACACACACACACACACACACACACACACACACACACACACACACACACACCACACACGCACACACACACACACACACACACACACACACACACACCACACACACACACACACAAAGAGTTCGCTTTTAGCGTTCGCTTTTGTTGCACTTCAAATCTAGTTCATGCCTTCTATTTTTCCGACGCCATATTTTGTTGCCATGGCCACGGTGCAGCGTTCACGCAGGAACACATTTCTGTCCTTAACCGTCTTCCTTTGCCTTCCACCAGAACCGACCGTCGGCAGGTCACTGGACACACGGCTGTCAAGGGTCTGTGCGGAACACTGTCCTGCACCCAGTGTTGTTGGGAATCAGCATGGGAACAGTGCTGTTTATAATTAGTATAGGAATCGGCAAATGACCCGCCTATATCTTCAAAGACTACACGGCCCTTACAGCCAATGGTACAATGGAGTAGACGGCCCTTACAGCCAATGGTACAGTGGAGTGAATGCAGGAGCAAAAGCAAACAAACAAACAAAGAATCAAGCACAATCTGTGCTCATCCTACACAAGATATAGCTAGTCGTAAAGTGAAGACAGGCAACATCGTTGGTACTGTGTAACTGGTCATCACCAACAGCCATCAGTGCAGCGCACACAGCAACAGTCAGATCGCAAGAGCAAGACAGGTCGGCAATGTATGCACCTAAAAGTTCTTAGTTGCGGGGAAAAAAGAACAGTTCTCATATGAATATCTGAATTACCTGCTCTGCTCTAGACGGAAGAGGTTTACGTGACCCACTGACATGGATATACATGTATAAACACAACATGGCACACAGTGACAACTCGCGCACAACCAGTATGATCGATGAAATGCAGCAAACCGACCATTGTCCTAGTTGATGTCCTGGCATGGGGTCAGGGAAAGGATAGTGGGAGATGGTGAGGATGGTTGGTCAGTCTCTGACGTGTGACCCTGTGCACTGTGTGTTGACCTGCAGGCTTTAGTGGACCACGAGACCGAAGAGGAGATGGTGACCTTCTGTCAGAATGTGAAGGCCCGCGCTGAAGACTTGGATCTCTCCACCTCGGGTCAAAGGGCAGGCCAACACAGAACCACCACCATCCTGGAACGTCTGTTGGAGACTGAGAAAACGCTTATCCAAGGTTGCCCGTAGTGGGTGTCTGGGTGGTTTGTAGTGAGTGTCCAAGGTGGTTTGCAGTGGGTGTACAAGGTGGTTTGTAGTGGGTGTGGAAAGTGATTTGTAGTGGGTGTGCAAGGTGGTTTGCAGTGGATATGCAAAGTGGTTTGTAGTGGGTGTGCAAAGTGGTTTGCAGTGGATATGCAAGGTGGTTTGTAGTGGATGTGCAAAGTGGTTCGTAGTAGGCTTCCAAGGTGGTTTGTAGTGGGCTTCTAAGGTGGTTTGTAGTGGGCTTCCAAGGTGGTTTGTAGTGGGCTTCCAATGTGGTTTGTAGTGGGTGTCCACAGTGGTATGTAGTGGGTGTCCACAGTGGTTTGTAGTGGAGGTCTACAGTGGTTTGTAATGGGTGTGCGAGATGGTTTGTAGTGAGTGACTATGTGTAGGCAAGGGCACCAAGAAAACAATGTCCAAGATGGTCTGTAGTGAGTGACTGTCGGTTGACATGAGTACTAAGAACACAATATTCAAGGCGGGTTATAGGGAGTGACCGTCAGTATACATGTGTACCAAGAACACAATATTGAAGGCGGATTGTAGCGAGTGACTCCAGTAGACATGAGGACCAAGAACACAATATTAAAGGCGGATTGTAGCGAGTGACTCCAGTAGACATGAGGACCAAGAACACAATATTGAAGGCGGATTGTAGCGAGTGACTCCAGTAAACATGAGGACCAAGAACACAATATTGAAGGCGGATTGTAGCGAGTGACTCCAGTAGACATGAGGACCAAGAACACAATATTAAAGGCGGATTGTAGCGAGTGACTCCAGTAAACATGAGGACCAAAAACACAATATTAAAGGCGGATTGTAGTGAGTGACTCCAGTAAACATGAGGACCAAGAACACAATATTAAAGGCGGATTGTAGTGAGTGACTCCTGTAAACGTGAGGACCAAGAACACAATATTAAAGGCGGATTGTAGCGAATGACTGTCAGTAGACATGAGGACCAAGAACACAATACTAAAGGCGGATTGTAGCGAGTGACTCCAGTAGATATGAGGACCAAGAACACAATATTGAAGGCGGATTGTAGCGAGTGACTCCAGTAGACATGAGGACCAAGAACACAATATTAAAGGCGGATTGTAGCGAGTGACACCAGTAAACATGAGGACCAAGAACACAATATTAAAGGCGGATTGTAGGGAGTGACTGTCAGTGGGCACTAAGAAAACAATGCTCAAGGGGTCTGTAGTGGGTAAATGTTGGTAGACATGGGCACTAAGAAAACAATGCTCAAGGGGTCTGTAGTGGGTAAATGTTGGTAGACATGGGTGCTAAGAAAACAATATTCTAAGGGTCTGTAGTGGGTAAATGTTGGTAGACATGGGCACTAAGAAAACGATGTTCTAGGGGTCTGTAGTGGGTAAATATTGTAGACATGGGCACAAAGAAAACAGTGTCCAAGGGGTCTGTAGTGGGTAAATGTTGGTAGACATGGGCACTAAGAAAACAATGTTCTAGGGGTCTGTAGTGGGTAAATGTTGGTAGACATGGGCACCAAGAAAACAATGTCCAATGGGTCTGTAGTGGGTAAATGTTGGTAGACATGGGCACTAAGAAAACAATGTTCAAGGGGTCTGTAGTGGGTAAATGTTGGTAGACATGGGCAATTTTTTCCCCACTGGTATATAAAACACCCACTCCAGAGTTTTAATCACTCTTGATCTTCTTTGGGTTTTTTTTTATAAACAAACTTAATAATGCAAAAACTGTAAACAATTTGATATATATAATTCTTTTCTTTTACACAAATTCAGTCAACGCCTTTCGTGGCTATTTTTCCCTTTTCATAAGTAGGGTACCTTCAGTCGCAACATGTCTTCACGTTATTCAAATCCAACAGTCCCTTTACACAATAGGGCGCTCTACAAATTACAAAATTCTGGCGGCGTGTTTGACATACTTTAGAAAGAAATTAGAAAAACATATTACAATTTTCCCCCCATTACACTGATTAATCACGCTTCACCCTTTGACAAATGTCGGGTTTTCTTCAGTCTTTTCTCTGGCTTACAAATACATCTCATTCTACCCTTTTACAAACTTGAGGGTTTGTTTTCACAAATACCTTAGGCAAACATACATATTTTGTCTTTTGAGAGCGTAGTATTCTTCAATCCATGAGAGCGTAATTATGAGGTTCTTCGAAGTTCACGGGAAAAGGTGTGTCAGTCTTGTCTGGCACCTCAGTTTTAACAAGCCTCGTGACCCAATCATTAAAAAAAGGGGTTCTCATCTAAAAACAGACAAGAAACGTAAAGTAAATGAATGAAATTAGACTCACCAACGATGTTCTCACTCCGATAACGAACACTCACCTACCTGATGTGTGAACGGGGTGCAATTTGGAACTCATTTTAAAGTTCGATTTTTTGGATAGAATTACCAAACTTGTTCGTCCATCGGAACTTACCGTCCTATCTTCTTCTTCCAGGAAAGCGACCGCAATCAACCAGTTGATTATTCTGTCACTATCTGCACGAACTCCCCAACACGAGTTCGACAATGCAAATAGGCATGGGACTTTCGTCTAAAAAAATTGATAATAACTTTCCTCTTTTTTTTTTTTTCGTTAATTAAACGCCGCTGGCTTCCTGCTCTCTCTCTCTCTCCTCTCTCTCTCTCTCTCTCTCTCTCTCTCTCTCTCTCTCTCTCTCTCTCTCTCTCTCTCTCTCTCTTAATCTTTCCGCCAACGCTCTCTTTTCTCATACAAATCCTTGATCGACGCTCAGGTAAAACTGATCAACGACAGAACCCTTTTCGCTACAGTTCAACCCTAGAAGACTCGAGTATAGTTAAATGATTAACAATAACGTTTTACGTTGTCCGTTCATTTACCATGCGCACCCCTCCCGACTGGGGCGCATGACACATGGATGCTAAGGAAACAATGTGGTGTGTGTGTGTGTGTGTGTGTGTGTGTGTGTGTGTGTGTGTGTGTGTGTGTGTGTGTGCGTGCGTGCGTGTGTGTGTGTGCGAGCGTGCGTGCGTGCGTGCGTGTGTGTGAATGTGTGTGTGCGTGTGTGTGTGTGTGTGTGTGTGTGTGTGTGTGTGTGTGTGTGTGTGTGTGTGTGTGTGAGCAGTTTCTTATGAATGTGTGTTTTGATGCCTATACTAATGCTAACGCACACTAACCAAAGAAGACGAGACAGAGACAGTCACCACATGTTTTGATGTCCACCCTGTACAGAGACTGCTGAGTACGAGATGCACAGAGAAAGGCTGTTCTTGCTGGAGACCGACCAACACTGCCACCAGCAGGCTCTTCTTGAGACAGCAAGGACCAAGAAAGGTAGGTACTACACGCCAGTCCATTGTGAGAGACAGCCAGGACTAAGAAACATGTTTTGTACATACCACAGACTGTGTGAGATGACAAGGGCCAAGGCAGGTAGGTACTGTGTACCAATAGATTGTGTGAAACAGCGAGGACCAAGACAGATGGGTACTGCACTCAAGCAGGTTGTGAAACAGGACAAGCAGGTGTGTACTACTTTTGAAATAATTAGGACCAAGACAGGTAAAACTACTTGCCAGCAGACTGTGTAAAACAGTTAGGACGAAGACAGGTGGGTACTGCATGCCAGCAAACTGTCTGAGACAGAGAGGACCAAGACAGGTGGATACTACATTCCAGCATACCATGAAACAGCCAGGACTGAGACAGTGAGTACTACATACCAGCATACTGTGAAACAGCCAGGACTGAGACAGTGAGTACTACATACCAGCATACTGTGAAACAGCCAGGACTGAGACAGTGAGTACTACATACCAGCATACTGTGAAACAGCCAGGACTGAGACAGTGAGTACTACATACCAGCATACTATGAAACAGCCAGGACTGAGACAGTGAGTACTACATACCAGCATACTGTGAAACAGCCAGGACTGAGACAGTGAGTACTACATACCAGCATACTGTGAAACAGCCAGGACTGAGACAGTGAGTACTACATACCAGCATACTGTGAAACAGCCAGGACTGAGACAGTGAGTACTACATACCAGCATACTATGAAACAGCCAGGACTGAGACAGTGAGTACTACATACCAGCATACTGTGAAACAGCCAGGACTGAGACAGTGAGTACTACATACCAGCATACTATGAAACAGCCAGGACTGAGACAGTGAGTACTACAGACTAACTGACTGCGAAACAACACGACCAAGACAGGTGGGTACTATATACCATCAAACTGTGTAAAACAGGTAGGACCAAGACAGATGGATACTACATACCATCAAACTGTGTAACACAGGTAGAACCAAGACAAGTGGGTACTATAGACCAGCATACTGTGTGGTACAGCCAGGACCAAGACAGGTGAGTATCACATGCTAGAAACCATTCCAGCTCCTTCCTTTTAAAGTGATTAGGTAGTACTTGAACTCTACCTCTTTGATTCTTTTCCTGATGCGCTTTTTGTGGCGACTGTTTGGTCGTTGTCGTTCATGGATTTTTGTTTTCGTTTTTTTTTTTTTTTTTTTGTCCTTCGCACACAACGTGGCTGAGAAATGTCCCACATCACGCAGGGAGGCTGTCTGGGACACAAGTGTCCTTCACCATGCAGGACGGTTGACTGGCAAACGATGGAGCTGCATAATTAGCTGGTTGGACGTGGGAGGTTGAGTAGGAGTTGGTCGGTGAACAGGTTGGCTGTGTGATTCTTGCCCTGTCCTGAAAACAGTGTGTGTGTGTGTGTGTGTGTGTGTGTGTGTGTGTGTGTGTGTGTGTGTGTGTGTGTGTGTGTGTGTGTGTAGGGGGGGGGAGGGCAGAAGGGGGGGGGGATGCCTCTACCATCAACACAGGCTGGCTGTGTGATTCTCGCCCTGTCCTGAGAACAGTGTGTGTGGGGCGTTCCTTTTCCCACCAACAGTCTAGAATGAATGATGGGCAGTACATCTGTGTTGTTGCTCTTTGTAAAATAGAATCGTCTTTAAAACGTTGCCAGTGCATTTTGCGAAGGTCACTTTGTTCACATGTAACGTCATTGATGGCAGTGGATTTGGTGGAAGTCACATTGTTCACGTGTGACGTCATTGATGGCTGTGGATTTGGTGGAAGTCACATTGTTCACGTATAACGTCATTGATGGCAGTGGATTTGGTGGAAGTCACATTGTTCGCGTGTAACGTCATTGATGGCAGTGGATTTGGTGGAAGTCACATTGTTCACGTGTAACGTCATTGATGGCAGTGGATTTGGTGGAAGTCACATTGTTCACGTGTAACGTCATTGGTGGCTGTGGATTTGGTGGAAGTCACATTGTTCACGTGTAACGTCATTGATGGCAGTGGATTTGGTGGAAGTCACATTGTTCACGTGTAACGTCATTGATGGCAGTGGATTTGGTGGAAGTCACATTGTTCACGTGTAACGTCATTGATGGCAGTGGATGTGGTGGAAGTCACATTGTTCACGTGTAACGTCATTGATGGCAGTGGATTTGGTGGATGTCACATTGTTCACGTGTAATGTCATTGATGGCGGTGGATTTGGTGGAAGACTCTTTGTTCACCTATAACGTCACTGATGGCAACGGACCATGTGACGGAAAGGGGCCACATTGCTGCCCACATTTCTTCCAGTGGTGTAACCATGGTATATGGTGTGTGTGGCGGTGTTTCAGAGGTGGAGGAATGTATGGTGAAGGAGGAGGAGAGGCTGCAGCAGTTGGAAGAGGAACGGCAGCATGTGGCCAACATCCCCCACTGCGGACAGGAATTCAACAGGTCAGGGTCACTCATCCATTATCTTCCCCTCTCCTCTCTCTCTCTCTCTCTCTCTCTCTCTCTCTCTCTCTCTCTCTCTCTCTCTCTCTCCTCTCTCTCTCTCTCTCGTATGTATGCGTGCGTGCGTGTGTGTTTGTGTGTGTCATCATATTCATGATGATATAATTATGTACAATCTCTCTCTCTCTCTCTCTCTCTCTCTCTCTCTCTCTTTGTCCACACACACACACACACACACACACACACACACACACACACACACACACACACACACACTTACACATACTCTCACACACACGCACGCACGCACGCACACACATACAAACACACGCACGTACGCACGCACGCATGTACACGTGCAGGCACACACAACACTGTAAATCATCAGTAAGTTCCATAAAGTTCAAACTTAGCTGCCAGACTGACTTTGAAAGAATGGGAGCATGGTCATATCACACTGTTACTCGAGTACCTTCACTAGTTTCCTACACGTGGAAAAAATCCGTTTTATGCCCTTACCTCTTTCCTGTTTTCCCCATCCATCTTCTGCTTTCTAAGTATTTTCATTCCAGGCAGATCCGATTGTTTGTCACAGGCGGCGGAAGCAGGGGGGGGGGGGGGGGGGGGGGCATGCCCCCCTCCAGAAAAATATTGGGGGGGGACAGCCTTACATACTGCCCCCCCCCCCCCCCTAATATTGAACACCTCCAAAAAAATTACAGAGAGAGAGACACACAGAGACAGAGAGAGAGAGAGAGAGAGAGAGAGAGAGAGAGAGAGATGTTTGATGGTGCATCATCTTGTCGTCATACTTGTCATACTTCCTGTCAAACTCGCTCAGGAAAGATGTCAACACATTTCTCGGGAACCTCTCTGCAGCTGACCCACTTTGGCCACACATTACTGATCAGTGCCTGACCAACATTGCCAAGAATGGCATATATGCTGATGCTATTGTAGCGCAAGCTATGGTGAGAATGATTGGTAGGGACATACACATCGTAACAAGTCAGCAAGAGAGCTCCAGGATAGGCTACCTGATGAATAAGATCTTGGCGGGAGACATTGAATCATCCCTTCCACCTGTCCTTATAGGACAAACAGGCGAGGAACATTTTGTGAGCCTAACACTTCATCAAACCAGAGACAGTGAAAATGATGAAGAAAAGGAGGAAGAAAGTGTTTCCTCATCTACAGAAGGTGCATCAATCATGCAGTCTCCTCGTGACGACGCCAACCGACCTGCGCAGTCTCCTCGTGATGACATTGACCGACCTGCTACTGTAAGAAAACCAAAATGTCAGTCTACTGTGTGCTGCAAGGACGCAGTCAACCCCTTTCAGCCACAGAGCGACACAGTCCTCTCCAAACTGACCAGGGTAAGTTCAGGAAGGCCCTGTTGTTTCCAAAGATCTTGGTTCCAGCAAAACCCTTGGCTTCACCTATGCACAACAGACAACAAGGTATATTGTTTCTTCTGCATGAGGGCTAATCATCAAGGCTGCAAACCTGATGCAGCGTTTGTATGGAGCGGTTTTGACAACTGGAAGAAAGCACTGGAAAATTTCTCAAGCCACGAAAAATCATCTTCACATGGAGCAGCTGTGTATGACGTAAAATGTAGGCAGTCTACAACGTCAGTGTATGCTCCAGTGACGTGTCAGCATGAAACAACAACAACAACAAAAATACACTGCAAAGCATGATGAACGAACTAGAGAGCCTTCAGTTTCTCCTGCGTCAGGGTCTGCCTCTCCGTGGACATGACGAGCAAACCTTCAACAGCTGCTCAAGTTCTGCTTTGGAGAGGGCTGCAAGGAAAAAACATACACAGGTTCAAAATATCTGTCACGTGATATTGTCAACGAGGTCCTCGGGATTATGGCACATAAAGTCTTGCGATCTGTTGTACTTGAAATCAGAGAAGCGAATTGGTTTTCGATACTACCTGACGAAACCCGTGATCGTTTGGTTTCATTTACTACCCTTTACTGGCTGCTTTTGGGGTGCTATTGGATTCTTTTTTGCACCCTTGGTGGTGAGAACACCACGGTATTATGGACTGTGGTGTGTCTCTATTTGACGCCAGGAGCGCAAACACAACCAGCCGTGTCTTCGTGATGAGTTCCGATCCAGCGGACGAAAGGCCTCGGAGCAGGCAATACAAATATATCTGCCTTCAAAAGGGATTACGATGGTTCCCTTATGCAGCTAGTGAAGAGTTTTCATATCTGTAATACATTTTCTTAATTTCATGTTCCCAGTTTCTCCATCTTCGAACTCACCCTTCCCCCCCCCCTCCCCCTCCTTAAGTTAAAATCTTTGCCAAGTCATTACTATGAAGACAGTTGGGTTGTTGGCCTGCGCTTGTTTTTTTTCCCCCACTATTAGATTGTTCGTCTATGTATGTATTTGTCTGACTTTATTCAAGTTTAAAAGGCTGTGCCAGTCTTGAATAAAAGTTGCTGTGTGTTAGGTTTTCTTATGGGAGCAAAAGTTACCCCACTTGTTTACTGTTTATTGTTTACTCTTCCCTGCCTCATTTCATTTCCAATTTCATTTTGATTAATGTAGACAGCATGACAGAGGGCTGGTCTACACAAGCACAGTTCAAGGGAAGTAACCGTAATTTTAGTCTCTTGTTAAGAAGTTGTTTCCTTTGGAGAGTTGTTCCCCTTGAGTGGTAAAACGAAGGTTGTGGAATTGAAGATAATGTATTTTGATTTGGTTCCAGTTTACTATTTTTATTCTTTGTATACAAAAATATTGTTGGGAAAGTTACTAGAAGTAATTAATTTTGGGGGCTGAAATTAATTAATTTAGGGAAATGATAATCAAGTTCCCCAACCTACTTCCTGTTTCCTGACAAGTTCCACACCCTATTTCCTGTTCCTTGACATAGAAGTACTTTCCCTTTTGACCGGCTGAAGAGAGGAGGAACCACGTTGTCTCTCTAGAGGGAAAACAAAGTGGGCAAAGTGGTCTCTTAATTCAAGGTTAGTAAGCTGTAGTAAGATTATAAGTAGATTAGACTAAAAACTAAGCCTGTATAATATAGTTACTGATCATATTATGATTGGACTTGTCTAGATACTGGTCAAGTTGGTATGTTGAACCGGTTGGGTTTACCATGTGCTTTTGGTAGACACTTTGAAATTGGGGAAAGGATCCTGGCCATTCTACAGGATTTTAGTAGGCTGTCTTGTTTGAAATAGTACTAAGGCATGTTAAAGAAATTAAGACTTAATTTCTCTGTCATGCTTATTCAGTTCTCTTGTGCTCTCACTTCTCAAGTCGAACAGAGCTAAGAGTCTAATCTTAGTTTCCAGTCTAAATTTCTTTCTCATTTGGTTTCCCTCAGTCTGTATATTTTCTCTCACCTTCTTTTAAGGATCATTGCTAACCATGTTGTGCCTAGGGCTAGGGTTCATAATTTAGCCCAATACTCCTGGCATTAAATTATTATAGTAGTAGAAGATTTGTATAGTTAGGGCCTAGTTCCAGGGGGAAACCTTTTTATTCCTTTGTTCTTATGGAATGACCCCTGCAACTAAGGAGAAGAGAGTTGTTTAGCTTTGTTAGCATGTATTGTGTTGCTACATTTGAGCTTTTCTCAGTACTAGAAGTTTGTGGAGACAAATTGTTGTTGTATTGATGTAGGAATATTTTTAGGATGTTTGTTGGTTATTTCTGCGCAAGGGCTTGAAGGGTCATGTATGGAAGAGTTTGTAAAAATGTGTGAAGGGCATAATGCTTCCACGCTAGTGGGTTAAGATTGCCGATTGGCTGGGGTATCAGCTGTGTGTGGCAAGATTGATGCATTTTTATTGGCGTGTTCTTTTATGTTCAGTGGTGTTGCTCTTGGTAGTAGTTTTTAATAGTAGATTTCTTTACCATAGAAGGCTAATGTATTGTGTTATGTGCTATTCCCAGGGGCCATCCGTTTCGTCGACTTCGTCGTTATTTCTGCCACATTTTTATTTTCCTCCTTACCCTTCCTCCCTCCAACCTTGCCCAAATTACCCTCATTTACCCTGCACCCAAAGTTGTCCCTGGTCTAGTCCGCAAATACCCATACTCTGCTACCCGTCTCAATGTACCTGCGGAACCTCAGGGATGGGATGATGTTTATGCTGGGCTGAACTGTTTTGATGATTTATTTTATGTTTGATGTTAACCTTAATCGTGGTTTTTGGAAATCTTTTGATTCAAAATCAGTGTCGTGTTCTGGTTAATTAAACCAGTGGTTGATTGTTGAAATTGTTCAGTGAGATAAATTAAAAGAGTGAGATAAATTGTAAGCCACTTGTTTTGTCTGCGTAAGCAAGAGCCTACCTCGGCCCCTCCCCTGTAGACAGGGTCAGAGTGACTTTCCCCAGTTCTATATCTTTGTGTTCTTCTCCTTTCTCTCTCTCCCTCTCTCTCTCTCTCTCTCTCTCTCTCTCTCTCTCTCTCTCTCTCTCTCTCTCTCTCTTCATCTCGCTCCCACTCTCTAAGCTGGGGATTAGTGTCTGTCTGTCTTCATTAAATTGAGGTTATTTGTTTCTGTCCGTCTGTGTGTTTGTCTTTTGATCTCCCTTGCATCCTTGGGTGGATCCTCAAGCGTAGGCTCAAAGATTGTCCCCTACATTTTATACTATTTGCATAATGTCTTTAGTTTTTCAGCAACTTTTTTCCTCCCCACATTTTCGTTTGATTTCATTTACTACCCTTCACTGGCTGCTTTGCGGGTGCTATTGGATTCTTTTTTGCACCCTTGGTGGTGAGAACACCACGGTATTATGGACTGTGGTGTGTCTCTATTTGACGCCAGGAGCGCAAACACAACCAGCCGTGTCTCCCTGATGATTTCCGATCCAGCGGACGAAAGGCCTCGGAGCAGGCAATACAAATATATCTGCCTTCAAAAGGGATTACGATGGTTCCCTTATGCAGCTAGTGAAGAGTTTTCATATCTGTAATACATTTTCTTAATTTCATGCTCCCAGTTTCTCCATCTTCAAACTCCCCCCTCCCCTCCTCCTTAAGTTCAAATCTTTGCCAAGTCATTACTATGAAGACAGTTGAGTTGCTGGCCTGCGCTTGTTTTTTTTCCCCCACTATTAGATTGTTCGTCTATGTATGTATTTGTCTGACTTTATTCAAGTTTAAAAGGCTGTGCCAGTCTTGAATAAAAGTTGCTGTGTGTTAGGTTTTCTTATGGGAGCAAAAGTTACCCCACTTGTTTACTGTTTATTGTTTACTCTTCCCTGCCTCATTTCATTTCCAATTGCAGTGATATCAGTCAGGAAACACCTCGGATCATGGGTAAACTGTTCTCAGACAGCGACACCGCCTGCTACAACACTATGTTGATCGTTCGAAAGGTTATATCTCATTTGTTTCAAAGTTAGCTCCTCCCGAAATTAAGAGATCAGTGGACTTTTAGTGTGTGTGTGTGTGTGTGTGTGTGTGTGTGTGTGTGTGTTTTCACAAGTCTGGGGGTCGAGGGTGGCCTCTCAAACTCGCGGACATGTTTAACAATAGACCACGAGTAAATTTGATGTGTCATACACTTTTACTTTCACTTGTTGATTGAACAGTAAAAACCACCAACACCCAATAAGCATATTGCAAATTTTCGGTTTATTTGTAAAACCTTTGTCAAGCATAAAAAACCAAGGGCCCACTAAATGACAGCCCAAAGCACAGCATTTATATTCTGAAACTGATCATCTCTCACTCCCAGTTTACCTGAATTCTCACTCACTGCTTTAATTTCCTAACAAAAGCCTACCAGAATTAAAGAAAGAAATGGCAGCGATGAGCTTCATGTGAAATAAAAACATAGGGCAGTCAGTCAAGACATTAAAAAACAAACGGAAATGAGCTTCATGTGAAATAAAAACACAGGGCAGTCAGTCAAGACCTTAAAAAACAAACGGAAATGAGCTCAAGCTCACACTGGTGCGACTAAAGATACCGACAATACCCCCTCCCCTTCCTCCATCATTTTCCAAAGCATCTTTTGCTTACAATAAGGTAATGGAAAACACATTTCATGATTTCCACATACAAATGGCACTGTTGTATACACTCACATTACATTGAACTAGAACCTGAAATGTCTTATCTCTCACTTCCCACACTATCCTCCCTCACCATTAACTCTCAATCCCACCATACAATCCCTACCCATCCCTTTCTATATGTCTATACTTGCGTTTGTGTGTGAATACTTACTTTTACTTTCACATAACTAATAATACTACACAAGTAAAGACAGGGCAAAAGCGGGACAACTAACTAACCTAATGCGAAAGAAAAGATAATTTCCAACTACATCCCTACCGCTCCCATCCTAACACGCACTAAACCTGGGGAGAGGGGAAGAACTGATAACAAATTCGTGACGAGAGACAAGGAAATGAGAGAAAAGACGGACGAATGACCGTGACATGAGCGAAAACAGAAGGGCAGATGAGAGTGATGTTAACAGAGAAAGGGAAAGGAAATAAGAGGGATAAACACGCACACGCCTCACACACTCACGCACTCCAACGATGATGACTAACCACTGTCCTCGAGGCTGGTGGATGAAATGCCGTCAGATCTCTTGATCCTGTCATGAAAGCTCCCCCCAGCTCTGGCGACAGAAAGGCTCTAACGGCGCTCTTAGTCCATTTTGGGGAGTTATCATGGAGCAGGTGTTTCTGTCCATGGTTTGGGAGGTGTTATATTGGAGCAAGTGTCTCAGTCCATGTTTTTGTTGTTGTTGTTTTTTTTGGTGCGAGGATGTTATATTGAAGCAGAAGTCAGTCCATTTTGGGAGGATGTTATATTGAAGCAGATGTCTTAGTCCATTTTGGGAGGATGTTATATTGGAGCAGGTGTCTCAGTCTGGGAGGATGTTATATTGAAGCAGATGTCTTAGTCCATTTTGGGAGGATGTTATATTGAAGTAGATGTCTTAGTCCATTTTGGGAGGATGTTATATTGGAGCAGATGTCTTAGTCCATTTTGGGAGGATGTTATATTGGAGCAGGTGTCTTAGTCCATTTTGGGAGGATGTTATATTGGAGCAGGTGTCTCAGTCTGGGAGGATGTTATATTGAAGCAGATGTCTTAGTCCATTTTGGGAGGATGTTATATTGGAGCAGATGTCTTAGTCCATTTTGGGAGGATGTTATATTGGAGCAGGTGTCTCAGTCTGGGAGGATGTTATATTGAAGCAGATGTCTTAGTCCATTTTGGGAGGATGTTATATTGGAGCAGGTGTCTCAGTCCATTCTTGGGGGATGTTATATTGGAGCAGATGTCTTAGTTCATTTTGGGAGGATGTTATATTGAAGCAGATGTCTTAGTCCAATTTGGGAGGATGTTATATTGGAGCAGGTGTCTCAGTCTGGGAGGATGTTATATTGAAGCAGATGTCTTAGTCCATTTTGGGAGGATGTTATATTGGAGCAGGTGTCTCAGTCCATTCTTGGGGGATGTTATCTCGGAGCAGGTGTCTCGGTCCAGGTGTCTCTGGATACATCATCAAAAGTGCCCCCCATATAGAGACAGTGCCCATCTCCGAACCACCAAGAAGGTCTTCACTTTACATCTGAGGCGTGTAGTGGTGGGTTATGGGACTATAGGGAAAGAAGTATATTTGTAGGGAATGTGTTTACAGGTTTTTTTTAAGACGCCTCGGTCAGGTGGTAAACAAATGGAGTGTACTTCTCACAACGAAGAAGATGTCTTTTAAACAGATGATCCACAGCCTCCTGCCACCTCAACGAAGAAGCGCTCCTGGCCAATACAGGTCCACCAAAACTTACGACGGTGTACAGTGGTTACGACTTTGAGGAGCGATCTCTCTGATCTTGTTTTGTTCTCTCAGTTCAGTCCTGTTCCTGATATTTTTTTTTCTTCTTTATGTTCCTAAACATCCCCCCCCCCCCCACACACACACACACTCCCCACCCCTTTCTCAGACTGGGCTGACCCGACCTGACTGGGCAGAAGAAGAGGTCACATGAGCTTCTGGTTCATATCCCACGTAGAGGGTCACTGATGAATGAATAGCTCACTGACAAGCACGCGCTGCACGAGCTGCCTTACTGCTGCATGAACTACACCATACCATACAAAAATAGAGTCATTCAAAAAAGAAAATCGGGGGGAGGGGGGGGGGGGCGGCGGTGTGTGTTCATATTCGATCGATCTGTTATGGGCAAACCTGACCTGTGACTGTGTGTGTGTGTATTTTCTCAATACATGTAATCGTTTTCAGGATGTATTCAGTTAGATCCAAAGCTATTTTTACTATCTGCACCAATAACGCATTTGGGAAAAGCAACACTGTACCTCCTCCCAACCTCCCACACCCCATCCCCCGCCTCTCTCCAATCTCCCTTCTCACATATTCATTTTCTTTGTAAGAAAGGAGTAAGTTCCGTTCCATTTGTAGACCCCTCCCCTTCCCAGGTTTTTTTTTGTTGTTGTTGTTGTTGTTTTTGTTTTGTTTTTTTGAGGATATAGTCACTTAGAGTGTTTCCGCTATGCTCGTAGTCGATCCCATCCCCGCCATCCCCCCACCTATTCCACACCCCTCCGCTCTCTCCACAGTGGCAACGGTCTGTCCACAAACTGCGGGGCGAGCTGGCCTCCACTCTACACCTCTCTGTTCTCTCTGCCGAGCGAGCTGGCCTCCAGTCTACACCCCTCTGTTCTCTCTGCGGGGCGAGCTGGCCTCCATTTTACACCTCTCTGTTCTCTCTGCGGGGCGAGCTGGCCTCCACTTTACACCCCTCTGCTCTCTCTGTGGGGCGAGCTGGCCTCCACTGTATACCCCTCTGTTCCCTCTGCGGGGCGAGCTGGCCTCCATTTTACACCCCTCTGTTCTCTCTGTGGGGCGAGCTGGCCTCCATTTTGCACCCCTCTGGTCTCTCTGAGGGGCGAGCTGGCCTCCATTCTACACCCCTCTGTTCTCTCTGCGGGGCGAGCTGGCCTCCACTCTACACCCCTCTGTTCTCTCCACTGTAGCGACTGTCTGTCCACAGACTGGGGGGCAAGCTGGCTTCCACGCTACACCCCTCTGTTCTCTCCACTGTAGCGACTGTCTGTTCACAGACTGGGGGGCAAGCTGGCCCCCACGCTACACCCCTCTGTTCTCTCCACTGTAGCGACTGTCTGTCCACAGACTGGGGGGGCGAGCTGGCTTCCACGCTACACCCCTCTGTTCTCTCCACTGTAGCGACTGTCTGTTCACAGACTGGGGGGCAAGCTGGCCCCCACGCTACACCCCTCTCTTCTCTCCACTGTAGCGACTGTCTGTCCACAGACTGAGGGGCGAGCTGGCCTCCACTCTACACCTCTCTGTTCTCTCTGCGGGGCGAGCTGGCCTCCTCTCTACACCCCTCTGTTCTCTCTGCGGGGCGAGCTGGCCTCCATTCTACACCCCTCTGTTCTCTCCACTGTAGCGACTGTCTGTCCACAGACTGAGGGGCGAGCTGGCCTCCACTCTACACCGCTCTGTTCTCTCCAGTATAGCGACTGTCTGTCCACAGACTGAGAGGCGAGCTGGCCTCCACTCTACACTGCTCTGTTCTCTCTGCGGGGCGAGCTGGCCTCCAGTCTACACCCCTCTGTTCTCTCTGCGGGGCGAGCTGGCCTCCACTCTACACCCCTCTGTTCTCTCCACTGTAGCGACTGTCTGTCCACAGACTGAGGGGCGAGCTGGCCTCTCTGCACACCGGCCCCATGGAGCAGGACTGTTCCCTGCTGCAGCAGCAAGTCAGCATACTGCAACAGCAGCAGCACGGCAGACTGCAGCACCATCAGCGGCACGAGCAGCTGCGTCAGTCCCCACCACCCCCACCGTCGCCGGCCTTGGAAATCGGCAGCCAGGGAGTTGATGATATGGGTGAAGGTCATCCTGGCACTGCGGATGTTGACGACACTGCACAGGCCACGGTAAAGATCCCTGCTGTAACCGTCTCTCTCTCTCTCTCTCTCTCTCTCTCTCTCTCTCTCTCTCTCTCTTTTGTTCAACGGATTTTGAAAAAGCATGCTTAAACCTCAAGCTTTCACACATAACCAATTACTATAACCTGCTCAGCTCCCCAAACTTCCCTTTTACTCTTCGGTCATTCCTTTAAATCGTTTATTTAAGCAGCTTAACAAACGTTGTACAGTTGGAATAGCCTGGCAGTTTGTTATACCCATGTAGGCATAATTAAAGTTGTCAATGTACCTTTTGACAGATGGGCATTTATTCTTTGTTCTACTCGTCTTTTTTTCTTTTTTTTTTTTGTCCCAACCTCTGCGCCACCTCAGAGGCAGTGCACCCACGCCGCTCATTCCGACACCCCGTCCACAGCCGCAGACCGGTCGGCCCCGCCGCAGCCCCGGCACCGGCAATCCACAGGGAGCAGTCAATGTCAAGTCGTCAAGAGGCAACCCACCGGAGGAGACACTGCACTGCTGCCGAGTCACTTCGGTGGTGTTCAGCGGCGCCTGTTCTGATCAAACATACACAGGACACCACCTACAAAGCCCCCTACTGACGACAATAATTGCTTAGTCGTGGAGCCGGCGTGAGTGAGCTCTCCCTCCGGAGGGCGCCACCACGTCCGTCCAACGACAGCCCCCATGGACTCGCCGATAACGGTGACCCCGACGGAACCAAACCAAGACCACAGACGTGGAGAGGACATCGAAACTGAGGTCACCATGAGAGCAGGGCATGAAGGGCCACAGAATTTGAGACTTTTTTTTATGCTGATCGATGAGAATGAGGATGATTAAGATGATGCTACGGATTTCCATTTCGGTCTGAGACTACATGACAGGGCTGTACTCTACGCTTCCTTTCATAATATATCCCGGCGTCAACCAGGCCCGAGAGATACAGGCACCTGCAGTGTTGGTCAGGAAATTTGAGCAACACTCTCAGAAACGCATCCATTAAGTGGATGAAACTCGACTGTGTGGTCAAAGTCTTCCCAACTGAGTCCGCAGCAAACTCAACTCTGGGTAGGAGCCGGTCGGGGCAGAAAAACCCACATGACTCTGATGGGATTCGAACCCACGACCTCCCAGCCGGGATCTACTCGTCTTTTTGTTGTTGTTGTTGTTGTTTTGTTGTTGTTGTTTTTCTGCTTATGCACGCAAACATTCAAAGCAGATTATTGTGAAGGACATACGTATTTTAGGACACATAACCACAGCCTGAATGAACGAGCTGAACGTTCTGTCCTATTCTGTCTAAAATCCCTCTTCTATCATTACAGCTCTTACAATGTTTTGTCCCCCACCTGTCAACAATCCTGCCCAGAGAGAGGAGAGAGAGAGAGAGAGAGAGAGAGAAGAGAGAGAAGAGGAGTGAGTATGTGGACGAGGGAGGGGGTTGGGTTAGAATGGACACCAAACTCTAGCGCACACACTGCAACGGGCTACCATACGGCGGTTCATGGAGAAAGGCCAATACTGGCCGTGAAGGACTGAGTTCACAGCAGATAAACTGAAGATCTCTGTTCTCTGCAAACTTAAACGTAAAATTGCATGACAGCTTACATGGTGATTGTTGGCAGGAATTTCAAGTATGTATCTTGCCAACAAGCTATTGAGTAACAAAAAACCCCAACAAGCGATTGATAATATTTCCTCAAATGTTCTCCAGGTCGACCTCGTTTCAACCACGGAGGATGACGTCATTGGTGACGATGACGATGGCATGATGTTGCCAGACCTAGACATGACGGGGGCTAAACTACACGACACAGGCAATGAGGGATTCAGAGTCTGCAACCGACAGAAGCCAGTCTTCAAACCTCTTCGTTGTTGAACTCAACCAGTAGAGAAGCCTGTCTTCATCTCTTCACTGCTGAACAGACACAAGCCTGTCTGTTAACTTTCTCACACCTGAACAGACACAAGCCTGTCTGTTAACCTTCTCTCACCTGAAGAAGCACAAGCCTGTCTGTAAACCTTCTCACACCTAAACAAACACACGCCTGTCTGTAAACCTTCTCACACCTGAACAAACACAAGCCTGTCTGTTAAACCTTTCACACCTGAACAGACATAAGCCTGACTGTAAACCTCACAGCTGAACAAACACAAGCCTGTCTGTTAAACCTTTTCACACCTGAACAAACACAAGCCTGTCTGTTAAACCTTTTCACACCTGAACAGACACAATCCTGACTGTAAACATCACAGCTGAACAGACACAAGCCTATCTTCCAGCTTGTTCATCACTGAACTTGGCTGTTTGCAGTTTTCTTCACACCTGCTCCTTCTCGTCCTCTTTGAGTGATTAGTAACAACAACAACAATGGCGTTAACCCAGTTGTCATCGTTTACATATTCTATTGCCTATTCATCCTTGTTGTTTTTGTTGTGGTGGTTGTTTTTCACATAGTTTAGTTTGTTGTCGCCGAGAACTACTGGCTGGAGCATAGATATCGGGTTTTTTTTTTTGTCTGGAGTCCTGTCATCAAATAATCTTCCCCGTCTACTAAATCTAACATTCTGATCAAATGCAACCCTATTTTCTAGACGTAGAATGATGCATTATGTCTTTATTCAGTTTTACTTTCCAGATATAGAATGTTGCATTTTGTCTAAATGTAATGCCCTTCTTCAGATGTAAAATGTTGCAGTATGCCTAATTGCAATGATAGTTCCCAAATATATATTGTTAAGTCATGTCTGAATGTATTTTCACATTACGTCTGAATACATTGTTACGTCATACCTGAATGCATTGTTACGTTACGTCCGAATGCATGGTTTACGTCCGAATGCGTTGTTACGTTATGTCTGAACGCATTGTTATGTCACGTCTGAATTCATTGTTACGTTACGTCCGAATGCATTGTTACATCTGAATGCAATGTTACGTTACGTCCGAATGCATTGTTACGTTATGTCTGAATGCATTGTTACTTAACGTCCGAATGCATTGTTACATCTGAATGCAATGTTACGTTACGTCCGAATGCATTGTTACGTTATGTCTGAATGCATTGTTACGGTACGTCCGAATGCATTGTTACATCTGAATGCAATGTTACGTTACGTCCGAATGCATTGTTACGTTATGTCCAAATGCATTGTTACGTTACGTCCGAATGCAGTGGTACTTTCTAGACCTACCATGTTACATAACGTCTGAATGCAGTGGTACTTTCCAGGTATAGAATGCTGAACTATGTCTAGTTAGTACAGTGGTGGATTATCGTTTTTTTTTTTTTTTAGGCCATTTGATCCATACGCAGGAGAACTACACTGCACATCATTGCATGTAAAAAAACAAAAAAGTGACGCAGCAAAATCTTCAGGTACCAGTAAACACGCATTTGTGCATAATGTTACTATAACTGCTACACATAATGACTACATTTCGCGCCCGCGCATGCGCAAACACACACACACACACACACACACACACACACACACACACACACACACACACACACACACACACTTGACACTTTGATGGTTTACTGTCATAAGCTATGTCGCCCTTATGACAGGGGGTACATAAATGATTGAGAGAAAGAGAGACAGACAGAGAGAGAGAATATGGGTGTGTACGTTTTGATCAGTAGAACATGCCATGAACACAATAAAAACGTCATGAACAAATGTAAAAGAGCTACTGGGAAACATGCAACTCACAGTCGAAATCCAAAGTACTAATCCAATCAAACAATTGATGTTTATTGGACCATTAATCCAGTAAGTGGACGCTCCAAGACAGTTATTATCTACAGAATAATTAATTGATCTATGGACAAATAACAGCTTGGGTTCGGTGGCGGACAAACAGTCAGTTTTTTTTTCAAATCATTTATTTTATGTTTTGTTGAACTCGGCTGGAAATCAGAGTATGCAACTTAGACTTGGAATTGTCTGGGGTTTTCTTCATGTTTGTTTTTTGGAAAACATATAGTGACATTTCTGCTGTTTGAGAAGTTGATGGTGAATTTGATTGAATATATTTGTATTGAGCGCAGTAGTATGGTGTGTGTGTGTGTGTGTGTGTGTGTGTGTGTGTGTGTGTGTGTGTGTGTGTGTGTGTGTGTGTTGAAACAATGAAGCAACCTCCAACCCCCTCTCAACTGAAGGTGTGTGTGTGTGTGTGCGTGCGTGTGTGTGTGTGTGTGGTGTTACACTTTGAGTCTTCCATCACAACTAACAGTTATAGTCCATAAAGGATGAAAAATGATTATTATGAATGAATGACCAGCAATAAGGAAGAAAAGAATAAGCTCTGGTTAGGCAGGCGCAAGGAGAGAGAGAGAGAAGAGAGAGAGAGAGAGAGAGAGAGAGAGAGAGAGAGAGAAGACAAGATAAGACAAATTATTTACGAGGATAATAAATAAGCACTGATGTGCTTTTTTACATCCAGTCCTCGCCCTGAGCAGGGTCAACAGACAAAATGAGATGAGGCAACAAAAGAAGCATGCAAAAAGTGGCTAGAACTAAAATAAGATACGGAATAAGAAAGAAAAAGAAAAAGTAACACGAGAGAGAGAGAGATGCAGGAACGAAAGGAGTGCAGGGAAGAGAGAGACAGAGCGGAAGGGATGGAGGAAGGGAGAGGGAGAGAGAGGCGAGAGTGGGGTGCGGGAAAGAGCATGTTCAAAACAATCTGACAAACAAAAAATACCAAGGAGATGCGAGACAATCGATTTTGAAGCATCTGGAAAAAAAAAAAGGAAAAGAAAGCACAAATGGAGAAAAAAAAAGCATGCTGATAGCCCAGTCACCACGGGTAGGGGGAGGAGGGAGTACGTCATATAGATAACAAATCAAGTCATTTCAGCAGAACCATGAGAGACAGACAGAGATTAACAGAGAGAGAGAGAGAGAATTGCATAAGAATACAAGCATAACGACATAATGACAAGAGGGCAGAATGTAGTAGGAAACACACACACACACACACACACACACACACACACACACACACACACACACACACACACACACACACACTCACTCATACACACATGTAAGACATACTTAGTAAACAGAATAACATGTGTATTTCAAGTACAAAACACTTTCATAATAGTCGGTTCATACATAAGGCAAGCGGGTGGTGGTGGTGGTGGGTGGTAGATTTATTGCAGAGTATTCAAGCATTGCCACATACGATGGTTGAAATAATGGTGTTTGTTACGGATGGTATGGGTGTGTCTGCAGTTGTCCGACTGACACACAGAAATTATGGATGCATGCACGACTTTTGTGATTCACATACACACACCCACTCACCCGAACATTGACAGCCAGGCAACAGAACAACACTTCTTTTTGCTTTATGCTGCCCGAGCCATCAGATACACATATAATAAATGCAAAATCATTAATAGGTCGGCACGCCAACCACAAGGCGTACACACAAAATATATCTATATGTATCTATTCGTTGGCGCTGCTGGTTCCAACGACGACGAAGACGACGACGACGAAAACGGCGAGACGATGGAAGCGACGTGACGACAAAGGGAACGAAGACGACGAGGAGGACGAAGACGACGAAGATGACGCAGATGATGAAGACGACGACTACAGCGTCAAGTCCAACACAGGACTTAAATCACTTCAGAGCTGTGGCTCAAAAATCTTCTAACACACTCGCGGTGTCTCTGCCGGCGACGAGGTGACAGTCTCACACAGGAGCTGTGGCTCACACACAAACACAACGACCTGGCCAACAGGTCGCTGGTTCAACTCGGGAGCGGCGCTCTGGCTTGGCAGCAGTGGCGTCTCCAGCCCAACTGGCTCAGCGGGTAACGTTAACATACGTCTTTAATTTTTGCATCAACAAAAATCATTTTCCCAATCGTTTCAAAAAAGCGAAAATTATACCTATCTACAAAGCAGGTGACAACTCAGACCCTGCAAACTACAGACCAATCTCAATCATTTCCACTGTTTCCAAGCCTTTGGAAAGACACAAAAACACACATTACACCACCTTAATACATACAACTTACTTCATTCAAGACAGTCCAGGTTCCGACAAAACCATTCATGTCACACAGCCCTAATCAACCTGGTTGATGACTGGCTAAATAACATTAACAACAAAAGATATAGTGGTGTCCTATTCATTGGTTCAAAAAGCATGTGATATACCATAACCTTCTTAGAAAACTAAAATTGTATGGCTTATTCACAAATACTCTTACGCTTTTTCACTCATATCTCACAAAATTTAATAGGCAACAGTGTGTAAAAATTAATACAACTATCTCTTCATTTCGAACACTTTCCTATGGCGTCCCACAAGGCTCTATCCTGGGTCCCTTACTGTTCATAATTTACATCAATGATCTACCTCTCCATATCACATCCACCTGTGAACTCTTTGCTGATGATACAACAATACACACAAATCGTTCTGATATTATTGTTCTTGCACAAACTTTACAAGAAAGTGCGAATTATCTCGTAAAATGGACAGAACTCAATCACATGTCGTTTCACCCTAAAAAAATCTAAATCCATGCTTACCACAACCAGGCAACAAGGCTCCTGTCAATGGAACGCGCTCCCTGAGTCAACCAAACAACACCAACCTTCAACCTTCGAACACTGTGACGGATCGTTTCCCGTCCGGTCACAAATTTTCATACAACCGTGCTTACCGGAAGGTAGTTGTCCGGAAGCTGGTTGGAAAATTCAGCTGACTGCTGCTCACCGGCGCACTGTTAAAAGCCGGGTGAGTTGAACCGGTTAGGCAGTCTCTGCAGTGATTCCGGCAAGGCAACAACACAATCCAGCTTTTTTTTTTGTGGCAGTCGGGTATTTATCACTGAATGTTTATTTATTAGCAAACCGAAACCGTATTCCCGGTTAGGAGCGACTGAAACTTCCTCAGCGCACTTGTGAAGGTTTTGTTTAACAACAACAACAACAAAAAGCATTTGTTGTGTTCTGTTATCCTATGACTTGATAGGGTAACAAAACGAAATTGTTTCGGAAAACGTGAATAGATGAAGTGAGTGTTAAAGGAAGTGGTCTTCAGAAAAAAAAAATTTTGTTTATTCTGTGACTTGGCTAGTTATGAACTTCTTGATGAAAAAAGGTGTTTATTCTAATATGGTTTGCGAGAAGAGGGAGAGTTTTGATGCTAGGGATAATAAGCTCCCAGAGTGAGCGACATAGACTTTTTGCTGGTTTTTATTTTTGATGTGGATGAGTATGTAATTCACTCTTGACATACATACTGAATAATTATGTGTTGGTAAACAAGAGTGTTGTGGAAATCTTTGCCTTACATATATTGAAGTAGATGAATCTTTTTGAAAAGAAACCTTTTAAAAATCTGGTGATTATATTTAAATGAAATGAACATTCTTGTGTTACAAAAGAAATGAACATTTTGTGAATTGACGAAAGAAGTTTATAGTTTGATGAAAAGTAATCATTAATTGTGTGTAATGAAAGTAATCATTAATTGTGTGTAATGAATTGTATTCATGGTTTATTGAAGAGGATCTAGGTGGAAATCCTTTCCCCAATTTGGAAAACTAAATTCTGAAAGGTTTATATGGAAATCCTTTCCTGTGTAGTGTTGTGATTCCGGAAAGGGAATGTTGTAGTGTTATGATTCCGGAAAGGGGAATGTTGTAGTGTTATGATTCCGGAAAAGGGAATGTTGTAATGTTGAAGAAAGAATATGCTGATGTTTGTCCCAAGTTGTAGTGGAATATGATGTGGCTAATGAATATAAATGTAGTCGTGATTGTAATGAATAGTAGCCATGATAATCAAGGTAGTTAATCAGTTTCCCCCAGGTAGAAGCGTTCCCTGGACTGAGGGGAACTGGCTGCCATTGTCCGAGGGTCGGGGCCGTAGCCACGCACTACCCCCTTGTTCTTCGCCTTTTGTCGGCGTGGAGAGGTCGGCCTGAGTGCCGATACACACCCTACCTGCCACTGCGCCCGGGACCGACTACCCGCTGAGCCAGTTGGGCTGGAGACGCCACTGCTGCCAAGCCAGAGCGCCGCTCCCGAGTTGAACCAGCGACCTGTTGGCCAGGTCGTTGTGTTTGTGTGTGAGCCACAGCTCCTGTGTGAGACTGTCACCTCGTCGCCGGCAGAGACACCGCGAGTGTGTTAGAAGATTTTTGAGCCACAGCTCTGAAGTGATTTAAGTCCTGTGTTGGACTTGACGCTGTAGTCGTCGTCTTCATCATCTGCGTCATCTTCGTCGTCTTCGTCCTCCTCGTCGTCTTCGTTCCCTTTGTCGTCACGTCGCTTCCATCGTCTCGCCGTTTTCGTCGTCGTCGTCTTCGTCGTCGTTGGAACCAGCAGCGCCAACGAATAGATACATATAGATATATTTTGTGTGTACGCCTTGTGGTTGGCGTGCCGACCTATTAATGATTTTGCATTTATTATATGTGTATCTGATGGCTCGGGCAGCATAAAGCAAAAAGAAGTGTTGTTCTGTTGCCTGGCTGTCAATGTTCGGGTGAGTGGGTGTGTGTATGTGAATCACAAAAGTCGTGCATGCATCCATAATTTCTGTGTGTCAGTCGGACAACTGCAGACACACCCATACCATCCGTAACAAACACCATTATTTCAACCATCGTATGTGGCAATGCTTGAATACTCTGCAATAAATCTACCACCCACCACCACCACCACCCCGCTTGCCTTATGTATGAACCGACTATTATGAAAGTGTTTTGTACTTGAAATGCACATGTTATTCTGTTTACTAAGTATGTCTTACATGTGTGTATGAGTGAGTGTGTGTGTGTGTGTGTGTGTGTGTGTGTGTGTGTGTGTGTGTGTGTGTGTGTGTTTCCTACTACATTCTGCCCTCTTGTCATTATGTCGTTATGCTTGTATTCTTATGCAATTCTCTCTCTCTCTCTCTGTTAATCTCTGTCTGTCTCTCTCTGTCTGTCTCTCATGGTTCTGCTGAAATGACTTGATTTGTTATCTATATGACGTACTCCCTCCTCCCCCTACCCGTGGTGACTGGGCTATCAGCATGCTTTTTTTTTCTCCATTTGTGCTTTCTTTTCCTTTTTTTTTTTCCAGATGCTTCAAAATCGATTGTCTCGCATCTCCTTGGTATTTTTTGTTTGTCAGATTGTTTTGAACATGCTCTTTCCCGCACCCCACTCTCGCCTCTCTCTCCCTCTCCCTTCCTCCATCCCTTCCGCTCTGTCTCTCTCTTCCCTGCACTCCTTTCGTTCCTGCATCTCTCTCTCTCTCGTGTTACTTTTTCTTTTTCTTTCTTATTCCGTATCTTATTTTAGTTCTAGCCACTTTTTGCATGCTTCTTTTGTTGCCTCATCTCATTTTGTCTGTTGACCCTGCTCAGGGCGAGGACTGGATGTAAAAAAGCACATCAGTGCTTATTTATTATCCTCGTAAATAATTTGTCTTATCTTGTCTTCTCTCTCTCTCTCTCTCTCTCTCTCTCTCTCTCTCTCTCTCTCTCTCTCTCTCTCTCTCCTTGCGCCTGCCTAACCAGTGCTTATTCTTTTCTTCCTTATTGCTGGTCATTCATTCATAATAATCATTTTTCATCCTTTATGGACTATAACTGTTAGTTGTGATGGAAGACTCAAAGTGTAACACCACACACACACACACACGCACACACACACACACACACACACACACCTTCAGTTGAGAGGGGGTTGGAGGTTGCTTCATTGTTTCAACACACACACACACACACACACACACACACACACACACACACACACACACACACACACACCATACTACTGCGCTCAATACAAATATATTCAATCAAATTCACCATCAACTTCTCAAACAGCAGAAATGTCACTATATGTTTTCCAAAAAACAAACATGAAGAAAACCCCAGACAATTCCAAGTCTAAGTTGCATACTCTGATTTCCAGCCGAGTTCAACAAAACATAAAATAAATGATTTGAAAAAAAAACTGACTGTTTGTCCGCCACCGAACCCAAGCTGTTATTTGTCCATAGATCAATTAATTATTCTGTAGATAATAACTGTCTTGGAGCGTCCACTTACTGGATTAATGGTCCAATAAACATCAATTGTTTGATTGGATTAGTACTTTGGATTTCGACTGTGAGTTGCATGTTTCCCAGTAGCTCTTTTACATTTGTTCATGACGTTTTTATTGTGTTCATGGCATGTTCTACTGATCAAAACGTACACACCCATATTCTCTCTCTCTGTCTGTCTCTCTGTCTGTCTGTCTTTCTCTCAATCATTTATGTACCCCCTGTCATAAGGGCGACATAGCTTATGACAGTAAACCATCAAAGTGTCAAGTGTGTGTGTGTGTGTGTGTGTGTGTGTGTGTGTGTGTGTGTGTGTGTGTGTGTGTGTGTGTTTGCGCATGCGCGGGCGCGAAATGTAGTCATTATGTGTAGCAGTTATAGTAACATTATGCACAAATGCGTGTTTACTGGTACCTGAAGATTTTGCTGCGTCACTTTTTTGTTTTTTTTACATGCAATGATGTGCAGTGTAGTTCTCCTGCGTATGGATCAAATGGCCTAAAAAAAAAAAAAAACGATAATCCACCACTGTACTAACTAGACATAGTTCAGCATTCTATACCTGGAAAGTACCACTGCATTCAGACGTTATGTAACATGGTAGGTCTAGAAAGTACCACTGCATTCGGACGTAACGTAACAATGCATTTGGACATAACGTAACAATGCATTCGGACGTAACGTAACATTGCATTCAGATGTAACAATGCATTCGGACGTACCGTAACAATGCATTCAGACATAACGTAACAATGCATTCGGACGTAACGTAACATTGCATTCAGATGTAACAATGCATTCGGACGTTAAGTAACAATGCATTCAGACATAACGTAACAATGCATTCGGACGTAACGTAACATTGCATTCAGATGTAACAATGCATTCGGACGTAACGTAACAATGAATTCAGACGTGACATAACAATGCGTTCAGACATAACGTAACAACGCATTCGGACGTAAACCATGCATTCGGACGTAACGTAACAATGCATTCAGGTATGACGTAACAATGTATTCAGACGTAATGTGAAAATACATTCAGACATGACTTAACAATATATTTTGGGAACTATCATTGCAATTAGGCATACTGCAACATTTTACATCTGAAGAAGGGCATTACATTTAGACAAAATGCAACATTCTATATCTGGAAAGTAAAACTGAATAAAGACATAATGCATCATTCTACGTCTAGAAAATTGGGTTGCATTTGATCAGAATGTTAGATTTAGTAGACGGGGAAGATTATTTGATGACAGGACTCCAGACAAAAAAAAAAACCCGATATCTATGCTCCAGCCAGTAGTTCTCGGCGACAACAAACTAAACTATGTGAAAAACAACCACCACAACAAAAACAACAAGGATGAATAGGCAATAGAATATGTAAACGATGACAACTGGGTTAACGCCATTGTTGTTGTTGTTACTAATCACTCAAAGAGGACGAGAAGGAGCAGGTGTGAAGAAAACTGCAAACAGCCAAGTTCAGTGATGAACAAGCTGGAAGATAGGCTTGTGTCTGTTCAGCTGTGATGTTTACAGTCAGGATTGTGTCTGTTCAGGTGTGAAAAGGTTTAACAGACAGGCTTGTGTTTGTTCAGGTGTGAAAAGGTTTAACAGACAGGCTTGTGTTTGTTCAGCTGTGAGGTTTACAGTCAGGCTTATGTCTGTTCAGGTGTGAAAGGTTTAACAGACAGGCTTGTGTTTGTTCAGGTGTGAGAAGGTTTACAGACAGGCGTGTGTTTGTTTAGGTGTGAGAACGGTTTAGGATCATATCGTACTCTAATCGTTTTGAGAGGAGCGTGTTTATCAAATTTTTCCGTAAATGTTTTGATCCAAAATTCAACAGCAAGATCTGGATCAGTCATGTTGAAAACTGAAGAGAGTTTTGAGTTAAGCAAGTCATGCGGAAAGTGTTGTTTGTAAAGCAAGGGTAGGTTATTGTCTTGTGTCCTGTTTTGGGAATTTTTTTTATTTTTTTATTTTTTGACCATATGACACAAACTGGGTAATGATCACAAAAGTTTAGGACCGGGACGCAGGCTTCGGTTGTGTTAGTTTTATCTGAAACATAAATATGGTCGATAAGTGTTTTCGAGTTTGGTGTGACTCTCGTTAGGGATTCGATGAGTTGATGCAGATTAAAAAGACTGATTGCTTGCGTCCATTGGTTTTGCACTTGAGAAGGTCTATGTTAAAGTCTCCAAGTAAAACAATTTCCTTGGATTCTAGCAAGACTGCATCCATCATCGTAATAAATTCGTCGACCCAGTTTACTCGCACTTGAGAAGGTCTATGTTAAAGTCTCCAAGTAAAACAATTTCCTTGGATTCTAGCAAGACTGCATCCATCATCGTAATAAATCCGTCGACCCAGTTTACTCTTTCAGACGGGTTCCTGTAGCAGAATCCAGCATAATGGAAGGGTTTCTTTTCTGCTTAACTTCTATCCAGACACATTCTACACCGTTACGTTCTAGGTGTAGAAGTCGTTTGAAGCTAAGGGTTTCGCTGATGTAGGTAAGAAGACCCGTCTCTTTCGCTTGTGTAGGATCTTTCCGGATTGTGTTATATCCGGGAATTTGTACATCATTGTCGCTAATCTGTGCAGTTAATCTGGATTCAGAGAGCCCTAAAATATGAAAGGGTTTACCATGATTCCAAATCAGTGTTGGTATATCTGATGTCTTGTTAACTGCATGCTGGATATTAAGGTGACAGATTCGAAGTCCTTTGCATGGCTATGCAGACTGGTCCTTGCTGATTTCTAGTTGTGGTCTGATCTGATGATAATGGGAGATGACGATTTCGCACGTTAACTGACGGTAAGGTTTGTATGATCAAGGAGCACAATAAAGATCACATAAAAAGAGAGGGAAAATGGGGCTGGTTTACGCACAGTAACAACTTTTAGGAAACCAGAAGCGTATGAGAAGAAAACAAAATCTTCACAGTATATGTCCGTAAGCTCCTCGGTCAGATGGTACACTTATGGATACACTTTTCTGAAATGAAAAGATACACGCTCTCACAAAGGAAACACTTCTTAAGCAAAATTACACTTAAAGGGATAGAAGAGGAAAAAAGCAAAATAAAACTTAAGACAAAAAAGCAAACAACCAACAACTCAAAATAAAAACAAGAGGAAAAAAGTCACTCACACACAAATACACAAGTCACGTAGCCGGACTTGTAACTACGAGTTGGCATTGCAAACTATTGCCTCGCTCACAGTTAACAGAAGTTTTTCTAAGTCTCCTGCTTTAGAGGCTTTGTTCAGTGTCTTCTCTCAGAGGCGCACAGTTTTGCACTCTTACGAAGTCTTCTCCTATAGAGACGTTGTTTAAAGACCTACTTGAGTGCTCGGCTATTTTTTGTGTGAGAAGTCTCAATGATGTATAAAAAGCGCTCGCGGTGTTGTTTCGGACGAAAAATTACCGTTTGGATTTATTTTGCGTAAATTGTAGAAAGCACACCTGTGGAAGTTGCAAATCCGACACTCCAACCCTGTGACGTCACAAGTGTGTGATCGTCAGTGAAAATGGCAGCCGAATCAACTTCCGCAGATTGCATCGCTGCGAAGAAGAAGCGGACGGGAAAATTTTGTGCGGTTGCTGAATGTACGGGGACCAATACTGATGGGATAAGTCTGCATAAGTTTCCAACTGACGTGCAATTAAGAAAGAGATGGACTGATTTCGTCCGCACATGTCGAGAGAACTTCGGGCCACAGTACTCGACACCAAACAAAAACTCGTTCGTCTGCTCAAGGCACTTCACAGAATCACAGAAATGTATGGCTGATAGCCTTTTGCCCTCATAATCAGTATCCGTTTATGTGCTTTTTGGATCACTTTCACGTGAAAGTCCCAATGGTTTAAGTCAGGCATAGTGTATACTACATTTATCATCATCTTAATAAAGATCCAACTCGGTGGAAAATACCTGGTCTTTAAACTTTTTGTCAATTTGATTTTTAAATGCGTTTACTGATGGTGCGTTGATAGTATCATCGGAAAGGTTATTCCACAGATTAATGATACGGTTAGTAAAAAACTTGCGGAACTGGTTGTTGCAAAATTAGTTTTGGTTATTTTGAAGTTATGTCCTCGAGTCTTTTCATAGTTAGCCATAGTGAACAAGGAAGAGGTGGTGCAAGGATCATAAATATTGTGCATAATTTTGTATACTTCAATGAGATCACCTCTTTAGTCTTCTGAATTCTAGGCTAGGCAACCTAAACTGAGTTAGGCGCTCCTCATAACTAAGATCACGAGTACTCGTTCTAGTTATACACTTTGTAAATCTTCGTTGAACACCTTCAATCATATTTATATGTTTTTTAAGATAGGGGCACCATACTGAGTTTCCATATTCAATGATTGGTCTAACTAGAGCTTTGAACAATGGAATCATAATTTCAGGAGATTTATTTGTAATAGTCCTCACAAGAAGACCAGCAATTTGATTACCTTTTTTCACAATGTTATTTATATGAGTCTCAAAGTTCAAATCTGGGTCCATGATGATACCTAAATCCTTCTCAGCAGTAGTACTTTCCAGTGTTCTATTAACCCCATTTTCCAGTATTGTGTACTGATTGTGTGGATTATTCTTTCCAAGGTGCAGAACTTTGCATTTCTCGCTATTAAACTGCAATAACCAAGTATTTGTCCATTTCACTAGATTGTGTATACACAGTTGTAAATGATCTCTGTCTTCTATATTTCGGATGGCAGAGTAAGCCTTGGTGTCGTCTGCAAAAATTTTTACTTTACAATCTACCTCCTCGGGCATATCATTTATAAAGTATATGAACAAGGTCGGTCCGAGAACACTACCTTGTGGTACTCCACTAGTCACGTTAACCTTCGACGATTTACTGCTGTTTACACTTACAAACTGTGATCTTCCTTTTAAGAAGTCTCTGATCCACGATAGTAGCTTGTCTTTTATACCGTAGCCTCCCAGTTTATTTATCAGTCTTTGGTGTGGAACTGTATCAAACGCTTTCCTCAAGTCTAGATAGACTGTGTCAACTGGTATTTTCTCATCCAATGTAACTATCCAATCTTGTAAAGTAACAAGTAGTTGTGTAACACATGAACGCCCCGTGGTAAATCCAGATTGTTCTCTAGATAACAGGTCATGTTTGGTTAAGTGCTGGCAAAGAGCGTCTCGAATAAAACCCTCGAAAACTTTACAGACTACAGATGTTAGGCTGACTGGATGGTAGTTTCCTGCCGAGTTCTTGTTTCCTTTCTTAAGGTGACGATTATCCAATAACATACAGTCTGTGCACCGACTTCAACATGCCGAGAAGAAATAAATATTTGAAGCCCGGAGCAGTACCAACAATTCAGAAGCACAAGTTCAGTGTCAGACAAAAATCACGTCGAACCAGCTCTCCCTCTCCGACCACTCACTGCAGCTCGAGTATCATCACCACGGTTGCAACAACCTCGCCAGCAGCAACCACCACAACCACTACATACGGCCGTCCGGTGGTCTCTGCACTGCCGGGTGTTACCACTGTTCAAGGTGCCTATGCCAAAAGAGAACGCAAAAGAGTGTCTGTCCGTCTCTGTCTCTGTCTCTCTCTCACACACACACATTGATAAGCAATCACACTCACACTGGTAAGCAAAGAAAGAAACACACACACACACTGATAAGCTATCAGTGAATCACACACACACACACACACACACACACACACACACACAGATAAGCACACAAAGAAACACACACACACACACACACACACACACACACACCCAAGATCATCAACTATAGAACACTTCTGATGTTTTTAGTCATTTTTAATTGTCAGTCAGTGTTATTTTCATGATCAGTTATTACACTGTTTTACTTCATCTTGATTTGCTGACATTTGATATTTCATTATCAAATTTTTAAACAACTTGTACACCAAATTTTGTTTGGCAGATGACTATTCTTTCACTATTCCCTGGGTACCTAAATACTTGGCATTCTGTAGAGCTTATGTATTGCAAATGGGAAGTGTAGTGTGGTGGAAGGAGTAAACTTTTTTTTCAGCTGTGACAACAAAAGCTGCAGACATACAATGCTTAACTAAATCCCAGAGAATCTGAACTGAAATCAAAAACTCAAGGCTATTGCTAGTTTTGTAACCCCCCCCCCCCCCCCCCCCCCCCCCCCTCCCCTCCCCCAGCCATCCCCTGCCCAACAGGCCATTCATATTTTTCATATTATTTATTTATTTCTGAAGAATTTCAACACCGGAAAATGTTACAATTTTATTTTATATTGGTTGTTTTTCATTACAAGGCTAATTTGATTGCACAGGTTGTTGACAAAGTCCTGCAAAATTACATGGATGAGGAAACGGAATCTTCTTCACCTGTGATCAAGGATCAGCCACAGAAGCCGACAGCTGATGAAGAGGTTCAGACTGAGGCAAGCTTTTCTTCCACATCATTCATGATTCATGTAAGTCCTGGCTGGTGTTTGTTTCATTTGCTATATATTGTATATTGTTTCTGGGTATTATACACAGACTTTTGAGAAAATAACAGAACTTTGGCTGGATTTTGCAGTGTTCACTCCTCAAAAGATATATCTTCATGAACTATAACTTTCGGGGATAGTGCAATTCATTGTTTTATGTCAGATATTGTCCACTCATAATGTTGATAGCACTGTGTTTGTGTGCAGTTATAAAATCTAGCTGTATCTGTTAAGTCTGTTTTCCTACCTGCCTGTCTGCCTACCTACCCACCTACTTACCAACCTACTTACCTACCTACCAACCTACTTAACTACCTATCCATCCATCCATGAGCTTTGTATAATGTTCCTGTGCCATATTTGATACATTGTTCTGGTAGCTATGTTTATATCATTTGAAGTTTAAAATTAATTTTTGATACATTGATCTGGTAGCTATGTTTACTATAGTTTCTTCTTAACTTCCAGGTGTCATTGCAAGTAGTGGTGCCAAAAGAAATTAGCAGACCCAAGACATACAGTAGAGGTGTTCAAGTTTACCCAGAGATCTGTCACAGAGGTATGTACATTTTGGGGAGGTGGGTTGGGTGTGGGGATTAATTTAGAGGACAAGTTGATTTAACTTCAGTTCATGCATATTTTTAAGCTTGAAGTATCTGCTTTTTATCTTTCAGCATTTAAAAAAATATTTTTGACAATGTTTTGTTAAAATCAACTTGAATTTTGTGTAGTGAAATTTTGTTCTGTTTTTTTTTTTTCCTCTTCTTTCGTATATAGACTTTTAAAAAAATTTATTGTGAGGTTTTTCCTTCTCTGTTGTGCTGATTTTGGAATTAAGCAGTCAACTGCACTATTTCTCTTGATCAGAGGTAAAACCTAGATTAAACTTATAAAGCATATTCTTTTCTTGATGGTATGTGGATCTGACTGTTCATGATGTCTGCATTTTTTTTTTCTATTCTTACAGATGTTCAAACCCCACAACCTGACACACGCTGTACGAGCACCCAGTATGAGGCAGGTCAAATAAGGCATCCAGCCACTACAGGTGCAGAACTGCCTTATTCCACAGAATATGAGAGCCAGATGGAACCATCATCAGAACTCAGTGAGCCATGGCATGATGATAACCAGGACAAAGACTTCATTTTCGACGAAGATCAACTGTCAGAAGAATCAGACATGGAATTAGAAGAGGAAGAAGACATGGAAAGGTAACACATTTTCTTTATAATAATATGATTATTTGATCTTAGTATTATAGTAGACTTGGTACAGAAATCATTGAGAAAGTGGGGTTGGGCACAGTAGTATGGATTGCTGTTACTAATGTTGCTGAACACTCAGACGGTGTGTGTGTGTGTGTGTGTGTGTGTGCAGGGATGTAGTAAAGTGTTGGCCCTTGGCAAATCACTGAAAATATTTTGAAATAAGGGGAAAAGGTGCTGTCCAGTCGGCCTGTGGGCCAAACAGTTCATGGATTAATGGCTGAAGGTGTGATTGACAAATCAGTGCAGCGTGTGGGGGTGTATTATATTATTTTTTTTTACCACGAGGCTCAGCTAGGGTTGATAGGAATCAAAATAGTGACTTCACTGTTGGGACAGCCCTAAGTCTATGTGTGACATCGTAAAGTGTGTTGTATAATACTCCACCCCTTCAAAAAGAAAAAAAAATGTTGGAGACAAAGCCATCCCCCTCCTAAGTGTAAGTTGAAGTGAAGTAAGAAAACTGAAAATAGTCAAAAGAATTGGAGTTGCTGGCCACGGGCTGAACATGAATTTTTTTGGAAACGAAATGAGGCAGGGAACAGTAAACGATAAACAGTAAACAAGTTGGGTATTTTTTGCTCCCATAAGAAAACCTAACACAGAGGAATTTTTTTGCTTCCACCTTGCATTCCTGAGGCGTGCTTGTCTGATTCTACTTCTTTGCTTTTAATTACTCTTTGCCAGAGACATTTTGAATCTGATTTTTAAACAAAATGTGTTGTAAAAGTAGCTTGAAAAAGAAGTAACTATGTTTACTATTTTTGTTTCTTTGAGCTTGTTAAATGAGCTCAAATATCATCCAATATACTGTATGTGTTTCAGCTTTCGACAGTCCTCAGAACACGAGAGGAAATACATCGTTTTTGAAAGCAAACTTCTTGAGCTGTGTGCAACATGTTCCGGATGTTGCCAAGCCACCCTGCCAGCCATGAAGAGGGAGGTGGGTTCCATGCTGCAAGTGAAGCAGGAATGTAGTGTCTGCAAGCACACCAGGATCTGGACCAGCCAGCCTTCTGTTGGGGAGATACCAGAAGGAAACCTGCTAATGACAGCAAGCATATTGTTTTCAGGTAAAGTACGTTGTTCTAATATCCTTGTCTATGTGGATCTGGGGAGACTAGGGACTAGTTTTCCCATTAAAAAAAGTCTGAATGTTGTGAGAGGCATAGATGCATAAGATAAATATGTGAAATAAGTATGTAAGTTACATGTGACTGCAACCATTTTCTCTACATTTTGGGACAGTAATAATACAGGTCTGTAAACATGATGGCTTTTTGTTGCACAGGATCCCAGCCCACAAAAACCCTCCGGTTTCTTCATCACATGGGAGTTGCTGCTGTGTCTGAAGATACCTTCTACTGTCATCAGAAAGCGTATCTTCATCCAGCAATTGACCATGAGTGGAACCGCTTCCAGACTATCTACATCAACCAGGTAAGTTACCAACTTATCAGTTTTAAAACTGTGCAAAACAGCATTTGTTCACGACAGCAGTGGCTAGAGTGTTACATATATTGTTATAAATACAAAGGTCTTCTTTTTTTTTTTTTCTTACTGATTTTCTCAAAGGCAAATATTTCTTGTGCATTACTGTTTCAAGACAATTCCTTAAACATAAAACCGATAGGTGAAAATGATATGCAGAGAATACACTTATGTCTTGTCCTTTATTGTGTGCTCATGCTTTTCCCAGCCTTTTTTGGTCATGGTTATACCTATATATGACTGTATATAAATGGATGGCAACATTAGTACATTGGACAAAATTATAATTTCTTATAATCAATGAGGTTACTTTAGTATTATTCAACAATTGATAAGCTTTTATCCAGTCTTGTAAGTATGTGTGTTTGTGTGCTTCAAATTATGTTTCAGAACAAAACTGGCTGCCCTGCATTTTAATTGCAACAGTAACAGACGGCAGGCCACCACAAAGGATGGGAACAAGTCCTTCAACCTTTCTTTCAAAAAGGGGAGAAAGGAGTTCAGTATACAGGAGATCAAAGAGGAGTTTGATTATTGTACGTGATATTTTTTATTCCTTACTTTATTACTGTAAGGAAAAACAAATTGTGAGAGATGTTTGCAATTTGGTTTAGGATATTTATCAATGGCATTGGAATTTAAAAAAGAAAGAAATCTTTGTTACTTAATCCAGGATATCCATTGGTGGCATTGGAAATTGAAAAAAAAATTATGTCGATTCTTACGAATAACAAGAACAAGTGGTCAGAGACAGTAATTGTTTGATGTCACTTTTGAATGGATCAGAGCTTACAATTGTTTAGGATGAACACACAGCCAGCATAAAATTGATATTGGAGAGGGATGGCGTAAAGGGGTGGATGGTGGGGAAATCAACTTGCCAACTAATATAGGAGGGGGAGCATTATTATATATACTCTCACTTGCATTGCTTGCATTCTGCACTATATTTGGTTCTGAAACTGTAAGCCTTGTTAACATTTTCAGGGCTGTTGCCATGAGGGGAAACAAAGGTTTTTGATATTGTGGAGACTGTAGCTGAAAACATTATTTTACAAGTACAACCTACTTGAAGAACTTGGAATATACATATAGCAATGCCACCTCCACCCTCCCTAAGGTACTAAGCTGTGCTGAATGAGTTTCTTTTGATTTCTAATTCTATAAATTAATGTGCAGGTTATGTCTACCGCCTGATGAAGCAAGTGATCAGTCTGGCACAGAAGCAAACACTTGCTGAGAGACTGGCACTTCTTAAGCAGCAGCCACAACTGGATGAGGAAGAGGAGGAGGAGACTGATGAGGATGACATCCCACCACCCATTTGTTCATCCTATCAGAAGCCAGACAAGGCTGAGGCAGTCGACCGCCTTCTCAGTCGATACAATACATCACGTGCTGTCAACATGGATTCCTGTGACTAGTGTACGCATGCACAGGCTTGGAAGTGCAAGAAGGCCTATGGAGGACATTTGGCAACAGAGAAGTTGTTCAGCCTGAACTAAAAAATGCCTCTCTCCTTTACCTCCGTTGCACTGTAGAGGGTGGGTGGGGGTATAAAGTTTTAAGAACGAGGAGTGCCTTTTCAGGGCTGTTGGGCAGAGATGTGTGTTGGGGCAGGGAATAACACTACCATTCTTTAAGAGGGTGGATGGGGGGTTGATGGTGAAACTGCACCAGAGAATCAAAGCCCCCATTGCTGTTTTTTCTTCTTTGTTTTTTTTTTTTTTTTTTTTTTTTTTTTTTAATAACATCCCTTTGTAAAGTTTGTTATTTTTTTTACAAATCCTGTTCTTACATTTTTTGCGCATACAATTACAAACATAGAAGTACAAGTTGTTAAATACTGAGGTATACACACATATTGAGACTGCAGGATGAACTGATCAAACTGGAGTTTAGATTTTTTGTCTTCCCAGTTCGAAAGTGCAGACAGTATGTTTCTGGGATATGTTTTTCCGTTGAACACATTTCATGTCTGGTGTGGGTGTTATATTTACTTCACTCTTTCAACAAAACAATTTATTCAAGAATGAAATCAGCTGGACAAATCACTTTTTTTTTGGTTTTCAGCCTACATTATTCTGGCTCAAGAAAGCCAGTATGCTGTCCATCGGGGCTTGGAAAAGTTTTATGGATGGCAAGGACCGCACAGGCTGGAAGGACGACTCGAATTTCCTTCCCCAAGTAGCCCCAGGCAAACCTTGCAAGCTGTCTGTAGGCAGTGTAATGGTAGCGGCTAAAAAAAAAAGGCAGAAAACATGACTTTTAAACAAGACATATATATGTATTATGTATTGACTGACTAAGAAAGAGAGAGACAGAGAGGTAAGTTTCCTGATCACTGCATTTTTTTAAATATTACATGCACAACTTACTAGAATGTAGTATATAATATAAGACTTGTGAAATAAGCTTTCAATTCATTCAAAGTTGTAACTTGAGCTATACAATATTCTATGTGTAATGCATGTCATAACTGTAAATTTTGCCATCCAATATTCTATATATGTCGGTATGTTTGACACATGTTAGTCTTTTGAAGTGTTCTTTGAAGAAATTATTTCACTATGAAATGTATTCATGTCTGATCTGAAGCCTGCAGGCTGAGTCAACTATAAAATATGTTGTTGCACTGGTGCAAAGGGTCAAATGATTTCAAAGCATGAAAATGTGTGTACAAAAATGTATGTGTTGTTGCTTGTGCACAACAGGACAAGATAGTTACAGATCACACCTTGCACCTAGAGAATATGATGTGACCAACATACACATTTAACCAGAATGCTAGTGATAAAAGTGCATTTTACTCTTACGAGTCCAGTTATCCTACTATTTCAGATGTGTGTGTGTGTGTGTGTGTGTGTGTGTGTGTGTGTGTGTGTGTGTGTGACAAACTTTTATTGTTGACATTTTCTAAGCAAATACAAGCAAGAGCCTCATCAAACTTAGCAGAATGACAGTCGTTCTAAAGACCTTTCCAGTTAATCCATACACAAAGATATCACTAAATCAGATCTGCTCTAAAATTAAAGAAACAAGTAAGTCCTAAGATCACACTGTCTGAGAGAACATTATCTTTGGCATTTACTTTCCACATTGAGAGGCACACATGTGGGTCATTGTGTAACTGGCAGAGAGCAGCAGTAATCAAGGTCAGGACATTTCAGAGTGCTGTCTTTGGTGGTTGAACTAGAGAAGAGCCAGTCAAAAAGGTGTGGGTGGAGGGACTGTGGGGTGTTCGGTAGGAACTGGCAGAGACAATGAAAGGAAATGGGAAGACCAAGCAAGAGGAGAGTAAAGATGAGCGGTGGGAGATAGTGCTTCAGGGCACTTTCACAGTATGTGGTCAAAATAAAAGTGAACTTGCAAAATTGCCTGCTTGTGTGTGTGTGGACAGCTGCTGGTCTACTGTTGTGTTTGTTCACGACGTGTTATAGAGTTGCGTCTACATTCCCGTCTCCTTCTCCACCACCTTACGCTGTTCTTGACATGAATTAAAAATAATTTCATGTACACACATTGCCGTTTTTTCCCCTTGCCCAGCCACTGTACTTCACTCCAAAGACCATCATACTTGCTGCCCCTCGCATTCACCCCCAGCATAATACAGACAAATCCCGAGTGTGTGTTTCCAGTCTTCTTACTGTGCCAACAGCACAATGTTGAATTTTTTTTTTGAAACAAGAAACAAATTCGTCAAGAAAAAGACCTACTTGTTTACATCAGAGATGGTCTCGTACTGTTGCCTGTAGTGGTAGTAGGCCGTCTGGAGGACATATGGATTCAGGCATACAGGACTGAAACCAGGATGCAGGGTGATGCAGCCTACATTTGCTTCCTCCAGCATTGGTGCCATCTCTTCGATTTCGCAGCAGCAAATGCACTCATGCACAGCTGCCATGCATAAGCAGCAATGACAAGAACACCTGAAATGCACAGAGAAACAAAATATGTTATCGACCAAGGTGAAAAACTTAGGGGGAAATTGTTAATTCTATTGGTAAGTATTGATTGCAAATTTAGACTTTGTGTGGGAGTGGTTGATGTGATTTTCAGTTTTTCTATATTTAATTTTAAACATAAACCATTTATGCTTTCTCTCAAACACAAACTTGATTTCGGGCCTGTACTGTATACTAAACACACACACACACACACACACACACACACACACACACACACACACACGAGTAGTAGGCCTACTCTCTTCGTTGTTGGTTGATTCCAGTTGGAAAAAGTATGGCGATTTGAACACGACATTTAAATTTTAAAAAATGTGTAACGTTAAACGTAAGCCATGATCCAGGGTTGTACCAAACTTTTAACAAGAAATTTCAACAAGGTTTCATATTTTGCTGCTCGCTCATGACTACGCTATCCCACTTCCAGTGAGCGACACACAGTTCAGTTCAGTTCACTTGGGACTTTGGATAGCCTCACAGCTTTTAGTGTCCCAGTCATCTTATTTATTTAATAAACAGTGGTTGCATAATGCATGCATATGCTCAGGATAAATTTTACTCTATTCTATCAATCAAAATGGAATTTTAACATATTTAACTCTGCGTTAGTATCCAGAAGGTTTTTAAAAGTATTCAAATCTTTTGCTTTTTTAATATGTGCAGGTAGTTTGTTCCAATACGGTGCCACTCTGTTACTAAAGGAAAATTTTCTAATATTAGTGCGACAATATTTAATTTGGATTTTGTTATCAGAATTTCTTGTAATTTGATTAGAGGTTAAATGAAAAAATCTGTTAAAATTTGTACTGTTAAGTCCCTTAAATAGCTTGTAAGTCTCAATCAAGTCTCCCCTTATTTGTCGGAACTTTAACGATGGTAAATTTAACCTTCGCAATCTCTCTGCATAGCTAATATGTTTAAACTCCTTAATTAACAAGGTAGCTCTTTTTTGCACTTTCTCAATACTCGCTGATTGCCTTTTTAAGTAAGGGCACCATATCACATTTCCATACTCCAGGTGAGGTCTAACTAATGCCTTATATAGTATTGTAAAAACTTCAGTATCCAAATATGAAAAAGACCGTCTAATTATACCGAGCATTTTATTAGCTTTCATCATTGCACTATTTATGTGCTTATCAAATTTCAGACTGCTATCAAACATTACACCAAGATCTTTTTCTTCTGAAACGGAGTCAACATTTGAGACAGCATCATTGTATTTCATAGTATATTTATATTCCGGATTATTTTTTCCATAATGTATAACCTTGCATTTACCTGGATTAAAATATAAATTCCATGTTTCACTCCACTTAATTAGATTATCAATATCATCTTGTAACTTAAGATGGTTACTTACAGAATCATATATTTTCGTGTCATCTGCAGATATTTTACATGTACTAATTACACATTCTGGCAGGTCGTTTATAAAAACTGTGAACAGAATAGGTCCAAGAATACTTCCCTGCAGAATACCGCTTAAAACAGCTATACTTGAAGAGTAATTATTTCCAACTCTCACCCTTTGTACTCGATTAGAAAGAAAACTCTTAATCCAATTGTATACATTCCCATTTATACCATAACCTAATTTTTTTAACAATCGGTAGTGGGGCACAGAGTCAAAGGCTTTTCTAAAATCCAAGTAAATTACGTCAAAAGCAAGCCCATCATCGATCATATTTGTAAAATCTTCCATTACTTCTAAAAGTTGTGTCATACAAGATTTACCCTGTTGAAACCCATGTTGGCAATCTGAATATAAGAAAAAATCATTCATATGGTTTACTGTTGCATCTCTCACAAATGACTCGAGCACTTTGCAAAGGATACAAGTCAAATTTACAGGGCGATAATTTCCTGGGTCAGACTTGGTGCCTTTTTAAAATATAGCAGCTACAGTTGCAAACCTCCAATCACTGGGTACCACTCCTTCACGTATTGATTTATTAAATAACACACACAAAGGTACTGCTAGTTCTTCACATAACTCCTTTAGTACTCTAGCTGGTAAACCATCTGGACCAAAAGCTTTAGTAACATCTAATTTACTTAATTTTTCTTTTACCGCTAATGGTGTAATGACTATATCACACAGAATTTTTCCATCAGATAAAGAGGCGCTGTCGATTTCAGGAACATTTTCAATATTTTCATGTATGAATACACTAGAAAAGAATTTATTTAGCACCTCGGCCTTATCATTATCACTAACTGCAATATTGCCATCTTTTCTCAGTGGACTAATTGAAGAGTTGACATTCAATTTTGAGCGGACATATTTCCAGAAACATTTAGGATTTTTCTTACTACTTTTTGCAATTTTATGCTCATAGTCCCTTTTTGCTTTTCTCACCTCTCTAGAACATTCATTTCTCAATTTAATATAATTTTGGTAATCTATACCATCTTGTGTGATCAAAAATCTTTTATATAAATTGTACTTTTTAAAAAATTTTCTTTATTACAGATTTCCTCATCCACTTTGGTCTTAAATTCTTGTTACCTTTACTTCCAATTTTGGGTATATATAAATCCATTGCTTCTTGAATTTTATTTCTTATAGTTAACCAACATGTTTCCACATCTAAGCTATCTAACTCAGTCCAGTCAACCTTTCTAAGATCCTCTCTCATTTTGTTGTAATTCCCTTTTGCATAATTATATTTATGGTATTTACTTTGCTTGTCATAGTCATCAATTGCAATATATACATCAAATATCAGCACATCATGATCGCTTTTCCCAGTTGGACTGTGGTGTTCAATGTCAGATATTAGGTTGTCATCATTTACATGAATCAAATCAATCAAGCTAGGTTTTTGTCCTGTTCTTCTCCTAGTTGGACTGCGAACAGACTGAATCAGGTATGTATCATTAACTGCTTCCACAAACACTTCGTTTTCCTTCGAGGGTTCTTGCCAGTTTATTCCTGGATAATTAAAGTCTCCCATTATACAGACATGATCGAACTTTTTAATAATATCTGAATGTAAGATATCCAAAAGTTTAGTATCATTTTCAGCATTCGAACTAGGGCTTCTATACATGTATCCAAGTAACAGTTTTTTTTATTGTCCTTTGCTGAAAAATAACACCACACACTCTCTTGAAACATATGCTTATTTAGTTCATCACTGGGTTGAGCATGAAGAGAATGCTTTACATACAATGCTACCCCTAGAAGGGGGTCTTTATTCATAAAACAATCAAAACCAGGAATACAATACTCAGGCATATTTATATCCAACTGTCGTTTAGCTTTAATTTCAGTTAACGCAATCACACTCACATTTTTTTTCTTGAATCAATGAAAATAACTCGCTCTTCTTGTTCAAAAAACTATCCAGTCGCTGACACAGTCGCTGCGACAAGACGAAAAAAAACAACGATGCTCAAAAACTCGACTGACGTGACTCACGCCTAGTTATTTTATTTTACTTTTTAACATGCGCGCTGGTGACATACTCGTTTTTGAGTGAACCAGTATTTTAGGAAGAAGAAGAAGTCTGGAACTTACCATTCAGTCGACTCCAGTCTATCGTATTCAGGTGTTTTTTTTTATGTGTCCTCTTCCTCATGGTAATCCACAGGTGCAAAGGGTTCGTATCTGTACGGCTGAATTCCAAATTCCGAATTCTGAACCACTGGAAGTGGTAATTCATCGTCTTTTTCATGGCAAAAGCAGCTCTCTTTCGTTCGTCTGCCATGCTTAGTTATCATGGGATCAGCACTGCCGCACAGGGTGAAAGTTGCGCGCGCGCGCGCGTACACACACACACACACACACACACACACACACACACGCACACACACTCATATTTATAGTAAGGATCACAAGCTTTGTTTGTACTGGAGGGAAAACATGTTTACACTTCGCGGTGCAGTCCTCTGTCACAGAGGTGTTGCTTTTTCATTTGTGGCTCCACGGAATCAGAACTGACGGTACAAGTTAACGGTTCATACACATACATACACGTACAGACGTGAGCGCTCTCGCACGCGTGCTGGCGTGCGCACGCGCCCACGCACACACAAACACGCACTCAAACACACACACACACACACACACGCACGCACGCACGCACACACAGTTTACACACACACACACACACACACACACACACACACACACACACACACACACACACACCAGTTAATGGTTCATACAGCACAAGTTAAGGGTTCATACACATACATACACACAAAAACGTGAGCGTTCTCGCACGTGTGCTCGTGCGCTTGCGTGCACACACACACACACACACACACACACACACACCACACACACTCAACCACAGACACACACACACACACACACACACACACACACACACACACTCATACAGAGCACACACACATGCACACACACACACACACACGCGCTTGCTTAACCTCGCCCCCCCCCCCCCCCCCCCCTTCCCCATGCAAACACACTCAAACTCAATCTGCTACCATCAAAAACATCCATGCACGCTTACACACACACAAACTGGAACCTGAAATCAAAAAGTGTGGGGGAAGAATCGGACGCGGGGAGGGGGGGGGGGGGGGGGGGGGCACGAAGAGTGGCCAATACCATGGATGATGTGAAGGAGACATGGTCCATGGAAAGTAACGGAAGGGTGGAATTAATAGGCGGGGGAGGGGAAGGGACAGATCTGTTGTACCAGGGAGATGGGGGAAGAGCACACTCGCCTGGCGGCACACGTAGCGGGCGGTCACTTCAACTGGCTGGGAGACTGGTGACTAGACCAATGCTATACTATTGTCACTGCAAGTACACACATCTGGCCGGTGTGGTCTTGGATGGGCTTGCTGGATGGGGGGAGGGTGCAGTATGGAAGGATTATTATAGCGCCTATTCTTGGCTAGAGACCAAGCTCTAAGCGCTTTACAATCCACACTCGTTTACACAACGGGCTACCTACCTGGGTAGTGCTGACTGAAGAGCTGCCAGCTGGCGCTTCATCCAGTCGTTTCCCGTGTCCTCCAGGGGCTGGGCCCGGTAGTCCGACGTTTCGATAGTCCGACACATCGGTAGTCCGACACCCCACGTTCAGATGTTTCGATAATCCGACACTGTAAGAAAAAGTAGCGATAGTCCGACATCCCACGATTCCGACAATTCCAACTCGTTTCGATAATCCGACACACAACCCAGTTTTATAATTCCCGTTAAAAAGATTGCATTTGGTCGGAAAAAATGTGTCGGTGTATCATTATGTCGGACTATCGAAACGTCGAAATCGTGATGTGTCAAACTATTGGCACAAAAGTAGAAAGAAACTCGTGGAGAGCGTGGCAGCAGAGAGTCCTCAGAAGAGAAGCCCCTTCAAGCAAGTGTTTCGGCCCTTATCTCCTGACACTCTAGGGGGGTTGGGCCACACCCGGTTCATGACTCCGGATGTCCCTCTGCTGCCCCTTTTTTTTCCCATCTTGGGACGAGCCATGGCTGGGATTCGAACCCATGACCCTCTGGACATGCTCATTTTCCACTTAATGACTCGCGCTTTAACCACTGAGCCACGGGGACACCTGATATTTGTAGGGAAATTAAGCCTTATGAAGTTGACTTTTGTTCCTCCTTGACCAGATCCAGCTTGAACACCTCTCTGCCGCTTCTGCCATTGCTTTCAGGGCTCTGGTTTTTTCCCTCCCTGCAACTGAGAGCTGTTTCATGAGGCTGTATGCAGACGTTCCTACAAACCCTCTAGCTCCAATTTCTGCAGTGAGGACTTTGACCTGATAGCCTTCTCTCCTCAGGCTGTTTGCCAGATCAGCATACTTTTCAGTCTTGTAGATTTGAGCTGCCTCCATTCTGTTCTCATATGGCACCGTGAGCTCGATCATGATCAGCTGCTTGGTTGACTTAGAGTGGACTACTATGTCTGGTCTCATGCCATTCTTGCTGATGATCTCTGGGTGACTCTTCCATTCTGGGAGGTCTGCAGTGCACTCCCAGTCATCTGCCCCGTCCAGCAGACACTGCCTGCATGTTTCGAGTGGCACTGTTGTTCTTGGCCATGATTTGCTGCCTCCTGCCGTGAAGAATGTTGCGGGTGCTTTTGGAGTCCTGATTTTCCCTTTTGTGGTGTTGGTACTAGCCCAGACTACTTGTACAATCTCTTTGAGCACTTGGTTGTGCCTCCATGTGTACCTTCCTTGAGCCAGGGCTACTTTACATGAGCTTAGGACATGCTCCACTGTTTGTTTTTCATGGCAGAGGGGGCATGCAGGATCGTCTGTTTTCCCCCACTTCACCAGGTTTGCATTTGAGGGCAGAAGGTCATATGCAGATCTGAGAATGAAGCTGATCCTGAGAGGGGCCATGCGCCAAATGTCATTCCAAGTGAGACTTCTTTGGAGTGCATTCTCCCACGTTGTCCATTGCCCTTGCTGGCTCTGCTGGACTGCTTTTTGGAGTCTTTTTTGGTCTTCTTCTTTTCTCATCTCCTGAATCATCATGTCTCTTTTGGCTTTTCCTTTGGCCTTTGACCACCATTCAGTTTTGGTCACCCCCAGTCCTTGTCTGTTGGTCTGTGTGTGTCCTGTTATTTCTCTGATCTTGAGACTTTCTTTTGCAGAATCCATCGCCTCTTGAACTTTCCATTTTCTGCCTGTCTTCAGCTGGGGCTTGATTGCTTCTACCACCTTGTCTCCTGAGTCCTCCAGCATGCTTTGAAGTCTGATCTTCCCTGCTTTGTATTCCTCCAGGATGGATTTCAGTGGTAGTTTCAGCTTTGCTTGGCGACAGTACAGCGCTATGTCAGTCAGACAGGGTGGGACACCAAGCCATTTCCTTGTGAACTTGTTGATTTTGGCTTCCATTGCCTCCACTATGCTGGTGCAGATGTCGTATATCATCAGAGGCCACAGGAGCTTTGGTATCAGCATGAACTGCAGACACCAGACCTTGTACTTGCCAGGGAGCCCACACTGGTCAATGGTCTCCAAGCCTTCCTCCGCCATCTGTTTGGTTTCTTTTGCTCTTTGTGTGTCTTTCAGCGTATCATCATACCATCTTCCAAGGCTCTTGACTGGTTCTTCTGTGACTGTTGGAATGGCCTGGTTGGCAACACTGAAGACCACAGATCCGGCCACTTTTCCTTTCCTCAGTGAGAGACTCCGTGATTTCTTTGGCTTGAACTTCATTCTGGATGAGGCAACTATGTCGTCCAGCCTCTCCAGCACATGACGTGTCTCGTCTTCTCTGGATGAAATCACTGTAGTGTCATCCATGAAGGCCTTGAGAGGAGGCATCTTGTATCCATCGCCAAGGTCTGTTTGTCTCGCGTTGTTTGTTGCTGCTTTCAAGATGAGTTCCATTGCCAGCACGAACAGTATTGGGGAAATTGCACAGCCCATTGCAATACCCACTTCCAAGTTGATCCAGTCAGTTGTGTACTCCTTGGTAGAGAACCGCATTGAGAAGCCATTGAAGTACTTCTTGAGCATGTTGCGGATGTTCTTTGGCACATGGTACATCTCAAGAGCCAACTGTATCATCTCATGGGGCACAGATCCATATGCGTTTGCCAGATCAAGCCACACTACGTCCAGGTCTCTCTTTTCTGTTTTTGCTTTTTGGATTGCGTCCCAGATCATTGTGGCGTGTTCTACACAGCCAGCCACGCCTGGGATGCCACCTTTCTGGACTGACACATCCAAGTACTTGTTTTCCATCAGGTACTTGGTCAGCCTTGCTGCCATGACAGAGAAGAAGATTTTTCCTTCGACGTTCAGTAGTGATATTGGCCTGAACTGGCTGATGTCACTTGAGTTTTGCTCTTTGGGGATGTACACACCATCTGCCGTCATCCACTGGCCGCTGATCTTCTGGTTTCTCCAAGCCGATCGCAGCAGCCTGTGGAGCCACTCCAGCACCTTGGGACATTTCTTGTAAAGCTGGTAAGGTATTCCGTTTGGCCCTGGTGATGATTTGGCTCTGGCTTTGTCGACCACCTTCTTGATTTCCGCCAACGTTGGAGGCTTGCCATTGAACTGTTCCTCAGGGTTGGTTGGCCACACCAGACCTTGAATGTCGAGTGGTGCTTTGCTCTGTGGGTCAGAGTATGTTTTCCTCAGATGCTGCTCAAGAACTCCTTTGTCCACACTTAGGGTCCCAGATTTTGGCTGCTCAAACAGTGTTCTGGCAAACTGGAAGGGGTCTCTGAAGAAGCGCTCTTGTGTCTTCTTCTTTTTGCTCTTCCTCTTCCTCGCAGATTCCGCTTTGCTGAGGGCGCTGTGTTTTTCTTTCAGGTCTTTCCACAGTTTTTCCAAGCCTTGTTTTTCAGCTGGCAGTGCGGTCTTCATTTGCATCTTGAGGTTTTTCTTTTGGACCCTGATCTTGTCCATCTTTTCTTGGCGTCTGGATTTCTTTGGAGGTGTTTTCTCTTTGGGTAGTTTTGCTCCATAGGCGTCTCTACATGTGGCATACACAATGTCCCCATATGTGGCTAGTTTGTGTTCCAGGGTGCTTTTCCCTATCAGTGCATCGAGTCTTTGGACGATTTTTGCATCCAGTTTCTCCCAATCTTCAGTTTCGTTTGCTCGTGGCAGGTTGAGTTTCAGGCGCCTGGCATCGAGGGCCTGTGCAAATTCCTCATCCGAACCAACAGCGTGGATGTCCTTGGCACTGTGGTTTAAATCCTGGCCTTGGTCTTCCGACGTCTTATCTGCTGATGCAGTGCGCTGCTGCTCATTCAGATGAGTCTTCACACATCCCATCTTTGTTCTGTGGATCTTCATGCCACGGGTGGTAGCGAAACGCTTTCCACAGACACCTGGATATTCCATTTGGTCCATGTTCATAGTCCGTTTGGGATTTGCAGTCATGATTGGTTGAGCACCGATGGATTCATCATTCTCTCCCCCTTTCGGTGAATCCTGGGAGCATCTTTTCCTTTTATTCTTAGTAGCCACATGTTTAAGGCAAAGTGGGGAGCCAGCCCACAGAGCCCCTGGTCTTGGTCTTTCCCAGTGTCCTCCGGTCTTTCCCGGACGTCCTCCGGCCTATTCCCGGAAGTCAATGGTTTACCCATGCATCAGTAGAAAGAAACTCGTGGAGAGCGTGGCAGCAGAGAGTCCTCAGAAGAGAAGCCCCTTCAAGCAAGTGTTTCGGCCCTTATCTCCTGACACTCTAGGGGGGTTGGGCCACACCCGGTTCATGACTCCGGATGTCCCTCTGCTGCCCCTTTTTTTTCCCATCTTGGGACGAGCCATGGCTGGGATTCGAACCCATGACCCTCTGGACATGCTCATTTTCCACTTAATGACTCGCGCTTTAACCACTGAGCCACGGGGACACCTGATATTTGTAGGGAAATTAAGCCTTATGAAGTTGACTTTTGTTCCTCCTTGACCAGATCCAGCTTGAACACCTCTCTGCCGCTTCTGCCATTGCTTTCAGGGCTCTGGTTTTTTTTCCCTCCCTGCAACTGAGAGCTGTTTCATGAGGCTGTATGCAGACGTTCCTACAAACCCTCTAGCTCCAATTTCTGCAGTGAGGACTTTGACCTGATAGCCTTCTCTCCTCAGGCTGTTTGCCAGATCAGCATACTTTTCAGTCTTGTAGATTTGAGCTGCCTCCATTCTGTTCTCATATGGCACCGTGAGCTCGATCATGATCAGCTGCTTGGTTGACTTAGAGTGGGACTACTATGTCTGGTCTCATGCCATTCTTGCTGATGATCTCTGGGTGACTCTTCCATTCTGGGAGGTCTGCAGTGCACTCCCAGTCATCTGCCCCGTCCAGCAGACACTGCCTGCATGTTTCGAGTGGCACTGTTGTTCTTGGCCATGATTTGCTGCCTCCTGCCGTGAAGAATGTTGCGGGTGCTTTTGGAGTCCTGATTTTCCCTTTTGTGGTGTTGGTACTAGCCCAGACTACTTGTACAATCTCTTTGAGCACTTGGTTGTGCCTCCATGTGTACCTTCCTTGAGCCAGGGCTACTTTACATGAGCTTAGGACATGCTCCACTGTTTGTTTTTCATGGCAGAGGGGGCATGCAGGATCGTCTGTTTTCCCCCACTTCACCAGGTTTGCATTTGAGGGCAGAAGGTCATATGCAGATCTGAGAATGAAGCTGATCCTGAGAGGGGCCATGCGCCAAATGTCATTCCAAGTGAGACTTCTTTGGAGTGCATTCTCCCACGTTGTCCATTGCCCTTGCTGGCTCTGCTGGACTGCTTAATAAAAATAAAACATTACAAAACAAGTTTCGTTGGTCCGACAAAATTGTCGGATTGTCGAAACGTCGGAATCGTGATTTGTCGAACTATCGAAACGTCGGAATCGTGAAGTGTCGGACTATCGGACCCAAACCCTCATCCAGTCCATATCGTTCAAGATCGTTCACTCAATTTCCTTACTTCCTTCATTCTTTCGATTTCTCACGCAGGGTGCATGCTATGTGTAACGTGCCATCCATACCAACGGCCAAACTGGCTTTCTCTTCCGAAAGTTGGTGATTGGATTTTACGTGTGTGCAAGATGTTATGCACGCGTTCACACACAGAACCTCGTTTATAGTCTCATTCGAAGGACAGTATGGGAAATGGAGTCAGAACCAATGTTAACTCCAAGGGAAAAATCCCCCTGTACCGAAATAGCCCGGCGGAGATTCGAACCCGCAACCCCAGGATCACCAAGATTATGAGTCCGGCTCTTTACCACCTGAGCTGTTCCGGCCCCATGTTGTGTCAATAGTATTGGTGTTATTTGGGGCACCAGAGCAGAGGCTGGCCCAACGTTCTTGTGGTCACTCTGTGTACGCACAAGCGAGCTGGATAGTCTTGGAGAGACTCCTTTGAGGGGAGAGGGGGGAGACGAATGAGAAGAGCATAAACCTGACGGGAGGTCTGGAAATTCTGAGAGGGTGAGTGAGAGAGGGAGGAGAGGGGATCTGGGACGTCGTGTGCTGTTGGTAACTCGAGGCGTGTGACGTGAAAGGGCCTGTCGTCTAGGGGGGAAGAGGGTTTGTGTCACACGTTCCACTCCCTTTCTGCTTGGTTGTGTAGAGTTGTAGTACAACGCCAGTCTCGGGGCGTCGCGCTGAGTGGTGAAGGTGGCACAAGGGTTGATGAATTTAATCCCCTTGCTGAGCAGGCCTCCTGAAGGTGGTTGTTGCTGGGGCGGATGATGGTGTTCAGAGGGTGCCGCCCCCTTGCCGGGATGATTGATGAGGCCTGAAGTTGGGCTTTGGGGAAGATCCAGTGGCACTGCACAGTGAGCTCTCGCCACTGCTGCATCGAAATTGCACCAGCTGGCTGTGGTGTTAAAAGCTCGTTGCAGTCACTAGCCCCCACAAGGAAGGCAGCCTGCATGACGGTGTGGGTTGGTGTCTGCTTTGCAAGCCACTGAGTCAGGTTGGCGACCGTCAGATCATCGGCACACTCTACCTGAGCGCTGGCCCTAGGGATATCAATACCTCTCAGGGTGCAGTCACTCAGCAGTACTGTTCTGGTCTGTCTACCAATGGAGACCTTTTGAAGAGGGTGGGGAGGGACACGTTGGGGGATAATTTTTCAAGGAGAGGTATCTTCTCACAAGGGGAGATGGTTGGACATGCGAGTCAGAGGATTTCTCACATTGGGGGATGAGTTGTCTAGTGTTTTCTCACTGAGTTGAGTTAGTAGGGCTGAAGGGAGGGGGGGCATCCTGTATGCAGTGTGCAGTGAGAGAAGAGGGGGTGTTTCGTGTCTGGGGAGGATAGAGAGGTTGCTTTTGTTGGGTGGCAAAGGAGTTGGAATGTGATTTAAATTTAGATTTTTTATTGGTTGTTATGTTATTGCGAGAGGATTTGTCACTGGCAGATGAAGACGTGACGGAGTTGTGTAGATAGAGCGTCGAGTTCTATTTTGAAGGTCTGCCTGGTTTCCTGTAGTGTTGATCTGAGGGAGAGATTTCGTCACGCAGGGACTGAGTGATCCTAAGGAATTCTTCCTTAGGCACGCAGTCGTCATGACTACAGCTACGATTTGGGACTGTTGTCAGTGTTGGTGTCAGTCCCTTTCACTGAGCTGTCACAATCGTCTGTGTTGTTTGACATAGTAGCTGTGGGGCTACTTGACTCTAATGTCGTGTCTGAGTCAGTTGCTGGGTGGTTGTCATGAGCTGTCACTGACTTGTTGTCTTCCCTAGTGTCAGTCTTTGTTGTTGACGTGCTATCTTCAGATTGATTGTCAATGTTATCTGGTAGGATTATACTGTCCGTTGTGATAGTGAAAGGGGTTCTAATGCTTGCATTCTCCACTGCTGGTCTAATGTCATAAAAGGGAAAATGGATAGAGCTGATGTCCTTTTCTATCACAAGGATGGATGGTGATGTAGGGCGAATCACTGTATGGTCATGAAGGGAAGGTAAAGAAAGAAGGGTCGTGGTGTGTGGGATGGACATGGGGAACACAACACAGGCGCTGGAAGAATTGCAGGGTGTGGAGACGGAAGAGAACAATCCTGCTTCTGAAGGCGGCGGCTCACGCTCCAGGATCACCGGGTGCCTGTGGGGGTCAGAGCTGCACAGCGCTTCTGCCAGCATTCACTACACACTGTAGCGACAGATAGAGCTGTGTAGACTGGTCAGTCGTGTGTTGAGGCTGGCACTGTGGTCAGAGTGCGTACAATTGCATGCACAGTTTTGAATTTCTTGTTGACCCAGTCTTGGCAAGCTCGGCCCTAAACTAGGATTTTGTTAGTTTGTAGTAAATGTGGATCTTCAGAAGTTTTTTGCTTGGTTTTAATCTCAGCCGAATTCTAGGGTTGACTGGAATAGGTCTGGCAGTGGCCTGGTGCAGCTAGTGGGTAAACTTTTGTTGTAGATGTTGTGGTCTGATGTGTAGTCAATCCATGAGTTGTTGATGCCCGTAGGTTTGTAAGCACCAACGTATCTATGAAATAACGTAGGCCTATATCTCCACTGTGGCATTGATTGTGAATTTGTGTCAAAGGTTTTCTGGATGGGGTCCATTGTATGAGTGATACGCTCAAGAAAATGTTCCCTGAGCGTCCCACCTTTGTCCTGAGTCATGGGTCGCGTGATGGGCCCCATGACTGCAACTGTACTCAGTTGCCCGGCAGTTGGCTGACGGGGCACGAGGTCATGATGGCTTGTTTCACATCAGAACGTTACATGTTGATACATGTCACGGTCGCTAAGCCGGACGGCCCTACCACCCTTACCCACGCCTATCACACACTAGGTCAGACAACACAGCACACTAACACAGTTTTACAATCACGCACGCTTCTTTATTTAACACACACTCTATGGCGCCACCACTCACGCACATCCACAACTGCACACAAGTATCCCAATTCCCGCTGACTCACCCTACTCTACTATAATGGCCTGGAAGACCCTAACCTAACCTGAAACACCAGTTGCGGTATATCACTGTGACCTGGGGACACAGCGATAGCCCGCACACGTGGTGACTAACTACTAGGGACGAGGATTTACCAAAGGGACTCTAATCTCTTAACTACTGCTACCACCCACACCCCTCCCCAAGACTCACCCTTCTCTTTTAACCCGGGACCACTACTGCACTGATCGCTGCGTCCCTAAGGGAGGCAACGACCAGTACCCTACACTGTGCTGGCCACTACGTCCTGAAAGGAGGCAGTAGCTAACACCCCTAACCCTACTGCCTAACGCTACACCCCTTCTACCACAAACATGGGACAACCCATCCCGGCCCGGAAAGCTCCAGTCCTCGGCGCTGTACGTGGCCCCTCACAGGCTGACATCTCCCTGGAAGACTCTACACCCCGGCGCTGACCGTGGCTCCTCCGCGGGCCGACACCCTCCCCGAAGACTCTGCACCCCGGCGCTGACCGTGGCTTCCCGCAGTCTGAGTCCTCCCCCGATGGGCACGACCCCCAACGCACACACACACCAGACGCCCTCTCGACGAGTCCGGGGCTCGAAGGATGCCTCCTCCTCTGAAGGCCCCGCCGGACACTGAGGGTGAGGGAAAAAGGCCTGGTGCAGCGCCCTCTCACAGGACGCCTGAACAGGGATGAGGAACCAGTGCCAGAGAACTCCCGGAAGAGCACCGGTAGCCGGAGGAGAGCTGCCCCACAGAAGGCAGACGGCCTGGGTGGTCTCCTCTCCCGGGAAAACAACAGGCACTGGAAAGCACCACTCACCTGCCGGCACGCGGCAGTAGACTGCGGTGATCTGGCCCCAGCCTCAGGATGGAACAGGATACCTGGACATACAGACGATCAACCACACCAGTTCTGCAACTGGCTGACAGTGGCTGCCAACAAGGACGACACCGACTCAGCACAGGCCAAGGGCACCCAAACCCGACGAGGACCTGGCACTACCTATGACTCGAAATCACTCTTCAAAACTAATGGCGCTGCCGCCGCACCTACAAGGAGTACGTCCACTCCGACGAACACCAGGGACCGAAGTGAAGCTACCCCAACGCATTCCGCCCTGGTCGGAATCAAGCGAACTCTACTCACCACACAAAGCAACGATTGGTCAGAGCAGTGTATCCCTCCGCAGAGCTGACACGCCGACCAACGGACTAGTTGTTGCTCGTGCAACAACAGGACAATTTACCACAACTCACAGACTTGACAACACAACAACAGCCGATATCCTGCCCCGCCTTCTCTGGTATAGAACCAAAGTAATAAAAGGGTAACAATCGGGAACGAAACCAACTTCCTCCTACCACTCCCTCAATAAATGAAGACTGGAAGGCAAAAATACTGTATGTCCTACTTCACCTGCCCCCTACCTAGCCTAACCTTACTACCTAGCCCCGAGGAACTTAGCCTAACCCCAACTGACTAAACCCCAGTCTTACCCCGCGCGAGCGCGCGTGCACGCACACACACACACACACACACATGCACGCATACATGCACGCTCGCACGCATACGCGCACACGCTCTCTACCTTGAACCACCACTACTCTTACCACATAGACGTGCTGATTTAGTACCGCCGATCGGTGACAATACACAATACACAATCCACGTGAATCGTTGAATGCATGCACATTCACATCATGCACCGACTTGGAAAACTTGGAAATGAAAATGCACCGTCAACATACCATCTTATTTTTCTTGCATTTCCACATTAACTTTGAAAAGCTTGGCTGTAAACCACTGGAACTGCTAAAGAGGTCTGCACTCGTTGGATACCGGAAG
>CM065716.1:119608652-119711152 GCA_033310375.1 Conus canariensis
TGATCTTTAATACACAAGGATGGAAAAGAGAGAGAGAGAGAGAGAGAGAGAGAGAGAGAGAGAGAGAGAGAGAGAGAGAGAGAGAGAGAGAGAGAGGACGGAAGGGAGAGGGGGAACAGCATGAAATGTAATGATTTGAATTGGAAATGTACTAAAACGTACAATAATTAGCTTGTATAAAAATCAGACAGCAAAATGAATATGACAAAGTATGTACGGAATTCGGAACATACACACGTACGCACGCACAGACAGACAGACAGAGAGAGAGAGAGAGAGAGAGAGAGAGAGAGAGAGAGAGAGAGAGAGAGAGAGATTGATTGATTGATTGATTGATTGATTGATTGATCTTTAATACACAAGGATGGAGATTTTAGGCCAAAGCCTAGTCTTACAATCTGTCCTTGTCATGCATACATTATTTCAGCACATATCATTCATACTGACAATTCAACATAACAACATGGTAATCTAATTCTACAATGATAAGCAAACAATTCATAAAAGCACTAATGAGATGGGGGATGGTAAAACAGAAGGAAACTTACAAACAAACAAACAAGACTACAGAGAGAGAGGTCAGAGGAGGGTGGGGAAGAGAGAATGGTAGGTAGGGGGAGGAGAAAAGGGATGGTAGACAGAGTGGGAGTGGGGATGAGCGATTTTAACGGAGTAGGTTTTGGGCGGAGGCAGAATATGGGAAGTTGAAAGTCGGGTCGCCAGAGGTGGAAGATAAGAAGGTGGATGTCGGGTCGCCAGAGATGCAGGATGGGTAGCTGGACGCCGGGTTGCCAAGGATGAGATAGGGGTAGCTGGATGTCGGGTCGCCAGTGGTGGAGGATGGGAACAGACCCACCTGTTGATCCAGGCATTGTAGGTGGCTGCAGAACCGGGGGCAGGATGGGGGTCTGAGGGCTGCTGTGGTAATGAACACCAAGTAAGACCAGTGTCTCTTTGGTGTTCATATCGTAGCTTGGAGGTCGGGGGGGTGCGAGGACTGCATCCAGCTGTCGCCACATGGTCTTATAATGGGCGTACTCAGCAGAGGTTGTCTGCAGTATTTTGGGTCGGCGTATTTGAGGCTGTACGCCAACCTGTCTGTGCCTTTGGGGCCGGGGTGGAGGGGATCGGTGTACATGTCCTTGCGTGGAGCTCCGCTTTTGGTGATGAAAATGGCGGTGTGGTCGGCATATACAATGTTTTCTCTGGCACACACTTTAGTGAGGGTCAAGTTGGAGAGGTGGACGGTCTTTTTGAGAGGGTGCTGTCCCATTGGGGGGATGATGGAGGAAGCCAATAGTCTAGCCTGAGGGAAAACATGTTTGATGTTTTTGATCAGCTGTGTCCATGTGTTTTCCGTGATTGATGCATGTTTGCACGTGTTTATTCCAATGTGTAGTATGATTTGCTGTGTGGTGTTGTTGCGTGGAATGTGTTTAAGCCAATCAATAAGATCATCGACAGTGAGACCTGGAACACTGATGATTTGGCTCTTACCTTTGTAAAATAGGAGGCTTGGGGTAATGTTTCGTATGGCTGAGTCTCCTATAATGACATTTGATATATCAGTGTCAACCCGTAGTTGTGCAAGAAGCTGACGAGGTGATAATGTGTTGTTGCTGCTAGTCTGACCCTGACTGTTTTGAGTTGCATCATTAACCACTATCTTTGACTGTGTGTTTTCGTTGTTCCTGTGGAGGTGGTTTCTGTTGTGGACTGTTTTCCAGCCCATTGTGTCAGTGGTCTGAGTAGTAGTGTCTTTATCTAAGATATTGCTGGGTTTGTTTGGACTGTGGGGGACATTTGTAGTGGTAGACTGTGTCTGCACTGTGGCTTGATCAGAGTGTGTGTCTGTTTCTGAGTCGTTCTGAACCTCATGCTCCCCATTTTCATTAACGTGGAGCAGCATGGAGAACTTGTTGGAGGTGGGGAAGGCGGACAGAGCAGAATCAGTATGGCTGCCAGATGGTGTGGTTTGGTTTTGGGTTGGGTGCGGTATAAACTGAGTTTGTTTGAGGTGTTTGAGTTCAGATTTCAGGTGGTTGTTTTCTGCTTCTAATCGGCGAATACTTGTGGTGTGAGAGTGCAAGAGTTTTGAACCTTTGACAATAGTTTTGACCAGAGTGTTGACCTTTTGTTTGAGGTTGTGTACTGCTGGGTTACATTTGTAGGCGTAGGAATGGCGTGGTGGTTTGCTTGATTTTTGAGGACGCAAACTGCGTGCCGCTTTTGTGTTGCTTGTATGAGAGGGTGGGCGTGGTGTTTTCACATCGGAGTGGGCAGGTGGTTGGTTTTGTTTCGTTTGGGTGTTTGCATGCTCGTGTTTTGACTGAGCAGAGCTTCGTTTCTGCTTTGTTGGAATATGTGGAGTATTTGTGGTGAGTGCTGGGGTGAACTGTGTGTGCATGTTTCCCTCGGGCGACTTTGGCGGGACCATAGGGGCAGGCTTTGTGCATGGCGAGGATGTGGATTGGGACGGAGTGGTATCAGAGCTGGCTGGAGGGATGGTGGTTGGGCTGGTAAGCAAATGCAATCTGGGGAGATGAGGAGATCCATGGGGAGACAGGATGTCCTGTGCAGAGAGGGCACCAGAAGGGAGTGTCTTCAGGGAGGGAAGGGGAAGGTCAGACAGGTTGTCGCATACAGCTTTGTTGAGGTTGGGATGGGAGCCTTGGCGGGTTAATGAGAAGATTGTTCGAATCACCTGGATTAGTGATTCGATCTCATACCACAGCCATTTCTTGCACAGGTTTCCCTGTACAAGAACAGTACCTGTAGTGTAGAAGACAGTGATGGTGATGAGTTTCAGGGTGGCACAGTTGACTTGGACCTTGGTCCGGTACAACTCATCACTGGGGAGGCTGGTGGGGATAGAGGAAAAATCGACACAGTCGCTGAGGACAAGAGGCCGATTAGGTTTGGCGTAGTCGGCCCATTGTACGCTGAACTCTGGTCTGTTGTTAAAGTCACCAATATAACGTTTGTATAATATTTGTCTTGCGATTGGGAAGAGGTGCAGTGGAATTTTGAATGTGAGTTGTTTGGGGTCTATTTTAATGTCAATCTGGGGAACCCAGTCACAAAGCGGGTCACTGTTATTCGTGACCACAGACATGACTGTGAAAGCATGGGTAGGGTGAAGAGAAGGAGTGATGGGGGGGGGGGGGGGGGGGAGAGGAGGGGATGTTGGAGAGTGAGGGTGGGGAGGGGGGATGTGGGGAGTGAGGGAGGGGATGGGGGAGATATTACGGTCAACTCATGGTCATAGATGTTTCAAACTACATGGCACCGATAAACAGCCATGCCCGTCGCTGAACCAGTGACACTTGGAGCTAAGAGGATAAGGATAGGGGTTAGGTAATGGAGCAGGGAGAAAACGGGGAGGGGGGGGTGTGGGAAGGAGTAGGGGGTATGGGATAGAAGGCGATGCTGCCAAGTAAACTGCCAACAAATCAAAGTCTAAGCTCCACACATCATGGTCCCCTTTAAAGGAGGATAAACAAAGTACGTACTTGTTTGGTGAGGTCCTGGGAGATGAACACCGTGAGAGAAGAAGGTGGGCTGAAGAGCACAACAGATGGCTGAGGCACTGATTAACCAGCTTTCGCAGCTGGCCCAGGGCTCACACACTGGCACAGGACACACGCACTAGTTACAGGCACTTAGACCCTTCCATTGTCCATGGGCGAGGAAGGTACCGATGGGAAGAGGAAGGAACGACGTCTGTAGGAGTGGAAAGTGGCCAGATGATGTCACAAGGCACCAGGAACACCACAGTACAGGCCCTGGTCGGCATCGGGTCCAAATTACCGGGCTGAGACGATGGACTGGAGCTGAGCTAAGTGGCCAGCTGAAGATCACAAACACTGGGCGCTTGTTCAGGGCCTAGCAACGAAGGATCAAAACAGCACGTCGCAAGAAGGGCTGTGCCGAGACTCCACGAGAATCCGTGATGGTTTGTATTAAGAGAAAACGAATAATCATCAATAACTTCCTTTTGCGTTAGAAAACCAAAAAATATATATGAATCCAGGTGCAAGACGTAATCCACACACTGTCATTAAAAAGTCAGCGCTCGGTCACAGCAAGTTGCACTTGAAAAAGGAACATAATTGCGGAGCTGTTCACTTGCGTCCGCACACCACGACGTCCGGAGAGAGAGAGAGAGAGAGAGAGAGAGAGAGAGAGAGAGAGAAAGGGCACAACATATAATCATTTTTCATAAGATTATATCCATATGCACACACACACACACACACACACACACACACACACACACACACACACACACACACACACACATATGTATATATATATATATATATATATATGTATATATATATACATGTGCGCGCGCGTGCATATATATATATATATATATATATATTATATATATATATATATATATATATATATATATATACATACACACATACACGCGCACATACACATACATATGCACACATACATATACATACATACAAACATACTACATACATACACACACATTGGTGATATATATATATATATTATATATATATATATATATATATATATTATATACTTGATACATGAATAAAAAGAAGAAGAAGAAAAAAAAATAGAAAAAACAAATTGGTTAAGTACATGAAAATGGGATGATTTATGCTTTGGAGATTACTTGTTGGTATTACTTTTTTTTTTTTTTTTTTTTTTTTTTTAACCGCAGAAGGTGGGTAAGGTAAGTGTTTTTGAAAGTTGTGGTACAATGGATTTGTTTGATGGATTCTGGAAGGGAGTTGCACAAAGAGGTTCCCGAGTACGTTAGACTTGATTTAAATAGGTCAGTTCTGGGGATTGGGATATGGAGTTTGTGGGAGTTTCTCGACGAGACTTTTGAGAATCGTCTCATTAAAGTTGTTGGAGCATTCCCGGTCAGAATCTTGTGCATCATTAGCCCATGGAGAGAGAGAGAGAGAGAGAGAGAGAGAGAGAGAGAGAGAGAGAGAGGGGGTATTCAGTATTCAGTCTATCAGTGTAGGCCCTATCTTGTGAAATCAGTGGAGTTGACAACCTAATCCTTTTGCTGCTACTCTTATTTTGTTAACGTTAGCTCACGATTTTTTTTCTTTTAAGAAGAGAGTCGTGTGAGCACTCTATAAGACGTGTGTGTGTGTGTGTGTGTGTGTACTGGCGGCAAGGGGACAGTGCTTTCAGGGTAGAAAGGGGGAGGGTGGTTTAGGGTATGGTTTCACTCACGCTGTCCGATGGGGTGGGGTGGCGTGGGAGGGGAGGCGGGAGGAGGGTGTGACAGGCTGGGTGGACATACAGTTTAGGCAGTAGCTCCGGCGCTGTGTTAAAATCTTTCGCGAACGGCGGTCTTCCAGAACATACACAATCCGTAAATGGTTCAAAAGTATGAAAATGGCGGTACTGTTTGAGAAACTTGTCTGGTCTTGAAATGAGAGAATTGTTGAGGACACACATTGAAGTTCTGCATGTACAACTTTGTGCGGAGTGATATATAAATTTTTTTCTTCTCATGTATGCGGCGTTAATAACATCAAATTTACCTACTCTGTTTTACGGACGAAATGTAGCAGTAGAAACAGAACTGGTTCAGCGGAACGCGATGCTACGGCCGTTGCTGCTGACTTAACTGCAAAGTTGCAAAACTAAGCATTAAAGCAGTGAATGGACGTCTTGGTCTTCCGTGAATCACCGTGAGTGGGACTGTGCGGACGGACGATCAGGAGGGCAATGAACTGAGTCAGGATGGATGAAGACAGTGGACACTACCTCAGGAAACAAAAGGGACATCTGTTGACGGAGTTGACGTCGACTCTGGCAGTTCGAGCAGAAAGAATACGTCTGCAGAGAAAAACCGATCAGCTGCAGCAAGCCCAAGCTGCCTATGCACAAAGGGAAGAAACTGATCATGAAATCAGGTAACCCTAACGGAATGACAGTCATAATTATCGTACAGGTTAGAACTGTGCCAGTCGGGCTGTATCCGTGTGGGCCTCAAAGGACTACGGTTACCAGATTGGCCTAACTGAAGATTTTTTGAGAATGAGGAAACTATTATAGTTCCTTATCTGTTTTGTTATTTTATGTTTGGTTTGTAGACCTGAATTGTTTTGTACATTATTTTACTTATTGTTCTTTCCTTCACTCCAATTTAGTTTTCCTTTTCCCCTACCGCACCATGCATAGCTGGATGTTTAAGAGTCATACAATGATATATTGTCACAAACTGAAAATTGAAGATGAAAGCACTTTAGGCTTGAAGGCTTTTGCCCTTAGAGATATTAGTTTCAAGTTGTAGAATCACAACTTTTATGTATGTTACCAGCCATGAACTACGTAGGCCTTTTTCTGCACCAAATGACATATTTTCATTTGATTTAGACCTAATTTGTGGAGCACACTTGCTTTTGGAAATACTTGTCAGTGTGATTTTTCTTTTTTATGTATTTAATGATGGTGCATTATAGTCTCACAAAGTTTGAGGAGATAAGTGATTGTGTTTCGTTTTCATTGTCTCTAATGTTGTTTATCTTGCCTGAAGAAGATCAAGGAGGTTGAAACATGTGGTGTATTGTCTTGTAATTTGTTTGCCTTTTTCTTTCTGCAGTAAAGTAATTTTGCTTTCAGGTTTGTCTCATAAAGAGACTATTCTATGCAGAGATTACTCTATCACTATATAATCTGTTTTAATCAGCAGTGTTCCTTACAGTTTTTAAAAACCAAAGATCATTGGGACCATGCAGTGAAAAATCTGAGGGTCCTTAAGTGAAATCTGAGGGGCCATACTATTAAAATAAAAATCTGAATTAATTTTGATTATACAACAACGCTAAACCAACGCACTCATCCACTCTGCTACACAACACCATGGAACTCTCAGACAGATCTATATCAAAATAAATATTCCATGAGCTGCATTCAAATCAAAAGCAATAGAAGCAAATAAATATAAATATGTAACTGAAATCCTATTTTTGTGCCCCTGTTTCCTCTACATTTCTTTCTTCTGTGCAAAAACTTCCCAATTTGATGAACAGAAATTCTTCTCCATGAAAAGAACAAAAGATCTAAGGGGAGGAGGAGTGGGCTCTTAAACAGAAATTTCTTCCCATTGCTGCTGTTCTAGGACTTTGCTAAATCTTTTGAATTTTAATATTTACAACACACTTACAGTTACACTGGCTTTGTGTCGCACTTGGAACTTTTTATTTATTTATTTTTTTATAGGTTTTGATGGTTTACTGTTACTGGCATTCAGTTTCTTGTTTAAAAGATAGCCAACTTAAAAACTTTGAAGAATCAGCCACGCTTGTGTGCTTGTGTTGGGGTACCTGTGGTCAATTAGGACATGTTCAGTCAGGGTTGCTAGCATTCATGCGTTTGCTCGAATACAACAGGCTTCATAATTGATTAGTATTCATGTAGCAGAAGGTTAGCCAGTTCTGGTTGGCTAAGCTGTTCCTATAAAGAGAGCAGGAAGTCAAGATTTACAGCAGACGCATGAACTGTTGCAGTAAGTAAGTGAGGGTGTGTGCATTCAAATGCGACAAGGTGTGTGCTAATGTAATGCTGGTGTGTGAGCAAATGCGACATGTTAAATACTTCACTGAATTTGTGTATCTTCCACACTGACATTTTAATATTACCTGGTGTATCTGAAATTGAGGATGCTTTCTTTAAAGAAAACAAAACAAAAAACAAAACAACAACAGCAATAACAACAAAAGCCTTCAGAGTGAGAGAGAGAGAAAATTGCAAATATTCTGACATCACAGTCTACACTTTGACTCAAGCTTTGTGACCATGGTGTCTCAAGAGGTTTTTAATTAAGTAGATCTGTAATCCAGATTGTTTTGTTTTGCCAAGATCACTAGAAAGATGATCTGACATTAATAATTTACTAACTTTATCATGAAATTAATGAGTTCTTAATGTGTTCAGTCTCTTTTATGACTTTATACTTAAAAAAAAAAGAAAATAAAGAAAGGGTACCATACTGGTTGGACAAGTAAGAAAAAAGAAAAATTATTATGTTTGCTGGTTTGTCTTGAGCAGTAACTAGATTGCATACACTGGTAGTGGTACAGTGAATGCATCATTCTATGTTACTGTTAGTCTGACTGAAGAAGAATCCAGACTGCATACAGTGAATGCATCATTCTGTGTTACTGTTAGTCTGTCTGAAGAAGAATCCAGACTGCATGCAGTGAATACATCATTCTGTGTTAGTCTGTCTGAGGAAGTTTCCAAACTGCATACAGTGAAATCATCATTCTATGTTAGTCTGTCAGAGGAAGTATCCAGACTGCATACAGTGAATACATCATTCTATGTTAGTCAGTCTGAAGAAGAATCCAGACTAAATACAGTGAATACATCATTCTGTGTTAGTCTGTCTGAAGAAGAATTCAGATTGCACACAGTGAATACATCATTCTGTGTTACTACTGTTTGTCTGAGGAAGTTTCCAAACTGCGTACAGTGAATGTATCATTCTGTGTTAGTCTGAGGAATTCTCTAGACTGCATACATGGAATGCATCATTCTGATATGCTAAGCCCATTCCTATCAAGGCCCAAGCTGTTTGGGCACCACTGAATGTCCGTCTCAGCCTGTGCCTGATCAGCATTCAAGTAAAACAGCATGTGTACTCCAACTGGTTCATCAGCTCATAAAACTTGTAGGAAAGGGAAGTAACTCACCTTCTTTTCATCAGGTATATCAGATGTCTTCTTTTCACAGATTTCGTTCGATTTCTTCCTTTTTTTTCCAACTGATATTCACATTCCTGGCTGCTTTGAATCTTCAGAATGCTGACTCCATTCCCTGATGTTTTTTTTAACTTTATATGAAATGTGAAAGGAAATGTGTTGAAAATGTATTTGAAGACAGCAGTTCTGTTATTTTGCAATGGGAAACAGGTGCTCTAGAGCACTGCATATTGTTCTGCCCACCTTGCATGGCACTTCCACTCCTCCCCACTACAGTAGCAAATTTTCCCTCTTTTTATCTGCAGAAAGCTGGTATACCTTGTCCACAAAGGCATGTCAAATTTGGCTGAATAATTCAAGCAAGTAGAGTGCTTTTCTATGCGTGCTTTAAAGAATGGAGTTATGCAAATTTATGTGACTGTTAAGCGCATTGCATTACGTAGTATTTGAACTTATCTGAATGCTGTGGGTATATGTGCACCCAGACCTATATTCAGACCACCAGAACTTGAAGAGACATCGTCCTTCCTGGCCAGCATATCATGACCTTTTATTTTCATCTTTGTGTCCCTCATCTGTACAAAAATAACTCATTTATCTTGAAGAATAAGGACATAAACTTCTAAATGATTCAAAGTTTAACCCTTTCTTTATCAGAAGCTATCCTATAAAGAAGTGTGGGTGTGTGCACACCAACACTAAACAGAAACAAATGCTCATTTTCACTTCATGTAAAATAGCATGGGAGTATGCACAGCCACATCATAGTCACTGTGTGCTCCAGGGCATTTGTGTTACTTTATGCATAATCACATAGTCACTGTGTGTCCCAGTGCGTTTGTGTTACTTTATGCACAACCACATCATAGTCACTGTGTGTCCCACTGGATTTGTGTTACTTTATCCACAACCACATAGTCACTGTGTGTCCCAGTGCATTTGTGTTACTTTAAATGCACAACCACATAGTCACTGTGTGTCCCAGTGCATTTGTGTTACTTTATGCACAACCACATAGTCACTGTGTGTCCCAGTGCATTTGTGTTACTTTAAATGCACAACCACATAGTCACTGTGTGTCCAGTGCATTTGTGTTACTTTATGCACAACCACGTCATAGTCACTGTGTGTCCCAGTGCATTTGTGTTACTTTATGCACAACCACATCATAGTCAGTGTGTGTCCCAGTGCATTTGTGTTACTTTATGCACAACCACATCATAGTCAGTGTGTGTCCCAGTCCATTTGTGTTACTTTATGCACAACCACATCATAGTCAGTGTGTGTCCCAGTGCATTTGTGTTACTTTATGCACAACCACATCATAGTCACTGTGTGTCCCAGTGCATTTGTGTCACTGTGTGCACAACCACATCATTGTCACTGTGTGTCCCAGTGCACTTGTGTCACTGTGTGCACAGCCACATCACAGTCACTGTGTGTCCTAGTGCATTTGTGTCACTGTTTGCACAGCCACATCATAGACATTGTGTGTCCCAGTGCATTTGTGTCACTGAGTGCACAACCACATCATTCAGAAACGAAAAGTCACTATGTATCCCAGTGCATTGGTGTGTGCATAAGAATGCAAATTTTGTTTTGCCTCATACAGGAAAGGCTAATATGGTGATGCAAAATATATGCATTAAACAGATGAAATTGTTAGCCTGTTGGTTAAACACTTTAAAAGTTGAAATGAAGCATCCGTTCTGTTCACAGGGGACATTGATGGCTGTCAATAAATAGTGTCATAATGGAAAAAGTGCGCTCAAGAGATTTGGTAATTAGAAAAATAAGCGTTACATATGTTTGTCCACATCCGTCAAGATGATGAGACCACTTCAGTCCTCTTTGAAGTGATTCTCGTTGACTCAACGGATGAACATATAATGTTTATTGTTCTGTTTCCTCTGTGAACAGCAAAATGTCAGAAATCAGGACATCATTTCACTTTGCACAAAGCAAACTCAGGCAGCATACAAAGCTTTTCTTTCTCTTACTCTCTGTGTTGTTTCTTATTCTAACCTTAACCAGACCCTGCCAATTCTTTCACTCATATCTACCCCCCCCCCCCCCCCCCAAATGACACACTCTCCCAACCCTCGTCACTCCCCTCACCTCAGTTTCACTAACAGCGACTTGAAAATTCCAGCATGATGATGCATTTCTTTCTTTCTTTTTTTTTTTTTTTTCGCTTTGTGGGAGATGAAAAGCGGCCAGATTATGACTAGGAAAACCTAAAAAAAAAAAAAAAAAAAGGCAGGAAGAGAAAAATCATGAGAAAGATAAGAACATAGCCATCTCATATTAGAGGTCACATTGTGTCCTGATAATCGCCTGTGGAAATAAGCAGCCTTTTGCGTAGAACACAGGTACATGTGTACTCTCCATAGTGGAAAGGCTAATGGTGGTGTATGCATCCGCAACCCAACAGACCCTTATTTGCTTTTGATTGAAAACATTTAATTTTTTTCTTAGTCTTCCTGCATGTTCAATGTTTAAGGACAAAAATCTTTCAGGTTTTGGATTCCTACCAATTGGAAATGGAAAAATTTAAACTACGTTGGCCACATTATTTCTCAATTTTGAATCTTTCCACGCATGTTTACTGTTTCAGAAGTGATCCAAGACAGACACAAACTTTCACATCAGACAGGCTTCCAATGCCATTGCTTCCTTCACAGATTCCAGTGTCGCAGGCAAGACTACGTCGTCGCCAACAACAGCGCTACCCTGATAGTGGCAGACCCAGCAGTCAAGGCCACAGCCGACCACACAATCACATCTCCAAATATCGGCCAGACTATACGTGGAATAGGGGAGGCCGTGTGAAGGAACTTCGAATCAGGTATTTTGAGTTCATCGTATGGAATATGCAATGTTTGTATGTAAGACTTTTTTTTTCTATGTCACTGGTGATAGAATCTTTCTTCAGGGTGTGATTGTTAATCCTACTCCAGGAGACAAATCATCGGTGATATCATCCTTCTGTAATACACGAGTCATGAGTGATGTCATCCTTCTACAGGATACAAGTTATTGGTGAAATCATCCTTCTGCAGGATATGTCATTGGTGATATCATCTTTCTGTAAGACACAAGTCACTGGTGATATCCTTCTAACCTATAGGATAAAAGTCATTGGTGATATCATCATCCTATAGGATACAAGTCACCGGTGATATCATGCTCTATAGGATACAAGTCATTGGTGATGTCATCCATCTTATAAGACACTCCTGGTGATATCATCCCATTATAGGAGAAAAGTCATCGGTCATATCCTTCTTTAGGAAACAAGTCTTTGGTGATACACCCTTCTGTGAGACACAGCTCACTGGTGATATCCTTCTATAGGATACAAGTCATTGGTGATATCATCCCTCTGTAGGATACAAGTCATTGGTGATATCATCCCTCTGTAGGATACAAGTTATTGGTGATATCCCTGTGTAAGATACAAGTCATTGGTGATATCATCCCTCTGTAAGATACAAATCACCCAGGATATCATCCCTCTGTCGGATACAAGTCATTGGTGATACCATCCCACTGTACGATACAAGTGATTGGTGATACCATCCCACTGTAGGATACAAGTGATTGGTGATATCACCCCTCTGTAGGATACAAGTCATTGGTGATATCATCCCTCTGTAGGATACAAGTCACAGTGGACATCATCTCTCTGTAGGATACAAGTCACCTGTGATATCATCCCTCTGTAGGATACAAGTCACTGGTGGTATCATGCCTCTGTAGGATACAAGTCACTGGTGATATCATCCCTCTGTAGGATACAAGTCACGTGGTGATATCATCCCTCTATAGGATGCAAGTCTCTGGTAATATTATCCCTCTGTAGGATACAAGTCACCTGTGATATCAACCATCTGTATGGTACATGTCACCTGTGATATCATCCCTCTGTAGGATACAGGTCACTTGTGATATATCCCTCTGTAGGATACAGTCACTTGTGATATCATCCCTCTGTAGGATACAGTCACTTGTGATATCCCTCTGTAGAATACAGTCACTGGTGATATCATCCCTCTGTAGGATACAGTCACTGGTGATATCATCCCTCTGTAGGATACAGTCACTGGTGATATCATCCCTCTGTAGGATATAGTCACTGGTGATATCATCCCTCTGTAGGATGCAAGTCACTGGTAATATTATCCCTCTGTAGGATACAGTCACTGGTGATATCATCCCTCTGTAGGACACAATTCACTGGTGATATCATCCCTCTGTAGGATACAGTCACTGGTGAAATCATCCCTCAGTAGGATACACTCGCTGATGATATCATCCCTCCGTAGGATACAGTCACTGGTGATATCATCCCTCTGTAGAATACAAGTCACTGGCGATATCCCTCTGTAGGTTACAAGTCACTGGTGATACCATCCTTCTGTAGGATACAAGTCACTGGTGATATCATCCTTCTGTAGGATACAAGTCACTGGTGATATCATCCCTCTGTAGAATACAAGTCACTGGTGATATCATGTTGTAAGTCATAGGTGATTTCCATTCACGTGCATACAAAAAAACATCAGACAAACAACATTTTCAGAAATTACCACGTTAGCCAGGAGACCAGAATTTCCCCTTCCAGTTATCAAACATTTTAAGCTTGCATGGTATTGCACATGTCTGACCAGCATCTGTCCAAGACCATTCTACAGGGTGCAGTGGAGGCTGGACATGTATCTCACCATGACTCCTGTCCAAGACCATTCTACAGGGTACAGTGGAGGGTGGACATGTATCTCACCATGACTTTCTGTCCAAGACAATTCTACAAGATACAGTGGAGGGTGGACATGTATCTGACCATGACTCCCTGTCCAAGACCATTCTACAGGGTGGACATGTATCTGACCATGACTCCATGTCCAAGACCATTCTACAGGGTACAGTGGAGGATGGACATGTATCTCACCATAAGTCTCTCTCCAGGACCACTCTACAGGGTACAGTGGAGGGTGGACATGTATCTCACCATGACTCCCTGTCCAGGACCATTCTACAGGATACAGTGGAGGATGGACATGTATCTCACCATGACTCCCTGTGCAGGACCATTCTACAGGGTGGACATGTATCTGACCATGACTCCATGTCCAAGACCATTCTACAGGGTACAGTGGAAGATGGACATGTATCTCACCATAAGTCTCTCTCCAGGACCATTCTACAGGATACTGTGGAGGGTGGACATGTATCTCACCATGACTTCTGTTCAAGACCATTCTACAGGGTACATTGGAGGGTGGACATATATCTCACCATGACTCCCTGTCCAAGACCATTCTACAGGGTGGACATGTATCTCACCATGACTTCCTGTCCAAGACCATTCTACAGGGTACAGTGGAGGGTGGACAGCTGTGTCACATGACTCTGTGTCCAGGACCATTCTACAGGGTGGACATGTATCTTACCATGACTCCATGTCCAAGACCATTCTACAGGGTACAGTGGAAGATGGACATGTATCTCACCATGACTGTCTGTCTTGGACCATTCTACAGGATACAGTGTATGGTGGACAAGTATGTCACCATGACACCCTGTCCAGGACCATTCTGCAGGGTACATTGAAGGGTGGACATGGCAGAGGCAGACTGGAGGAGCACTGCATGGATAACATTAATACCAGGACTGACTTTGCTCACTCTGCCGTACTGCACATGATTGAAGACAGAGGGTTGTGGTAGTCCCTGACTGCCTGGGCCCCCATCCCCACCTGCTGTGATGAGACATGTCATAACAGGCTGTGACGCCTTAACATCTGTGGACCTGTCCACTGTAGGACCTGCTGTGTTATGACACGTGTCATCCCTAACAGGCTGTGAAACCTTAACCTCTGTGGACCTGTCAACTGTAGGACCTGCTGTGTTATGATGTGTCATCCCTAACAGGCTGTGAAACCTTAACATCTGTGGACCTGTCAGCTGTAGGACCTGCTGTGTTGTGACACGTGTCATCAATAACAGGCTGTGAAACCTTAACCTCTGTGGACCTGTCCACTGTAGGACCTGCTGTGTTATGACACGTGTCATCCCTAACAGGCTGTGAAACTTTAACATTTGTGGACCTGTCAGCTGTAGGACCTGCTGTGTTATGACATGTGTCATCCCTAACAGGCTGTGAAACCTTAACATCTGTGGACCTGTCCACTGTAGGACCTGCTGTGTTATGACACGTGTCATCAGTAACAGGCTGTGAAACCTTAACATCTGTGGACCTGTCAGCTGTTGGACCTGCTGTGTTATGACACGTGTCATCAGTAACAGGCTGTGAAACCTTAACATCTGTGGACCTGTCCACTGTAGGACCTGCTGTGTTATGACACGTGTCATCCCTAACAGGCTTTGAAACCTAAACATCTGTGGACCAGTCAACTGTAGGACCTGCTGTGTTACGACACGTGTCATCCCTAACAGGCTGTGAAACCTTAATAAATGTGGACTTGTCAGCTGTAGGACCCGCTGTGTTATGACATGTCATCAGTAACAGGCTGTGAAGCCTTAACATCTGTAGACCTGTCGACTTTAGAACCTGCTGTGTTATGACATGTCATCAGTAACAGGCTGTGAAACCTTAACATCTGTAGACCTGTCGACTTTAGAACCTGCTGTGTTATGACATTTCATCGGTAACAGGCTGTGAAACCTTAACATCTGTAGACCTGTCGACTTTAGAACCTGCTGTGTTATGACATGTCATCAGTAACAGGCTGTGAAACCTTAACATCTGTAGACCTGTCGACTTTAGAACCTGCTGTGTTATGACATTTCATCGGTAACAGGCTGTGAAACCTTAACATCTGTAGACCTGTCGACAATAGAACCTGCTGTGTTATGACATGTCATCGGTAACAGGCTGTGAAACCTTAACATCTGTAGACCTGTCGACTTTAGGACCCGCTGTGTTATGACATGTCATCAGTAACAGGCTGTGAAGCATGGTAACTGACATCTGTAGACCTACAGTTAAACTGTATGGCCTGCTGTGATGGGACACTATTTGTCAGTCAGAGGCTGGGAATCGTGTTGACACTTGCAGACGTTGTCAATAGTTCAGCAACAATGATAAAAGGCTGAAACCAGGATTAGTATCACAGTTCTTATTTTGTCTTTATGAAACAAGTTCAGTTTGGTATTTGGAATGTAAAGCAGTTATTGGTGTGTTTGTACGTGTGTGTGCGCGCACGTGTGTGTGTGTGTGTGTGTGTGTGTGTGTGTGTGTGTGTGTGTGTGTGTGTGATTCATTATAAAATGATCCAGAGATTTTGTAACAGAATTTTTTTGTATTGTGAAGTGATCAATACATTTTGTAACAGTTTGAAAAGAAAATTGTCTGTATTATCTCTCATTTCCAGAAACCTTGCACGTAAATACCTACACCTGTGGATTCACAATGTCTTTGGAAGGGTGCTACCTTCACAGGCAAGGTATGTAAGTAGACATTTGCCCATCAGATAGTGGTGGTTTTATGACTCATGTACTGTGTGGCAGTGTGGAAGGACATTGGGAGAACCCATGTGCATGCACTTAAGATGCTGTGAAAAGGTGGCTCAGTGGTGCAGTATCCAGATCACCGTCAGACATGATGGGCTGGCAACTGATGAATTGTCTTTTTAGCTGCACATCGTCAGGTTGTGCTGGTGGTAGTGGTCCAATGTTTAGTCGTATGTTCTCCAGAAAGGGACATTGCAGTTTGCCTTACCACCTACGACAGTTGTGGACGTTAACCATGAATAAGGAATTTATCTGCTACACATGCTGACAAATGAGTGCAGACAAAGAGGTGTTCTACTGTACACACTGACAAATGCATGCGACAAGGAGTTAACCTATTAACATTATCAACACAGACCCTCGCTCTGCTCTATGTGCCCAGTTACCACTGCTGTCACAGCACTGAAATTCCCTCAGGACACCTGATTCTGACCACTTTTAATGAATTTTCCTTAAAAGTCTAAATCCGACAGTGACTTTATTTTTGTACAGTGAAATAGAGCTGTCTTTCATCTTCTTGTTGATAAATGTTTTAAAAGTCAAAATAATTATTTTGTTGTTGTTTGATTGAGTTGAAAATGACATACTTTGAACAAGGAGCACTGATTCAGTGCTTGAAGATGCCAACGGGTTGATTGCTTTCTCTTTAAATTAACAAGTGAAATCGACCATTAGTAGCTTGATAACTAGTATGATAAGACGTAGGAAAGACTGTATCTGTACACTGACACCACTGGTTAAAAATTCTCTGCGAAATTCAGTCACATTTATTGTTAGAAAACCGTCGCTATCATTCTCGCAACGTGTCCTGAGTGACAGATCACTTGCCGCAAGTATTTTTGCCCCACGTTGGCAAGTGGTAAGTCGGGCACCACGATCATTCTCGTGGCATGTTGCTAAAAAGTTAATATACATGTAACGTACAGGCAGAGCCATTGAGACAAGAATGAATCTACTTTACGCGTAGACAGAGGCAGCCAGATAAGAAATGAACAAACCATACGCAGACACAGGCAGGCTGACAAAGAATGAATTTACTACGCACACAGACAGATGCTGACCAACTAAGCATGAATATACTATACACACAGACAGAATCCGGCTGACAAGAAATGAACCTACTATACACACAGACAGAATCTGGCTGACAAGACATGAACCTACTATACACACAGACAGGGTCTGGCTGACAAACCAGCCGCCATGGCGAAGTAGTTAGCATCATGGACTCCCATCTGACAGGGCATGGGTTTGATTCCCATCAGAACCATATGGAACTTTTCTGCCCTGACTGGCTCCTACCCAGAGTTGAATTTACTACGGGCTCAGTTGGGAAGACTGGGACCACACAGTCTAGTTTCAACCACTAAATCGATGCATCTCTGAGAGTGTTGCTCATATTTCCTGACCAACACTGTAGGTGTCTGTATCTCTCGGGCCTGGTGGATAGAGCTCACTACAATGTGACCTTGGTACACAAAATGTAGGGGTGTGGCATGTTGACAGTTTATTACAATGTGACCTTGATACACAACATGTTGGTGTGACATGTTGACAGTTTATTACAATGTGACTGTGACGGACCGTTTCCCGTCCAGTCACAAATTTTTATGCAACCGTGCTAACCGGAAGGTAGTCGTCCGGAAGCCGGTTGAAAAGTTTAGCTGACTGCTGCTCACCTGCGCACTGTTAAAGCCGGGTGAGCTGAACCGGTTAGGCAGTCTCTGCAGTGATTCCGGCAACGCAACAACCCAGAAGGCCGAAGAGGGACTCCAGCTGTTTTTGGTGGCAGTCAGGTATTTATCATTCAATATTTATTTATTAGCAAACAGAAACCGTACTCCCGGTTAGGAGTGACTGAAACTTCCTCAGCGCACTGAAGGTTGTTTAAAAAAAAAGAAAAGTATTTGTTGTGTTCTGTTATCCTATGACTTGATAGGGTAGCAAAACGAAATTGTTTCGGAAAACATGAATAGATGAAGTGAGTGTTCAAGGAAGTGCTCTTCAGGGAAAAAAAAAGATTTTTTTTTTCTGTGACTTAACTAGTTATGAATTTCATGATGAAAAAAAAATGTTGATTTTTCCAATGTGGTTTGTGAGAAGAGGGAGATTTTTGATGCTATGGATAATAAGCTGGTTTTGATTTTTGATGTGGATGAGTATTTAACTCACTCTTGATATGAATATTGAATAGTTGTGTGTTGGTAAACAAGAGTGTGTGGAAATCTCTCCCTTACATATATTGAAGTAGATGAATCTTTTTGAAAAAGATACCTTTTAAAATCTGGTGATTATATGAAATGAAATGAACATTCTTGTCGTGTTACAAGAAAAAGAAATGAACATTTTGTAGTGACATTTATAGTTTGATGAAAAGTAACCGTTGATTGTGTGTAATGATTGTATTCATAGTTTATTGAAGAGGGTCTAGGTGGAAATCCTTTCCCCAATTTGGAAAACTAGATTCTGAAAGGTTTATATCGAAATCCTTTCCTGTGTAGTGTTATGATTCCGGAAAAGGGAATGTTGTAGTGTAATGATTCCGGAAAAGAGAATGTTGTAGTGTTGAAGAAAGAATATGCTGATGTTTGTCCCATGTTCTAGTGGAATGTAATGTGGCTAATGAATATCAATGTAGTTGTGATTGTAATGAATAGTAGCCATGATAATCAAGGTAGTTAATCAGTTTCCCCCAGGTAGAAGTGTTCCCTGGACTGTAGGGGACTGGCTGCCATTTTCCGAGGGTCGGGGCCATAGCTGTATCTACCCCCTTGTTCTCCACCCTGTGTTGGTGTCGAGAGGTCGGCCTGAGTGCCGACAGCTACCCTACCTGCCACTGCGCCCGGGACCGACTATCCGCTGAGCCAGTTGGGCTGGAGATGCCGCTGCTGCCAAGCCAGAGCGCTGCTCCCGAGTTTTGAACCATCAACCTGTTGGCTAGGCTGTCGCTGCGTTCTGTGATTGTGTGTGAGCCACAGCTCCTGTGTGAGACTGTCGCCTTGTCGTCGGCAGAGACGACATGAGTGTGTCAGTGATTTTTTGAGCCACAGCTCTGAAGTTCTGTAAGTCCTGTGTCAGACTTGACGCTGTAGTCGTTGCCTTCATCATCTTTGTCATCTTCATCCTCTTCGTCGTCTCGTCGTCTTCATCATCTCGCCGTTGTCATCGTCTACGTCGTCGTTGGAACCAGCAGCGCCAGTAGATAGATACATATAGATATATTTTGTGTCGTGTGCCCTGTTTGGCGTGCCTGAAGTAGTAGTATATATATATAGTTCTGTGTGTACGCCTTATGGTTGGCGTGCCGACCTATTGATGTTCTTGTATTTATTATATATGTTTGTCTGATGGCTCGGGCAGCATAAAACAAAAGAAGTGTTGTTCTGTTGCCTGGCTGTCAATGTTCGGGTGAGTGGGTGTGTGTATGTGAATTGGAAAAGTCGTGCATGCATCCATAATTTCTGTGTGCGAGTCAGACAGTCAGACACCCACAGACACGACCCATTCCATCCGTAACAGTGATCTTGATACACAAGATGTTGGGGGTGTGGCATGTTGACAGTTTATTACAATGTGACCTTGATACACAAGATGTTGGGGGTGTGGCATGTTGACAGTTTATTACAATGTGATCTTCATACACATGATGTGGGTGTGTGGCATGTTGACAATGTGACCTTGATACACAAGATGTTGGGGGTGTGGCATGTTGACAGTTTATTGCAGTGTGACCTTGATACACAAGGTTGACAGTTTATTACTACATAAGATGTTGGGGGTGGGGCATGTTGACAGTTTATTACAATGTGACCTTGGTGCACAGGATGTGGGGTGTGGCATGTTGGCAATGTGACCTTGATGCACAGGATGTTGGGGGTGTGGCATGTTGACAGTTTATTGCAATGTGACCTTGATACAAAAGTTGTTACGGGTGTGGCATGTTGACAGTTTATTACAATGTGACCTTGATACACAAGATGTTAGGGGTGTGGCATGTTGACAGTTCATTACAATGTTACCTTGATACACAAGATGTTCGGAGTGTGGCATGTTGACAGTTTCTTACAATGTGACCTTAATGCACAAGATGTTGGGGGTGTGGCAAGTTGACAGAGCTCACTACAATGTGACCGTGGTACACAACATGTGGGGGTGTGGCATGTTGACAGTTTATTACAATGTGACCTTGGTACACAATATGTGGGGTGTGGCATGTTGACAATGTGACCTTGATACACAAGATGTGGGGGTGTGGCATGTTGACAGTTTATTACAATGTGACCTTGATACACAAGATGTTCGTAGTGTGGCATGTTGACAGTTTATTACAATGTGACCTTGATACACAAGATGTTGGGGGTGTGGCATGTTGACAGTTTGTTACAATGTGACCTTGATACACAAGATGTTGGGGGTGTGGCATGTTGACAGTTTATTACAGTGTGACCTTGATGCACAAGATGTGGGGGTGTGGTATGTTGACAGTTAATTACAGCATGACCTTGATGCACAAGATGGGGTGTGGTATGTTGACAGTTAATTACAGCATGACCTTGATGCACAAGATGTGGGGGTGTGGCATGTTGACAGTTTATTACAATGTTACCTTGGTGTACAAGATGTTCAGAGTGTGGCATGTTGACAGTTTATTACAATGTGATCTTGGTACACAAGATGTTCGGAGTGTAGCATGTTGACAGTTTATTACAATGTGATCTTGATACACAAGATGTTCAGAGTGTGGCATGTTGACAGTTTCTTACAATGTGATCTTGATGCACAAGATGTGGGGGTGTGGCATGTTGACAGTTTAGTACAATGTGACCATCATACACAAGATGTTCGGAGTGTGGCATGTTGACAGTTTATTACAATGTGACCTTGATACACAAGATGCTCAGAGTGTGGCATGTTGACAGTTTTTTGTAATGTGACCTTGGGGGTGTGGCTTGTTGACAGAGCTCACTACAATGTAACCTTGATACACAAGATGTTCGGAGTGTGGCACGCCTACTGGTGGGAGCTGAGACAGGAATGGAGGCTGATGGTGAGAGCCGAATGCCATTACAGGTATGCACACCTTTTCTGGCTTTTCGGAAAAAAAAGGGCAGAAGTGAGGTCAGTGGACAACTGAACAAATGGGAAAAACAAGTCAGAAAGTAAGACACACTACCTTTAAAATTATTTACCTTCTTCATGTAGGACATTGCATTTGAACCTTTTGCGTTCTTCCTGTAGGACATTGCATTTGAACCAATTTACCTTTTTCATGTTGGATGAATAGCGCTGAAACATTATTCAAACATATGATTTGTTAGCTTTTTCGATCTGAGTGCGAGGTGTACTTTGAGGTCAAGTGAAAGGGTGGAGTGAAACTGAAGAGAAAAGGGAAGAGGTTGGGAAAGATGAAAACGTGTTAAAATGATAATGATAATGACACACACACATTCACACACTCCCACACACACACTCGCGCATGCACACGCACACACCTTTACAACATATATGTATTTGTTCTTGCCTGTCATTTGTCATCTAATTCCAGACCAGAGAAAAATGAGTGTTCTGGAACACTTCAGTCAGCAAGCTGATTCATTGACATCATGGTGGATGATCAGTGAGACCCAACTGTCGTGCAGTGGAATCCTTTTGGCGACTGAATACACCCCCTACAAACCTCCTGTCATGTCATGGCCAAATGGAAACTATGAGTCAGAGCTGTCTCTTGGAACGCTTTGTACTCTTGGAATCGTTGGTTGTCAGACTCACTCACACAATGTCAACAAACAGCCAGTAGGACAAAACAGAAGAGCATGCCCCCTTTTAATTACATTATTTGCATAAAATTCTTTCCACTATGGTCTCACTTATTCACACATACATATTTTCAGTTTAACACATCAACCCACATGGAGTCAAAAATACCTTTTCTCTGTAAGTTTGGTGTGAACAGTGACACACAAGTCATCCATTTTCCAGCAGTTTAGTTCCATGGTCCTCGCAGCCTGTAACAGTTTTCTTTCCCGGTTTCATCCTCGGCCAGCCACAGAATCGTTGAACTTTCTGCAGTCTCATGTTGACTTAAAAAAAAACAACACATGCACACACACAAACCGTGCCTGTGGCCCCGCAATCAGAAGAGTAGGCCACTCATCCCTATGTTATTCAGGGAAAGGTCCCTGTGAAAAGATAAACAAACAACTTAATCATTAAAAAGTCATTTCAGAAGGTATCTGTATCGAAAGAATATTAACCTTCATCACTTCTTTCCACCACATTTCATCTGGAGGTTGGCTGGGCCTGATCTAGCTGTAGTGGCTTTTACACTTACTTTTCACATGTCCCATATCATACTGAACTTCTTTTCTTCCTATGCATCGGAAATGATCCTGTATTTCTGTAGTAAACAACTAAATATGGCCCACTACTGTGTAAATATCATGAATTAGCTGATTTTTTTTTTTACTAATGTGGTATGAAAAAGTATGTAATACTGGCAAAGAGAAGCATACAATCACAGCATTTGAAGAAAAAAGAAGTGTGAATTTGAAAATTTTAGATTTGCCCAGTCTGCAAAGAAAAAGCAAATTTTGACAAATTTGAATAAGCATAGAAAAGGGAGCTAACCAAAAGTCTGTGCACTAACAGCAAACACTGAAGCAAGCACAAGTGTTCTTTCTTAAACCATTAAAAATGACTCCGGGCATAGCCTGTCTGTAAACACTGCTTGGCGACCACCTGTCCAGTTGTGGCCCATTGCCAGTATGTTGTCACAACAAGATGATAGAGCTGTTGTAAAAAACAGTAGCAAACAAAGAGTACATAATCTGGCTGTATTAAAAACAAGTAAAAAAAAAAAAAAAAAAAAAAAAAAAAAAAGAAGAAAAAACAGACAAAAGTTTTCATAAGGCTGTTTAAAAACTGGTGTTTCTTATACACGCACGCACGCGCACACACACACACACACACACACACCACACACACACACACACACACAAGTATTTGTATACCTGTTTTAAAAGCAAGTTGTTGTGAAAACAAAATATTCATATTGCTGTTTTAAAGAAAAGTTAATTGTAAACAACATCAACAACAACAACAAAAGTATTCATCTGTCTGTTTTAAAACAAGTTGTAAGAAAACACATGTACAGTTGTTTCCAGGCTAGAAGCCTCTCCCTTTTTCCTTCCCTTGACTCACACCCCTGTGGCTACAATACCAATAACAGCTTATTCATGGATTTTCTTCAATTCTGTTTTTAGCAGGCAAAGGGTTATCTTCTGATCTGTATCTAACCTTACAAATTGAAAACTGATGTTTGAAATTTGACTTCACAGAATTAATGATTCATGCATTCATGGTACTCAAGTGACCAGTGTACATGATAATTGAATATCATTTTAGTTAGATCAGTCTCTCGCCAGCAATTTACAATCAAGTGAACATGCCAAAATAGAGACAGCAAATCTTCAATGTACAAACCTGCTGAATTTGTGTGGTAAAACAAAAGTGTTCGTGCTTCATTTTCGTTGTCTTGAATATTGTTTGTCTTGCCTGAAGAACACCAAAGAGGTTGAAATGCATTGTGTTTGTCTTATGCTTTATTTGTTTCTTTTATTTGGCGGCATAATAGTTTGTCTTTTAAGTTTGTGCTTGTTTGCGTGCCAGTTCGTGGTATTCCTCAGACTGACCAGGATGTGTTTACCTTTTCAAGCACCAAAACTCACTCAGTCCATTTTCACAATTTTCGTCAGTTTTTTGCTGATCCTGAAATTCGCCTGGACAAGTCCACCATTCCAGCTGTGAAAGAAGCCAAATTTCTGGGTGTTATTTTTTTTAATCAAAAACTGAACTTCAAAAGTCATACCCAACACTTAAAAACTGCATGTCAGAAAACTCTCCTCTGTCTTTACAGAGCCCTGATCGTTCCAAACTAGACTATGGATGTGTAGTGTACGGCTCAGCCAGACCATCCTACCTGAAAAGTCTAGATCCTATCCACTATCAAGGGCTTCAATTGTGTCTGGGTGCATTCCACACCACCCCTGTTTGTAGCCTGTATGCTGAGGCAGGAGAACCATCCCTCTCAAATCGGTGATTGAAGCTTGCCTTGAACTACTGTCTGAATCTCTTCTGAACCTCGGAAACCCTGCTTATGACTGTGTTTTTGACCCCAAGATCTAAAAGAAATTTGATGACCACCCCAGCTCCATTCCACCTTTAGGAATTCATATTTTTCCCCAATTGAACAAAGCAGGTATAGACCTTGGAGTAGTTTGTGATTTATCCAAGTTTCCTGATGACCCTCTATGGACTTTCGTCACTCAGAGATCCAGTTTGATTCAGCCTCGTACTGTAAAGATTCCACTAGTTCCTTTTCATACAAGTCCCTTTTCACTGAACTATGTTCAAAGTTTCCATCCTTCAAAAGAATTTTCACTGACGGTTCCAAATTTGAGGAGGGAGTTGCCTCTGCTGTGTTTTGTGCAGTAGATGCCCCACAGAGATGTATTGAACACATTCCCACCCATAGGTCCATCTACACTGCTGAGCTGACAGCCTTAGTCCTGGCTCTTAAAATGGTCTGTAAATCCAAACATAAAGATTTCCTCATTTGTCAGACTCCTTTTCTGCTTTGGAGGCCATTGCCGGCCGTAATCTCATACACCCTCAGCTGCTGACAATTTTCGAACTGTACACCTCTCTGAAATCAGATGGATACAACATAGTTTTTGCTTGGGTTCCCAGCCATGTGGGCATTCGAGGCAACAAAGTGGTTGATCAACTTGCCAAGAGTGCCACAAAGGAAAAGTTGAGCAGGTTGTCGATCCCACACATTAATCTGAAACCCAAAACACAGGCGTATGTCAAAGACCTCTGGCAGGAGGAATGAAACACTCAGACGAACAACAAGTAGTACAAAATCCATCCAAACCTGAAAAAGATTTTACCATGTTCCCAAGCTGGCCGTAAAGACAAAACAGTCTTGTGCCATTTACATACAAGCCACTCATTTTACACCCATTCTTAACTTTTAAAAGGTGAAGGAGCTTCGTAGTGCATTCCTTGTCATGTTCCACTCACAGTGAGATATATTCTTTTAGAATGTCAGGACTTGCACGATGCGAGACATAAAGACTTTACAGCAGACTCCATGAAAACTTTGTTCAGAGATGTCCCATCTGATGTGATCTTTGAATTTCTGAAAAACATTAAAAGATTAACATTTTTCATCTGATCTAAGATTTTACAGAAGAAAGAATTTTAACAAAGTTTCTGGTGCATTTTTAGAAGATGTATTTTTGATAGATGTGAGATGGTGTTTATTTTGTTTGTTGGGTTTTTCTTTTGATGACTTGTGAGTTGACTTCATTGTGGTGACAGCCTTCATATGGCCCTTTGTGGTCAGCTGGGCTATAAGCAACATTACCTAATGGAAAGGTGCGGCCGGTGTGTTGATGTTTTGGATTTAAAAAAGAAAAATTGGCATATGTGGCTTACGTAACAGTGCACTTTACTGCCCAGACATTGATCAAGGCAGTTTTAAATAAAGGTGGTGAGAACACTGTACCTGTATAGCTGTTTGTAAGGCAAGTACTTGTATAGCTGTTTTAACAACAGGTTCTTGTATGGCTGTTTTAGCAGCAGGTACTTATATGGCTATTTCAAAAACAAGGGCTGGTACAGCTCTTTTAAAGACAAGTATATGTGTGGCTGTTTTAAAGGCATAAGCATTTCTTTGACTGATTTAAAAATGAGTACTTGCATGGCTGGTTTAAAAAGACAAGTACTTATATGGCTGTTTTAAAAACAAGCACTGGTTTAATTGTTTTGAATTAAAAACAGGTAATTGTACGGCTGTGTTACTGGTGTAGCTGTCTTAAAAATGAGTACTTGTATGGCTGTGTTCACACAGGTACGTGATGTGGGTCAGAGTATTTGGAGCATGGACAGATTTCCTGATTCTGTATTGGTATGGCTGTGTTCACCACAGGTACGTGATGTGGGTCAGGGTATTTGGAGCGTGGAAAGATTTCCTCATTCTGCGCACAGTGAAGAAGGCGAAGATAGACAGAGCGACAGATCAGTGTAAGTGCAGGGGCTTGTTCTGTTTCCCATGTTTTATGTCATCATGGTGTGTTTTAGTGTATTTATATTTGTTGGACATGACTTTTAAGACCAGTTTAATTTCATGTGAGCTGTTGTGTGTCGATGTATTTATGCATTCATATGCTAATTAATGCGCATACAAAGCTGGACAAGTCATTCGTTGTGGTGGTGCCAGTACATGTTCCCTGCCTGCTATGAGTGCCACTTGTAGTGGAAACCAAAAATCACCACGCCTGTATATGAGTATGTCTTGTAGTAACTTCATCATGGAAAGAGGAAACATCTAAATGAGAGACGACCATGTAAAATGTTTCCACCTCTTCTACTGATGTCAAAGAAAGGGCTCTTTCCCTTCATGTGACTGGCCACTGACCATAGGATTATGCAATTTGTGAGTTGAGAGGTAACATCTGATTAGCATATTCAAGATGGCAGCTTAACCTAGCACTTTGTCAACGCGTCCTGTTTTCAAGCGTTACACTGCATTTGATGTTTTAGATGACGTTCTAAATGATCAAGATAGTGGTGAAGAAGACCTTTGAGGACTGGATCCTGATACTAGTGATGAGGAGGAGACGGATGGGAATCGGCACCATCCACTTTTATCGGAGATAGGTGCTGGTGATGACGTGGCTTCATTGTTCATTCCATATGACAGCAGTGACAAAAGCGCCGTTAGCGAGGGTGACGAAGTGAAAATAGCGGAACCCGTGCCATCAACAAGCACTGCACCCCCTCCTGTCATGAGGGGACAGGGTCATGGATGTGGTAGGAGCTCAGGACGACAGCGATGGTCCCGTGGAAGCGGCCGGGGGCGTGGGCAGCAACAGCTGATCAGAGAATGGGGGAGAAGCTGATGCACAGCCCCCCAACCTTACTGTTGTTTTCACTGCGAATCCTAGTCTGAAAGTCAGCTGTGCCAATTTTCGGCCTGTTGACTGTTTGGAATCATTTTTTGCTGACCTCATAAATCATCTGGTCATTCAGACCAACCTTTATGCTGATCAGTTTCTGGAAGCGCACCCCAGTCTTCCAGAGTTATCATGGGCCAACAAGTGGGATAAAGTGGATGGAGCAGAAATGAGGAAGTTTCTAGGCCTGGTTCTACTGATGGGCATTGTGCGCCTGCCGTCCACTGAACTGTGCTGGTCCAAGAAGGTGCTGTGCAGAGTTCCAGTCTTCAGTTCCATCATGACCAGAAACCGGTTTCAGGCAAGTAGCTCTATTTTTCTTTTTTTCTTTTTTCTTTTTTTTTTTTTTATTGATTCTTCATTCCTCCAGTACTTCTTTTCCTTATTTCTCTTCTTTGCCCTGTTTCCTACTGAAATCACATAATCATGACAAATAATGACTGTATGGACAGGCGCTTTGTGAATTATCATAATTATGATGATCTAGGCGTCAAGGCACAGGTGTAGTTCAAAGGTTCGCATTTGGTCCAGTCCACAGTAAGAGGTAGGGAATGACAGACAAACCCCCTCCCTCTCATTGTCTTGAGTGACGTACTGTCACCCTGATCCAGAACAAAGTGGAATAAACAGTTTAGCATACAAATAGAAGACACATAGTGTCGCACCCTCACTGTTCCACAGACCAGCTGTATGTGAAGCACTTAAGACAGAAGGGGTAAACAGAGAGAGTGAATGCTTAGCTTACTCTACTCGATATCCGACTCTAAGTTTCACTATTCTCCCAGAAGTGTAAGTTGAAACTATGTTTTTACATTTTGAATCTATGCATTAATTGTATGTATGCATGCGGTTTAACCATGGAACTTTTCGCTAATACAGGGTCGAACTTTAATTAAGGACCACCCCGAAAAAAGGCCCTGTCTTTTTAAATTGGCCAAAAATACAAGCAATGCATTTTTTCGAAGAATTCGACTGGGAAAGGTTTAAGGGGTTAACAGAGTATTCCGCAAAGCTTGCGAAAGCTGTCTTATTGTCACGTGCGGCATGCAGAGGGAGGGTTGAAAGTTGCAGATTGTTGTCAAAATTGCTTGTTTTTTAAGCAAGAGTGAACACTGCTTCAAACGGTTTTGCACTGAAATTCCAAATGCACGTGCAAAAACCAATGCATTGCAGAGCATTTTACTGACTGGAATGCCCCTAAAAGCAGCCCAACGTGCATAATTCTTCATAACACAAAAATGCCTCCAAGATGCAAGCTGTCTGATTTTGACCGGACCCGGGCGATTGCATGGCTGCAGGATCGAGTTGGCGTTCGAGAAGTGGCCAGAAGACTACAAGTGTCCCACTCCGTCATCATTCAGCTGAGAGAACGTTTTCAAGCCACTGGAACTGTCAAAGAGAGACCCCGTCCAGGCCAGCCAAAGAAGACCACTGCAAGAGATGACAGGTTCATCCGCAGACATGCTCTTCGGACCAGGACCACCACCTCCAACACCATCAGGCGTCGGCTCCAAGCTGCCACTAACACAGCAGTGTGTGAGATGACCATACGGCGGCGCCTCAATGCTGCCAACCTTCGAGCAAGGCGCCCAGTCCGGAAACCAAAACTGACTGCGGCCCACTGGGCACGTCGCCTGGCCAGGTGCACAGCTCATAGAACATGGACTCGGGCTCAGTGGCGGATGGTGCTTTTCACCGATGAGTCCAAGTTCCAGTTGAAGCCACGAGATGGACGCATTCGGGTGTGGCGGCGTCCTAGGGAGCAGCTGGCAGATGACGTCATCCAGGAGGTCGTCGCTTTTGGTGGTGGCTCCGTCATGGTATGGGGGGGGGGGCATCAGCAGTCACCACAAGACTCCCCTGTACCATGTGGATGGCAACCTGAACGGCCAACGCTACCTGTACCATGTGGATGGCAACCTGAACGGCCAACGCTACCTGCAGGAGATTTTATGGCCTTTGGTTGTCCCGGCACTCCAGCAGATTGGGGCTCAGGCTGTGTTCATGGACGATAATGCCACCCCACATCGTTGTCGAGCCGTGAACACATTTTGTGGTGCAAGCTGGCATCACCAGGATGCCATGGCCGGCAAACAGCCCGGACATGAACCCTATTGAGAACATCTGGGGCGAGCTTGGGAGGAGAGTTCAAGAAAATCACCCTGTTCCGGCAAATCGACAGGAGCTGCTGCACTACCTGCAGCAGGAGTGGGCAAACCTCCCCCAGGCACTCATTACAAGAACAGTCAACACCATGAGGCAGCGCTGTGTGGATTGTGTGGCAGCACGAGGGGGGCACACTCGGTTTTGATCAGACTGTAAAGAAACACTCTTTCTGTGAATGTCATTTTGGGGGGTAGTCTCATTCAGGCTCCCCTGTCTAATCAGAAAGAATGATTTTTTCGATGAAAGTGACAAAATGTTGTTCATTGATAATGAAATTAAACATTTATAAAGTTTCTGTCGTTTGTCGGTTTTTCTTTCTATGTTTTGTGAGACTGTGTATAAGTGGTCCTTAATTAAAGTTCGACCCTGTACTTGGTGACATTTATTAAAATGATCAGTGAGTATTCTGTTCTAGTCGTTTGCTTGCCACCATGTGGTAAAAGCTATCACCATGTGGTTAAGATTCTTTGTTAACAATCTGACTACTATTCTTTGTGTACAATCTGACTTTTGCCAATATGCAATTCCATCTGTTAAGATGATAACTGAATGACAAACTTTGATCAGAAAAACAATATGCCAGTATTAGATGAAAACTGCTAAGTTGATTTATAAATACTGGTGATTGTTGGAATGCTTTGTAGTGTATGACTTTAAGTCTACACCACATGTGTAGTCTGGCGAAGTGTATTCCAAGTTAATGTAATTTAACTCATGAGAAACATTGAAAAGTTATTTGACTGAAATTGTTTAGCATTGTACTACTGTCTCCTACCCTTTTGTAAACTCCATGCAGCCTCTAAACAAAAGCGGAGATTGATAATTATAGTAGAAACTCTACACTAGAGTAATCATTTGTTGGCTGAGGTCTCACACCTCTGAAAGGTAGAGGGCAAATGTGTGATTTCGACAAGCCAGACTCTCAGCTACTTTACAACAGACCAGGTTCTCTTTATCAAAGACCTGGGACTGTGGCTATGCTACATACCGTGGCTGCGCTACATACCATGGACAAGTTATATTGTGAAGACACACCACTGCCCAGCACTACAGCAACCGGTCTACCCAGCTGGATCAGTCACCAGCCACAAGAGAGAGATCAGCTGTCCTCTCCAACATCAGTTAAGTCTGCTACTCCAACTTCAATTCAACTCAACTCACTCAGAACTTTCCCTCACTTAATGATGAAACAGTGAGAACCAAACATCAGCCTATCGGACAGACCAGTCCATTGTGACTAACTTCAACAACTTTCCCGGATGTAAGCAAGTAAAGCTGATGTGTTAAAGTGCAAAAAAAAAAAAAAAAAAAAAAAAAAAAAAAAATGACATGTCTGTTTTAAACTAACTTTAACTACTTAACCTGTGTGTAAGCCAGTAAAGTTGACGTGTGAAAGTGCACTTAACTTGTGTCATTTCTTTGTTGTTCAATCAGTCTTGAATGTTTGAATTTCTCTCTAATTCTGTCTTTTGGCATCATATACTTTACCATGTCAGACCATAGCATTCAACGGCAGTTAGTTAGCTCTGCCAGGCTGAATTTTTTGTGGCTAATGCAGTAATAAGACCATCACATGACGCCCACCCTACTTCCGCCAGGGAAGAAGCCGGTGTAAACTTCCTGTTCCCCATTCAACTTCGGCCTCCCTGTCACACTGTCACTTTTGCACACACGCATTCATGACAGCATTTACTCCATACGCACACGCAATCCCTCCAATCAACCAAAAGGCGCACTACCGAATGTTTTTTCTTCTCCCTCTCTCCTTCGGGGAAAACACTTTACTAAATCACATCGAACAATTAATAAACAGATTCTATACATGTATCTCTCTTTCTCTTCACACTGAGAGATAAACCAGGTTTCAAATTGAGATCAATAACTTTTTACAAGTTTCTAAGTCATAGCCTTCATATAACATTGGCCCAAGATCTAGACCAGGAGAATAAATAATTCCTGCAATCATGATGCCATACCTGCATCAGAGATAAGACTCGCCCTATACTGTCATGATGCTCTGTCTGCATCAGAAAACGTGTCGCCCCTTGAATTCTCCTGTCACTGGAGAAATGATGAGATCCGACTCCTCTACCTGGAGTCTTTTATTGCTGGGGCTGAACTACCGGTGTGTTCCCCACACCATGGCCATCGTTAACCATCTGTCTCAGAGGAGAATACCTGACGGGGTGAAGAGTGAAGGGTGAAGGGCTGAAACACGAATAAGGTTCGTGTAAGTAACCTGTTTCCCAATTCAGCATATGAATTCTTTCTTTCTCTTTTCTTTAGGTTTTCCCTGTAGCTTTCCCCAACTATCTATGGCTCACCGGGTAATGACTGGTCAGCGGTGAGGACCCCTTTACCAGCGTCCTGACAGGTTCGAGTCTCTAGGCCATCTGCTGGGCTAAAACTGATTCTTTCCTCCCTCCTCCTAGTGAGTGCATGCTCAGTGTTCAAAACACATGACCAGCACCTTACCAGCCCTTATTAAACTATCTCTCAGTGGTCACTTTCACCCAATGACCACCCTTGTTTAATGAGTAATTCTCACAATTATTTGGGGATGCCCGCTACACTAGTCAAGCCACATGAATATTCTTCCTTTTTAGTTGTGGCATGGGGAAATGATTCATATCACTAGACTACATGTGATGGAGCGTCACATGCCTTGATGTGAGGCTACGTCACATGACACCCCCCATCCTGGGGTGAAAAAAAATTTCTCCCCAAAAATTTATTTTAAAGGATATACAACTTCACTTAAAACACATCTTCAGCCATGAATCGCGACATGTGTATCCATCACACATGATTCACCATAAATACCATGTTTCAAAAAGTCAGTCTTTCTAAAAAAAAAATTCATAATTCATCACCACATGTCACAAATTACATTTCACAAATTACATGGACAACACAATTAGGGATATTGACAATTCAAAGTACAAATTGTGTTTGTATGTTAAGATGTGAAGCACATTTTTTTCCCTTGATCTTTGTCTCACATCATATGTTTCAAAACCCTCATGAAAATGAGAATATTTCTAAGTGTAAATGTTTCTCAAGAGACATGTAAACAAAATAAACATAGTTTAAACATAGTTTTTTTTCCCCACATGTAATGTTATAGTCCATTAAAAAGTGAAACATATTTTCCATTGTCGACAATAGACTAATGAAAACAATAGGTTTGTGTCACAACATAATCAAAACATGTGTATATACATTTCTAAAGAGTTATTTGCTTGTGACACATACATATATATTCACCTTCACAAGCAAGTTAGACATAAATAGTACATGATAATTTTTTCATTGTTTACTAAAGAATAAAGCAAAGAATAGATGTGTAATACATCAACATCAAGTAGTTTTTGCTTGTAAAACATATAGTCACTTCAACAAGCAAATTAAGCATAAATACCACTTGATTTAAATGGTCAGTAGCATACAATTCACTGTCAAATGTGAGCACACCGTAATCATAAAGAAAGACAAAACAGCAGAAATAGTCTTTCCCTTGAAGACAGCTACATTTGTCCATGAATATTCATACACGTGACAACAAATCTGCCATGACATTTTGTGTTCCAGGCACTGGTTCAATAGTAAATTTGAATTCCTGCAATGCCAAAGACCACCTTAATAATCTGTTGCTCTTAGTCTTTGACGATTGCAAGAACGTCAATGGCCTGTGGTCGGTCTGTAATCGAAACTTTCTTCCAGTCAAGAACCTGGCGAACTTCTCACATGCCCATACAATAGCCAAGCACTCTCTCTCAATAGTGGAGTATTTCTCCTGTGTCTTTGAGAACTTTTTACTGGCGTATTGTACGGGATGTAACGAAGCATTTTTTTCCTGCAAAAATACCGCTCCCATTCCTTTGGAACTGGCATCGGTTCTCAAAATAAAGTCTTCTGAGAGGGAGGGTAACAAAAGAACAGGAAATGAGTTGAGGGTGTTCTGAACACACTCTAAAGCCTTCTGGCATGCATCAGACCACACAATACTTTTGTTCTTCGTTCCTTTCGTCAATTCAGTCAGAGGGGCTGTCAGGGACGCAAAGTGGGGGTACATATCGTCTGTAGTAAGACAATAATCCGATGAGTGACCTGATCTGTTTCTTTGTAGTGGGTTTATGTATGGATAAAATCTTTTCCACTTTCCTTCCTTCTGGCATCATTTTCCCCACTGAAATAGTGTGACCCAAAAACTCGAGAGTTTGAAAACCGGCACGAATTTTGGATGATCTAGCAGTTAGACCAAAACTTCGGAGTCTGGAAAAAACAGCTTAAGTTAGAAAGGAGGTCACTCCATGACTTTGCAGCCAACAAAATATCGTCAAAAAAACTGACTGCACCACATTCATGGAGTTTCAGGGCTTGCATCATTCTGGCCAAAGAAGCTGGGGCATTTTGCAAGCCAAATGGCATTTTCGTCCATTGGAAAAGACCAAAAGGTGTTTGAAATGCTGTCTTTTCCTTGTCAGCTTCAGCCATTGGAATCTGCCAGTATCCTTTAGTTAAGTCTACTTTCACAAAATAATTCCTTCTGAGAGCTGACACAGAAGTTCTTCAATGTCTGGGATGGGATCGGCATCGAACACAGTGATCTTGTTTAATTTCCTGTAATCGATGCAGAACCGCACCGAGCCATCAGGTTTGTCCACCAATACAACCGGTGAGCTGTACGGAGATGTAGAAGGTTCTATGACCTTTAAATCCGGCATTACTTTAATTTCTCTCTCGACAACCTCTTTTTTTGCAAATGGGAGGGGGTATGGTCTGGTTCGCACTGGTATATCAGTACTTAACTGAATACTATGGGGTTCAATTCCTGTCACTGTACCTGGGGTATCTGTCAACACATCCTGAAAGTCTTTCAGAATTTCTTTGAGCTGTTCTGTCTGACTTGCAGACAAATCATTCGACAGAACCACATCATCATAGGTTTCACCTTTGATAGACAGAGTAGGAAGGGGTACAACATCATCTGCACTGGTAGATGTTAACAATCCTACATTTGCTGTTTTCACAACCTTTGATCTGTCCCTGTAGGTTACATTGGGTACAAAATCATCACTGATAATATCTGTCATGTTGACATCAGTTTCTGACATAGGACATATCCATTCAACTGACTGGTTGATGGCAACATTTGTACGTTCAACATACTTCTTCAACATGTTCACGTGGAATACCTTCTCAGTGTTTGCCATTTTGATCTTATAATTAACTGAAGAAAGTTTTTCGACCACCTGAAAAGGACCCTTCCACATAACACGAAGTTTGTTATGTTCATCAGTGAGTAGTACAAGGACTTTATCCCCTACGCTGAAGGAACGTGCCTTTGGTTTTCTATCTGCAAAGACCTTGTACACATCTGTTTTTCTATCAGCTGACTGTTGAGCAAGCTCACATGCATCCTTCAAATGATTATGCAGTTCATAAACGTATTGGTAGACAGTTTTACTGTCAAGTATGTCCGTCTTTTTTGTTCATTGTTTCATCAGTAGATCCAAAGGACCCCTTGGTGAGTGTCCGAAAAGAAGCTCGAATGGTGAGAATCCCAGTGTTTCGTTCGGCATTTCCCTGTATGCGAAAAGCAAAGCCGGTATGAAACGATCCCATTCCTGGGGTTCCTGCCTTGCAACCATTCTCAGCATGGACTTTAAAGTTCCATTGAAACGTTCAACCATGCCATTCGATCGAGGATGATATGGCATGGTTGAAATGGAAGAGATTGACAACAGTCTGTAAATTTCTCTCATGAGATCGGAAATGAATTGCGTTCCACAATCCGAGAGAATCTCGTCAGGAAGACCCACTCTGGAAAAAATTGCAAGTAGGGCTTCAGCGACAGACACTGTATCAATTTTCTTCAGTGGAATTGCTTCTGGATACCTTGTCGCTGTATCCACCAAAGTTAAGATATAGCGATATCCGGAAGAAGACGGTGGGAAAGGCCCAACAAGATCAATAGCCACCTTCCGAAATGGGACGGAAATGAGAGGCATTTTGTGCAAAGGTGCACATGGGACGCGACCTTTCTGAGATGTCTTTTGGCAGATGTCACATGAGCGGCAATATTCTGTAACTTCCTTTGTGACACCTGGCCAATAAAAAGAATCAAGAACTCTCTTTAATGTTCTTTTGATTCCGCAGTGACCAGCGAACAATGCATCATGAGCCGTGTGTAGTACTATGTCTCTAAGTGGCTTTGGAACGACAACTTGTTTGTTGTCCTGTCCAGGTACACACCTGTAGAGAATGTCAGAGTTCAGTATGTACGTTGGTTTGTCCGTTGGTATGTCAGTGACAGTCTGTTTAGCAGCAGAAAGTATTGTCGTCAGCATCTCATCTTTTCCCTGCATTTCTTTTAGATCATCTGGGGTAATTTGGAGTTCATCCAGTTTTGAGACTTTTAGCAGCTTTGTAGCCTTTCCCTGCTCTATGATGTCTGATCTGGTACTCACAAGACAAGGAATGAACGATCCTCCAGCACCACCATGTACTGTAGCGACACCTGGCAAATTGCCCAAGATCAAGTCGCAGACTGGGTTATCGATAACACAGGCTGTGAGAAATCCGGAGTAGTACGGTGTATCGACCGAAATATTTGCCAGCGGAAACGTTTCAATCTTGCCTCCAAACGACCTACACTTTTGGACAGTGTTGAGATACTGGTTTTGAAGCACGAAAGATTTTCTTACACCAATGTTGGTGCACCCAGTGTCTCGCAAAACCGAAGCCTGCAATCCGTTGATGGCTCTGTTTTCTAACACCAGTCCATCAACCGATTGATGTGGTGCCAAAACAAGGCCTTCTTCACAATCAGCGGAGACTAATGCGGTTTTGAATCATTTGGTTTGAAAGGGCAATTCTTTTTCAAATGGAACTTGCCATCACAAAAGAAACATCGCATTGTCTGATCGGCAGCCGACTGATTGGTGTTACTTTGTGAACTTCGGTTCTGTCCACGAACTGACCCAAAAGGTCTACGCAGTGGTCGTTGTCAACGTTTGCTGAGGAGCAACAGGTTTTTCGGCGGTGAGTACTGGTACTGACGAAAGTCACTCGAACTGCGGAAAGATCCCTGTCCGTTCCTAGGATAGGTATATCCTTGAGGACCCAGAAATGACCCACGATTTCCTTTCCTGTAATTTCCCTGTCCCGATGGGATTGTACATGATGCATGAGACTCAAGATGGAAAATTCTCCTCTCCTAGCCACGCCCTTATCTGGGTGAGCGATACAATACTGATCAGCCATCTGACACATTTCCTCAACGCTTTCAAGTTGCCTTTCTTTAAGGAAAGTGGCCAGATCTCTGCTCACGCTCTGGAAAAGTTGTTCTCTAAGAAGGAGATCTCGCAGTGATTGAAAAGTTTTGTTCGTTTTTGATAAATCGATCCATCGATCTAAACAATGACTCATACGAATTAGAAACGACGGAAACGATTCTCCTTTGTCAGGGCGCACAGAACGGAAACGCTCGTGAAAACGATCGGCAGAACATTGAAATTTCTTGAGTTCTTCTTTCAATTGATCCCAAGTTAAATTTTGTTTCGCCGCGAGTGTGTGGTACATTGCCAAAGCGCTACCCTTAAACAACGACGCAATATACAATGTCCACTTTTCCTTTGGCCAACCACAAGATGTTGCGTGACTTTCAAATCGGAAAAGAAAACTATTGATGTCATCCGTTTTTTCCTCGAAAGGCGGTAACTTTGGAATATATGGTGTTTTTGGTTGAGGCGCGCTTGCGGAACCGACTGGTGGAGCTGGTGGAGGTTCTCTTGATGCCTGTAATCTTTTAATTTCAGCATCGGTCTCTAATTCTAACTGCTTCAACTTAAATTGACCTTTATCTTTTTCTTCAGATTCCCTCTGTAGTCTTTTCTCTTCAGATTCCATCTGTAGTCTTTTTTCTTCAATTTCAGATTCCCTCTGTAGTCTCTTTTCTTCTCTCTCTAGTTTCCTTTGATTTTCTTCTCTCTCTCTTAGCCTGTCTGCCCTATCTATGCATTGTTGCACATAGTTGGTAAGTTTTTCTCCATCAAAACCCAAGCGTTCCGCTTGTTGAACATATTTATCAAAATCATCCATAATGAACCGTCAACAGATATAAACACAGAACAATTTCTAAGTATGAATAAAAATAAGGCGATATATGATGTTTCACAAAAACGTAATTATAATATATACAAATAAAGAATTCAATTTCCGGTGTAAACAGAAAACAGCTTACTAAAACAGGATAGATATGAAACCCAAGGAATGTATTTTTCCAAAAGTATTTTGTTTTTGAAAACAGGTATCAATTTGGAATTTAAAAAAAAATGAACTTCAATGCTAATCTCTGTTTTTCCTAAGAAAGGAAAAAACAACAACACAATATTAAGGTTTTCTGGAAATAAATTCTGTATAAAGTTTAAGTTCTTGTTGTCAGTCTTTCTTTCTTACTTAATTTCAAATGAATTCACAAAACAAATGTATCGCCTTATACGGTAAATGAAAATGAATTTACAAAACAAATGGAATCACAAACAATTAAAAGGAGGGGAAGAAACACAAACTAGCGGAAATCCTACCTAAAAGATGAAAATGTTGAAAAGAAAACTAGATAGGAGCTTATTGAAAAGGGGGTGAAAGGAAATGAAAGGATACACAGGATCGGAACAGTGAGAAGAAATCAAGAAAAGCAAAAGAAGCCCTCAGCCAGCACCCTAATGGTCACTGTCTCCCGTGAAACTGGAGACGGGAAAAAAATCATGCACAATATACACAACACTACAGTAATAATACAAAATAATAAACAATCAATCAATAAATACACATTCACCCAAACGCAAAGAAAATATCACAACACAAACAAAACAATAGATCATCAAAAGAAAAAGATATTTATTTGGGTTGAGCGGTAATCAACTCCACCACCTACACTAGTTGCGTGATGGAGGTGAAGTCGATCCCACACTCAGAGGGGTAAGGGGAAAAATCAAAATGAAACGATAGGAAAGGGAGAGAAATAGATATTTATGAGAAGGGAAGGACTACCGACTCCCCAACGCCATGCCCCCTTGCTAAATCAGAGCAGGAAGAGGTTGGGGTTATCAGTCCTGGGGAAGAGGACAAAACAAAATCTAATACTCTAGGGGAAGGACAGCGACTCCTCAACGCCCTGCCCCCTTGCTGCCAGGTACGAGCAAGAGGAGGTTGAGGCTATCGGTCCTGAGGTGGGGAAGGGTCAAAAAGAAATCCTACCAAAAAAAAACCTTAACGGAGTAGAGCAAACAAAAGAAATCTCAACCACCCGAAACACACATAGAAATAGAAAAAAAAACAAATGCAAATATTATACACAATAAATAATTGAACTAATTTCTTTTTTTTTGTTTTCCTTCCCTCAAACCCTTGAGGGTACAAATCAAAATCCTCTTTTCCAGGCCCCGAGGGCACAAGTAGAAATCTTTCTTTTTCCTTTTTTCTTTCCAGGCCCCGAGGGCACAAATAGAAATCTTTCTTTGTTCTTTTTTCTTTTGTCAGGGTCACCACTGTCACACTGTCACTTTTGCACACACGCATTCATGACAGCATTTACTCCATACGCACACGCAATCCCTCTAATTAACCAAAAGGCGCACTACCGAATGTTTTTTCTTCTCCCCCTCTCCTTCGGGGAAAACACTTTACTAAATCACATCGAACAATTAATAAACAGATTCTATACATGTATCTCTCTTTCTCTTCACACTGAGAGATAAACCAGGTTTCAAATTGAGATCAATAACTTTTTACACAAGTTTCTATAAAGTCATGGCCCTCACATAACATTGGCCCAAGATCCAGACCAGGAGAATAAATAATTCCTGCAATCATGATGCCATACCTGCACCAGAGATCATACTCGCCCCATACTGTCATGATGCTCTGTCTGCATCAGAAAACGTGTCGCCCCCTTGAATTCTCCTGTCACTGGAGAAATGATGAGATCTGACTCCTCTACCTGGAGTCTTTAATTGCTGGGGCCGAACTACCGGTGTGTTCCCCACACCATGGCATATCGTTAACCATCCGTCTCACCAGCCGCCGTGGCGAAGTGGTTAGCGTCGCGGACTCCCGGCTGGGAGGTCGTGGGTTCGAATCCCATCAGAAGTCATGTGGGTTTTTCTGCCCCGACCGGCTCCTACCCAGAGTTGAGTTGCTGCGGACTCAGTTGGGAAGACTGGGACCACACAGTCGAGGTTCATCCACTTAATGGATGTGTTTCTGAGAGTGTTGCTCAAATTTCCTGACCAACACTGCAGGTGCCTGTGTCTCTCGGGCCTGGTTGACGCCGGGATATATTATGAAAGGAAGCGTAGAGTACAGCCCTGTCATGTAGTCTCAGACCGAAATGGAAATCCGTAGCATCATCTTAATCATCCTCATTCTCATCGATCAGCATAAAAAAAAATGTCTCAAATTCTGTGGCCCTTCATGCCCTGCTCTCATGGTGACCTCAATTTCGATGTCCTCTCCACGTCTGTGGCCTTGGTTTGGTTACGTCGGGGTCACCGGTATCGGCGAGTCCATGGGGGCTGTCGTTGGACGGACGTGGTGGCGCCCTCCGGAGGGAGAGCTCACTCACGCCGGCTCCACGACTAAGCAATTATTGTCATCAGTAGGGGGCTTAGTAGGTGGTGTCCTGCGTATGTTAGATCAGAACAGGCGCCACTGAACACCACCGAAGTGACTCGGCAGCAGTGCAGTGTCTCCTCCGGTGGGTTGCCTCTTGACGGCCTGACATTGACTGCTCCCTATGGATTGCCGGTGCCGGGGCTGCGGCGGGGCCGACCGGGCTGTGGCTGTGGACGGGGTGTCGGAATGAGCGGTGTGGGTGCACTGCCTCTGTGGTGGTGCAGAGGTTGGGACAGCAAAAAAAAAACAAAAAAAAAAACAAAAAACAACCCATCCGTCTCAGAGGAGAATACCTGACGGGGTGAAGAGTGAGGGCTGAAACACGAATAAGGTTCGTGTAAGTAACCTGCTTCCCAATTCAACATATGAATTCTTTCTTTCTCTTTTCTTTAGGTTTTCCCCAGTAGCTTTCCCCAACTATCTATGGCTCACCTGGTAATGACTGGTCAGCGGTGAGGACCCCTTTACCAGCGTCCTGACAGGTTCGAGTCTCTAGGCCATCTGCTGGGCTAAAACTGATTCTTTCCTCCCTCCTCCTAGTGAGTGCATACTCGGTGTTCAAAACACATGACCAGCACCTCACCAACCCTTATTAAACTATCTCTCAGTGGTCACTTTCACCCAGTGACCACCCTTGTTTAATCAGTGAGTAATTCTCACAATTATTTGGGGATGCCCGCTACGCTTGTCAAGCCACATGAATATTCTTCCTTTTTAGTTGTGGCATGGGGAAATGATTCATATCACTAGACTACATGTGATGGAACGTCACATGCCTTGATGTGAGGCTACGTCACATGACACTCCCGCCTGACAAGGACAGGTTTTATTGCTCTGTCTCGCCTGTACTTCTGTTTTTGTAGAGATTGCTTGTGTGCTTGCCTTCTTTACTTGTTCTGTTGTGGCTTACGCTAAACCATGGGTACTATTGCCGCTTGAGGCTTACAGTTGGCGTTTTATTAACCCATTCACTGCTTGAAAGTGGTACAAACAAAGGCTTTCCCAGTGCCAGGGAAATTAATGATTTGGGGGTAATAATTAACAAAAAATTCTAGCTCAGAAACTACAAAAGATATAACAATGAAATATATATGATTTTTGAAGGAAATTGAATGAAGATTTTGAATCTGGGCTTCTTTTGTTTTAATTTTGATAATAAAAAAATATTTAGGCATTTAGATATGGATAGATTTTATTGCACGATCAAAAACATATGTATTTACCACTACAGCTTCACATCCAAAAAAGAACACAAAGCAAAAAAGTTGAAAATAAAGTTTGTATTGTTACACTACACATGTAAATGAAAGTAAAACAGTTTAGAAGTCTATCAAGACGCTCACACTCTATGCAGACAGGTCAGTCCACGACCACACCCCCCTCCCCCCACCACGTCCCCTTGCTGGACTTCAACCCTCTCTTTCACTCCTCCTCTTCTCCTACCTTTCCCTCTGCCCCGTGTCACGCCGCGAGCAGGCCACGCTCCCCTCTCGCGCTGACTATCACATCACTGGCCACTGGCACGCAGTGCAGAGTACACACTAGGCGAGCTCGTTCTACGCTTGCAAACCAGTCAGCTGAACACACACTGAGGTCACACAGCCCGACACAATACTGACGAATATGGTCGGCAATTCCATCACAATCATCATCTCACCTTCATGCTCGAGTAAGTCGTTGAATAAAAGATTATTGTCTTTGTCAAAAATGATTAGCAGAGCCTGCTCAGCTGTGTAAATACGTTGATTTGGTCGCTACGCTTGTCGAAGGTTGCGCCGCCATCTTTGCAAGCGAGACGAAGTGCTGGCTGGTCATCCAGTCAGTGAAGAGAATAAATGGGCTTTCCCCTCACGTGTGGTCATTTGCATATCATTTTAATACTACAGACATATAAGGCTTACTACGCACACTCTATTTAAGTCCGTTAATAGAAATAGTAACGAATGAAAATTCAAGAAAAATGCATGACGTCAGTGGACGGCCCATAGGCACTGGGAAAGCATTTTTACTTCGGCATCAGCTGACGGCTTATAGGCACTCTTCGGGTTAAACTTTATTCACACTCTACAGCGTGACGACTCGCGACTTCTCTTTTCAGTGCCGTTTGTTCTCCATTCGGCTCATACCTGCCGGTATAGGAATGCGTCCTCGTTGTAGTAACGCGTACCTCCTCACTCTTAATTCTCTTCCCCTTGCTTTTGGCCAGTGATTCATCTATCTCGGCGCTTTGGTTTATTCATGCGCTCCATCCTGGTAAATTCACTTCGACGATCGAACTTTGCCGGTCTCTCGAGCCTCCATCTTTATTCACGCCACACTGGCCGCCCCTGCTTGGTCGTCCTTGTTCGTCGTACCTGTTCTGTGCTATGGAGGTTCTCCTCCACTTTTTAGCACCTTATTTTCATTTGTACTAGTACGGGTTGATCGAGTTCTTTACGATGTCTCGATGTTTTACTCCCTTGTTATCATTATTTCTAGTACAGGTTGATCGGGTTTGCCTTACGATCTCTCGATCCCCAATTAAACAGAATTTCTAGTCAGGTCAATCGAGTTTGCTTTACGATCTCTCGATCCCCTATTAAAAAGAAGAAACAAGCCTCCTAAATTCTCCTCTACCTAGTCGCCTTCGGCCTCGCTCCCGTACTGCTGCTGCGCGTTAGTTTATTTTACTCTCGTGCTCCAATGCTTGCCACTTTCGGCGATCGAACCCTCACCGGTCCATCGATCCGCCATCTTTGATTGTTCCACGCCGGTTGGCGTTTCCGCCATATTGCCTCACCGCATGATGTCCACCGTCGGTCGCACCTGGTATGCACCTGGCTTGGGGGTATGGAGGTTATTGCCTCACTGCAGGTGGTCGCACTGGTTCGCACTTGGTTTGCATCTGGTTTGGCTGTACACCTGGTTTGGCGGCACGGAGGTTTCCCCGGGCACATTTATTAGTAACACTTATCTGTACCTTATTTATCATTACTACTGGTAGATCGGGTGTCTCTACGATCTCTTGATCTACCAACGTGTGCACATTTATTACTACCCCATGTATCATTATTACAAGGTAGATCAAGAGTCTTTGGCCTCGTACAGCGTACCGGGGTTTAGTGTACGCAGTTTTCCAGTGAGTACACACCGATCGAGTTTTTCGATCTAGCAGTACGCAGTATTAGTGTTACTAGTACGGGTAGATCGAGTTTTCTATCGATTTCTCGATCCCCTTGTATGGCAAACGAGCGACTTACGATCTCGCTCACTTATTATCGGTGCTGTATCTAGCAGTGCTGTTCCACACAGCCGATCGAGTTTATTTACAATTTTCTCGATCGACCGACTTGTCTCCTCTTTGTGGTCATGTGCTCCGGATTTGCTCTGCCACCATAGCCCAACATGGTGAATGACAACGACCGGTCGAGCCACTTCGCCATCCAGAAGTCGCTCATATTCCCGGAGGTCCCGCTTGTCGATTCCAACTCAGAGCAATCCGTTCTTGCTATGGAAGAACGTGCAGCCAGGGTAGAAGGGGGTTCCGCGGAGGGGATGCGCGACCATACCTCCTCTACCCGACCGGCGGACACACGATCGCTGCGTCCAAAGGCTACAAGGCAAGCTGCCACCATTTCTAAATGTCTTTCTTTTAATCTGCCCAGAAAATCTAAGGGCATGGCTCCCCTATAAGGGCAAAGCCGTTTTAAAACTTTTGATTGAAATTCTCCCCCCCCCCCCCCCCCCCCCCCCACCTTTATCGGCCAGCTTGCCTTCTTCCCTCCCGACGCACGGTAAGACTTCTCACTATCATGCTGTGTCACGCGACCCTCGGCCCCCGGGGAACTTTGCTGAGGCGCGGACCAGCACGGGTGATGGGTCGGGGCTGGAATCACTGCCCATCACTCGCCTTGATGAGCCGCGTGTCACTAGTCTTCCCCCCGACATTGACACGCAGACTCATGACGCTCTCCCCCACCGTGCACAGGTGCAGCCAACACCCATGCACGAGGAGCGTCCAAACTCCGGAAGCGGACTTATGGTCACGCCGTGGGACTACCCCGGAGGTGTCCATAACTCTGGGCTTATGGTCAGGCTGTCAGACTACCCCGGTCCTGTCCATAAACACGGGCAGTCGACCAACCCTGATCGACCGTCGTACGTTCGCCTAAGGGTACAGGACGTTGGGGAGCGGACTTATTCCGCCCCCCACTTGGGCAACGTCCACGGTCCCGTTCCTCCGGGGGAAGGATCGACCAGTGGGACCATGGGTAACCTGTCCTACTCCACTCAGGGGGTGCCGCAGCCAGCCCAATCCACACACAGGCGGGTAGGGGGCTCTGCTGCCGTGTCATCCTCCGCTCCACCACTTACACAAGGGACCTCCAAGGTTCCCACCAGGGAGGTGTATGAGGCAGTGCATGCTCCCCTCCACACTGTCCCCTGGGGTTCCCATCTCCCTCCCAACTCAGCCCCTGGAACTCTACACAGATGCCTCCAACTTGGGCTGGGGCGCTCACTTGGAGAACAGTCATGCCTCGGGAGTGTGGGACGCATAGACTGCACGTCTCCACATCAACGTCCTAGAATTGGAAGCGGTCAGGCTCGCCCTCCTCCGCTTCCAACACCAGGTCTCGCACTGACTTGTTCTCCTCCTCATGGACAACACGTCGGTGGCTTGCTATGTCAACAAAGGAGGGGGGGTGGGGGGGGGTGGGGGGAGCTCGCTCCATCGGCTTCTCTCTTCCGACAGAGGCCCTCCTTCGCCGGTGTCACGCACGGGGAATTACCCTCCGCGCAAGACACATAGCGGGGACCCGCAATATCCTGGCAGACTCCCTCAGCCGGTCCAGGTCCCTCCTACACACGGAATGGACCCTCAGCAGGCTAACCCTGACCACGGTGTGGGAACATTGGTTCAGGCCCGTGGTCGACCTCTTTGGCACCCGATTCAACCATCGTCTGCCAGTGTATGCCTCTCCCGTCCCCGATCCCCAAGCGTATGCAGTCGATGCTCTCTCCCTCCCTGGTCAGGCTCGCACAGAGCCAGCACTGAGCCTTTTCCAATGGGAGATATGGCCTCCTGGTGCTCATACAACTCTGTTCCCCATCTGGCCCTTCCAATATCCAGATAGGCTTCTTCCTATCTCACCCGTTTTTGTTAAGGCTCTCGGCTGGCTCCACTCGGGGCTACTGGGAACGCTCGCGCCCCAGGCGCTCCTCCCAGTCCTATCTCTTGATGGCTTTCCAAGACAGTCAGATCGTCCTACGCCCAGGCGTATAAGGATCTCCCCGATCTCACCGGGTCCATGAGGTCAGGGCGCTGGCCACTTCCACAGCGATCCAGCACTCTGTCCTCTTGCGCCACCTCCTGGAGGCAGCCTACTGGTGTGCGGAAAATCCCTTCATAAACTTTCAGGGATGTCCGCATGTCCAGGGCTGATGGTTCTAGGGACTCCTTTTGCGGCTAACGCAGCCATATCTATTTCTCTGCTAACCCCAAGAACCATTAGGGCACTAAGCCCTCCTCCAATTCCTTTAAATTCTGCTATGGTCTGACATGGTAATGTATATGACACCAAAATGGGGAGTTTGTATTATACTCCCTGTTTGGCTAGTATACTTACCATGTCAGACTCTAATGCCCACCCTGCCTTCCCTGCTAGCGCTATGGTTCTTGGGGTTACCTTGCGCATAGGCCTCGTTGAATAAGGAACAGGAAGTTTACACCGGCTTCTTCCCTGGCGGAAGTAGGGTGGGCGTCACGTGATGGTCTTATTACTGCATTAGCCACAAAAAATTCGGCCTGGCAGAGCTAACTAACTGCCGTTGAAAGCTATGGTCTGACATGGTAAGTATACTAGCCAAACAGGGAGTATAATACAAACTCCCCATCTCGGAGCTACAAGTACTTTTAAAAGTACAAGCCTATAGAAACTTCTCCCTGAGCCACTATTGAGTATTTTAACAGTCCCGGGAAAAATAAAAATTTCTTTCCATGACTAGTACTGGAAAGTTGCTCCTTCCACCACTAGTTAGAGAGAGGGTGGAGGTGAAAGTTTAACATAATTGTCATCAAGAAAATATTCCAAGTCCTTCCCCCTAGAGGACACACCGACCCACCCCCAACTCTCATCACAATCGCATTAGTGAGTCATGGTAAGTATGATAGATTAAACGTCATTTTAGAAGAAAAATTTCCTTCAGTTTGAACATAAACTGTCCCTTACCCTGTGAAATGGCTGTCAGTTTGAACATGGACTGTCCCTTACCCTATCCTGTGAAATGGCTGTCAGTTTGAACATAGACTGTCCCTTACCCTGTGAAATGACTGTCATTATGAACATAGACTGTCCCTTACCCTGTGAAATGACTGTCAGTTTGAACACAGACTGTTCCTTACCCTGTGAAATGACAGTCATTATGAACATAGACTGTCCCTTACCCTGTGAAATGACTGTCATTATGAACATAGACTGTCCCTTACCCTGTGAAATGACTGTCAGTTTGAACATAGACTGTTCTTTACCCTGTGAAATGATTGTCAGTTTGAACATAGACTGTTCTTTACTATGTGAAAAGACTCACTATGAACTGTTCACTTACCCTGTGAAATGACTGTCATTATGAACATAGACTGTCCCTTACCCTGTGAAATGATTGTCATTATGAACATAGACTGTTCCTTACCCTGTGAAATGACTGTCAGTTTGAACATAGACTGTTCCTTACCCTGTGAAATGGCTGTCAGTTTGAACATAGACTGTTCTTTGCCCTGTGAAATGGCTGTCATTATGAACATAGACTGTTCCTTACCCTGTGAAATGACTGTCATTGTGAACATAGACTGTTCCTTACCCTGTGAAATGACTGTCAGTTTGAACATAGACTGTTCCTTACCCTGTGAAATGGCTGTCAGTTTGAACATAGACTGTCGCTTACCCTGTGAAATGACTCCGTTTGAACATGCTGTTCTTTACCCTGAGAAATGACTGTCATTTGTGAACATAGACTGGTCTTTACCCTGTGAAATGGCTGTCAGTTTGAACATAGACTGTACCTTACCCTATGAAATGACTCAGTTTGAACATAGACCGTTCCTTACCCTATGAAATGACTGTCAGTTTAGAAATTGATAAGCACAAACTGTTGGTTGTATTGCTGTCACTATGTTCAGATGTATATATTCATAAATGTGTGTGTGTGTGTATACATATATATGAATATATCTATATCTGTATTCTCTCTCTCTCCTCTCTTGTATGTATGTGTGTGTGTGTGTGTGTGTGCGCCGAGGTTTGTACAGGTTGTGACTGACTTATGTGAGAAAGGGCAGCTAGATGAAGGTGATGGTGCATGATGTCATCTGTGTGACAGACGAACGGCGGCTGTGTGGCAAGGTCTTCCAGAGCTGGAGGATGTACTGGATACACAGACAGAGGAAAGCCGAAGAACATAGGAAGGCCAATGCCATGTATGCCTCTTACCTTGTGAGGTCTGTGGCCCACACTTCTGCAACAAGTCTGCTAGGATTATAAGTCATGGCTTTCAAGAAGCAGCGCTTCATTACAGTAAACAACCATTTGTGTCAACAAGCAACAGTTCATTACTGTCAACAAGCCACACTTCAGTATTGTCAACAATAGCACTCCATAACTCAACAGAAAATGATTCATTACTGTCAACAAACCACACTTCAACATTATCAAGAAAAGCACTCCATTGCTCAACAAATGATGCTTCATTACTGTCAACAAACCACATTTCAGTATTATCAAGAAAAGCACTCCATAACTCAACAGAAAATGATTCATTACTGTCAACAAACCACACTTCAGTATTGTCAACAAAAGCACTCCATAACTCAACAGATAATGATTCATTACTGTCAACAAACCACACTTCAACATTATCAAGAAAAGCACTCCATCACTCAACAAATAATGCTTCATTACTGTCAACAAACCACACTTCAGTATTGTCTACAAAAGCACTCCATCACTCAACAAATGATGATTCATTACTGTCAACAAATAATGCTTCGTTTCTGTCAACAAACAACACACCATTACTGTAAACAAACATTAATTACTTTCAACAAGCAACATTCCATTACTGTTGAGAAGCATCATTATACTATCCTCAACAAACAGTGCTTCAGTTCTGTCCATAAACAACAACTTAATTACTGTCAACAAGCAGTGCTTCATTACTTTCAACAAACAACGCTTCAGAACTGTCAACAAACAATACTTTGCTACTGTCAACAAGTAACACTTTTGTTAATGTCCAATGGTTTACCTGTCTATAGATATTGCTTCTTTACTGTAAATGAACATAAATACTGTCAACAAACAACATCCAGTACTGTCAACAAGTAACTCTTTGTTACTTTCAATAAACAACAATTCATTACTGTCAACAAACATCACTTAATTGTTGTCAAAAAGTAATGCTTAATTATTGCCAAAAAACTGATTTTTGACAGCAATGAAGGACCAACAAACAACACATCATTACTGTCATCAAACACTTTATTACCGTCAAAAACCAACATTTCATTATTGTCGACATCCAGTGATCATTGCTGTCAACAACCAATGCTCATTTCTGTCAACAACCAATGCTTGTTACTGTCAACAATTAACCCTTCACTACTGTCAGCAAACAAGACTTAATTACAGTCAACATCCAACACTTCACTATGGTCAACAACTAACACTACATTACGGTCAACAACCAACACTTTTTTACTGTCAACAACCAACATTTCATGACAGTCAACAACTAACACTTCATTATGGTCAGCAACCAACAATTCATTACTGTCATAATAATAATGCTTTATTACAGTCAACAGACATTACAGTCAACAAAAACCAGGCAATACAGTCATAAAGCAGGTTGTTACTTTGTTGAGAAGAAGCCTCACTTTATCAGGACACTGCTGTGTTCAGGTGTGACTGTGACAGGTGTTCTACAGACTGATCAGGACACTGCTGTGTTCAAGTGTGACTGTGACAGGTATTTTACAGACTGATCAGGACAGTGCTGTGTTCAGGTGTGACTGTGACAGGTGTTCTACAGGCTGATCAGGACAGTGCTGTGGTCAGGTGTGACTGTGACAGGTGTTCTGCACACCTATGGCTGATCAGGACACTGCTGTGTTCAGGTGTGACTGTGACAGGTGTTCTACAGACTGGCTGATCAGGACACTGCTATGTTCAGGTGTGACTGTGACAGGTGTTCTACAGACTGATCAGGACACTGCTGTGTTCAGGTGTGACTGTGACAGGTGTTCTAAAGACTGATCAGGACAGTGCTGTGTTCAGGTGTGACTGTGACAGGTGTTCTGCACACCTATGGCTGATCAGGACACTGCTGTGTTCAGGTGTGACTGTGACAGGTGTTTTACAGATGATCAGTACACTGCTGTGTTCAGGTGTGACTGTGACAGGTGTTCTACAGACTGATCAGGACAGTGCTGTGTTCAGGTGTGACTGTGACAGGTGTTCTACAGACTGGCTGATCAGGACACTGCTATGTTCAGGTGTGACTGTGACAGGTGTTTACAGACTGATCAGGACACTACTGTGTTCAGGCGTGACTGTGACAGGTGTTCTACAGACTGGCTGATCAGGACACTGCTATGTTCAGGTGTGACTGTGACAGGTGTTCTACAGACTGGCTGATCAGGACACTGCTATGTTCAGGTGTGACTGTGACAGGTGTTCTACAGACTGATCAGGACACTGCTGTGTTCAGGTGTGACTGTGACAGGTGTTCTACAGACTGGCTGATCAGGACACTGCTATGTTCAGGTGTGACTGTGACAGGTGTTCTGCACACCTATGGCTGATCAGTACACTTCTGTATTCAGATGTGACTGTGACAGGTGTTGTACAGACTGGCTGATCAGGAAACTGCTGTGTTCAGGTGTGACTGTGACAGGTGTTCTGCACACCTATGTCTCATCAGTACACTACTGTATTCAGGTGTGTCTGTGACAGGTGTTCTACAGACTGGCTAATCAGTACACTGCTGTGTTCAGGTGTAACTGACAGGTGTTCTACAGACTGTGGCTGATCAGGACACTACTGTGTTCAGATGTGACTGTAACAGGTGTTCTACAGACTGGCTGATCAGGACACTGTTGTGTTCAGGTGTAACTGACAGGTGTTCTACAGACTGTGGCTGATCAGGACACTACTGTGTTCAGATGTGACTGTGACAGGTGTTCTGCAGACTGTGGCTGCAGTGGTGCTGAGGACCAGACGATTGCTACACACTGACCAATTGGTCATGATTTGAAGTAGTCGCACAAAGGGAGATCAGTGATTGTGAAGACAGTTCTTTATCTATGTCTAGTTTACGCAAGTGTTTTTACTGATTTATGACTTCACTTTGTGTTTGACTCAGGTCTGCATGGTTGACTTGGAAAGAAAGCCTGGAGCAGAAAGCAGCATTAAAGAGGATGGATGATGCTGCACTCCAGTTCTGGGCCATACGTGTTCAAGCCCAAGTATGTAGCCTTTTGGGGGCATATGTGTGTGTGTGTGTGTGTGTGTGTGTGTGTGTGTGTGTGTGTGTGTGTGTTTTGTGTGTATGATTGACACCTGTCATATTTCAGAGTCAGTTTCAGTTCTGTCAAGGAGGCGTCACTGTACGCAGACAACTCCGTGTATGGCATTCCCACCTCTCAGTGAATCTGCAAACACTCAACTCTTCAGACCTCTCTCTGTTGTCAGCACTGGGGGCTGTGGTGTGTTGTGTTGTCAGCACTGGGGGCTGTGATGTGTTGTCAGCACTGGGGGCTGTGGTGTGTTGTCAGCACTGGGGGCTGTGGTGTGTTGTCAGCACTGGGGGCTGTGGTGTGATGTGTAGTCAGCACTGGGGCTGTGGTGTGTTGTGTTGTCAGCACTGGGGGCTGTGGTGTGTTGTGTTGTCAGCACTGGGGGCTGTGATGTGTAGTCAGCACTGGGGGCTGTGGTGTGTTATCAGCACTGGGGGCTGTGGTGTGTTGTGTTGTCAGCACTGGGGGCTGTGGTGTGTTGTCAGCACTGGGGCTGTGGTGTTTGTGTTGTCAGCACTGAGGGCTGTGGTGTGTTGTCAGTACTGGGGACTGTGGTGTGTTGTCAGCACTGGGGGTTGTGGTATGTTGTGTTGTCAGCACTGGGGGCTGTGGTGTGTTGTCAGCACTGGGGGATGTGGTGTGTTGTGTTGTCAGCACGGGGGGCAGTGGTGTGTGTTGTCAGCATTGGGGCCATGGTGTGTTGTCAGCACTGGGGGCTGTGGTGTGTTGTCAGCGCTGGGGCTGTGGTGTGTTGTCAGCACTGGGGGTTATGGTGTGATGTGTTGTCAGCACTGGGGGCTGTGGTGTGATGTGTTGTCAGCACTGGGGGCTGTGGTGTGTTGTCAGCACTGGGGTGTTGGTGTATTGTCAGCGCTGGGGGCTGTGGTGTGTTGTCAGCACTGGGGACTATGGTGTGATGTGTTGTCAGCACTGGGGGCTATGGTGTGATGTGTTGTCAGCACTGGGGGCTGTGGTGTGATATGTTGTCAGCACTGGGGGCTGTGATGTGTTGTCAGCACTGGGGGCTGTGGTGTTGTCAGCACTGGGGGCTGTGGTGTGATGTCAGTACTGGGGGCTGTGGTGTGATGTCAGCACTGGGGGCTGTGGTGTTGATGTGTTGTCAGCACTGGGGGCTGTGATGTGATGTGTTTTCAGCACTGGGGGCTGTGGTGTGTTGTCAGCACTTTGGGCTGTGGTGGGCTATGGTGTGGTGTGTTGTCAGCACTGGGGGCTGTGGTGTGTTGTCAGCACTGGGGGCTGTGATGTGTTGTCAGCACTGGGGGCTGTGATGTGTTGTCAGCACTGGGGGCTGTGGTGTGTTGTCAGCACTGGGGGCTGTGGTGTGATGTCAGCACTGGGGGCTGTGGTGTGATGTGTTGTCAGCACTGGGGGCTGTGATGTGATGTGTTGTCAGCACTGGGGGCTGTGGTGTAGTGTCAGCACTTTGGGCTGTGGTGTGGTGTGTTGTCAGCACTGGGGGCTGTGATGTGATGTGTTGTCAGCACTGGGGACTGTGGTGTGATGAGTTGTCAGCACTGGGGGCTGTGATGTGGTGTGTTGTCAGCAATGGGGGATGTGGTGTGTTGTCAGCAATTGGGCCTGTGGTGTGATGTGTTGTCAGCACTGAGGGCTGTGGTGTGTTTCGGCACTTGGGGCTGTGATGTGTTGTCAGCAATTGGGGCTGTGGTGTGATGTGTTGTCAGCACTGGGGGCTGTGGTGTGGTGTGTTTTCAGCACTGGGGGCTGTGGTGTGGTGTGTTGTCAGCACTGGGGGTTGTGGTGTGTTGTTAGCACTGGGGCTGTGATGTGATGTGTTGTCAGCACTGGGGGCTGTGGTGTGATGAGTAGTCAGCTCTGGGGGCGGTGGTGTGATGTGTTGTCAGCAGTGGGGGCTGTGATGTGTTGTCAGCACTGGGGGCTGTGGTGTGATATCAGCTCTGGGGGCTGTGGTGTGTTGTCAGCACTGAGGGCTGTGGTGTGTTGTCAGCACTGGGGGCTGTAATGTGTTGTCAGCACTGGGGGCTGTGGTGTGATGTCAGCACTGGGGGCTGTGATGTGATGTGTTGTCAGCACTGGGGGCTGTGGTGTGGCGTGTTGTCAGCACTGGGGGCTGTGGTGTGTTGTCAGCACTGGGGGCTGTGGTGTGTTGTCAGCACTGAGGGCTGTGTTGTGTTGTCAGTGCTGGGGCTGTGGTGTGGTGTGTTGTCAGCACTGGGGGCTGTGGTGTGATGTGTTGTCAGCACTGGGGCTGTGATGTGGTGTGTTGTCAGCACTGGGGGCTGTGGTGTGGTGTGTTGTCAGCACTGGGGGCTGTGGTGTGATGTGTTGTCAGTACTGGGGGCTGTGGTGTGTTGTCAGCACTGGGGGCTGTGGTGTAGTGTGTTGTCAGCACTGAGGGCTGTTGTGTGATGTGTTGTCAGCACTGGGGGTTGTGATTTTATGTGTTGTCAGTACTGGGGGCTGTGGTGTGATGTGGTGTATTGTCAGCTCGGGGGCCTGTGGTGTGGTGTGTTGTCAGCTCCAGGGGCTGTGGTGTATAGTTAGCACTGGGGGCTCTGGTGTGATGTATTATCAGCACTGGGGCTGTGGTGTGTTGTCAGCACTGGGGGCTGTGATGTGTTTTCAGCACTGGGAGCTGTGGTGTGATGTCAGCACTGGGGGCTGCGGTGTGGTGTGTTGTCAGCACTAGGGGCTGTGGTGTGGTGTGTTGTCAGCACTAGGGGCTGAGGTGTGGTGTGTTGTCAGCACTGGGGGCTGTGTGGTGTTTGTGTTGTCAGCACTAGGGGCTTGGTGGTGTGGTGTGTTGTCTGCACTGGGGGCTGTGGTGTGTTGTCAACAATAGGGGTTGTGGTGTGGTGTGTTGTCAGCACTGGGGGCTGTGGTGTGTTGTCAACAATAGGGGCTGTGGTGTGATGTTTTGTCAGCTTTGGGTGCTGTGATGTGATGTGTTGTCAGCACTGGGGGGTGGTGGTGTTGTCAGCACTGGGGCTGTGGTGTGGTGTGTTGTCAGCACTGGGTGCTGTGTTGTGTTGTCAGCACTGGGGGCTGTGGTGTGTTGTCAGCACTGGGGGCTGTGGTGTGTTGTCAGCACTGCAGGCTGTGATGTGTTGTCAGCACTGCAGGCTGTGGTGTGTTATCAGCAGTAGGGGTGTTGTGTGGTGTGTAATCAGCTCTGGGGGCTGTGATGTGGTGTGTTGTCAGCACTGGGGGCTGTGTGTGTGCTGTCGCACTGGAGGCTATGATGTGTTGTCACCACTGGGGCTGTGATGTGTTGTCAGCACTGGGGGCTGTGGTGTGATGTGTTGTCATCTTGGGGGCTGTGATGTGTTGTCAGCAGTTGGGGCTGTGGTGTGTTGTCAGCACTGGGGGCTGTGGTGTATTGTCAGCACTGGGGGCTGTGGTGTGTTGTCAGCATTGGGGGCTGTGGTGTGATGTGTTGTCATCTTTGGGGGCTGTGATGTGTTGTCAGCACTGGGGGCTGTAGTGTGTTGTCAGCACTGGGGGCTGTGGTGTCATGTGTTGTCATTACTGGGGCTGTGGTGTCATGTGTTGTCAGCACTGGTTGCTTTGGTGTGTTGTCAGCTCTGGTGGCTGTGATGTGTTGTCAGCACTGGGGGCTGTAGTGTGCTGTCAGTACTGGAGGCTGTGATGTGTTGTCAGCACTGGGGGCTGTGATGTGTTGTCAGCACTGGGGGCTGTGGTGTGTTGTCAGCACTGGGGGCTTTGGTGTGGTGTGTTGTCAGCACTGGGGGCTGTGGTGTGTTGTCAGCACTGGGGGCTGTGGTGTGTTGTCAGCACTGCAGGCTGTGATGTGTTGTCAGCACTGCAGGCTGTGGTGTGTTATCAGCAATAGGGGCTGTTGTGTGGTGTGTAGTCAGCTCTGGGGGCTGTGATGTGTGTGTGTTGTCAGCGCTGGGGGCTGTGGTGTGCTGTCAGCACTGGAGGCTATGATGTGTTGTCACCACTGGGGGCTGTGATGTGTTGTCAGCACTGGGGGCTGTGGTGTGATGTGTTGTCATCTTTGGGGGCTGTGATGTGTTGTCATCACTTGGGGCTGTGGTGTGTTGTCAGCACTGGGGGCTGTGATGTATTGTCAGCACTGGGGCTGTGGTGTGTTGTCAGCATTGGGGGCTGTGGTGTGATGTGTTGTCATCTTTGGGGGCTGTGATGTGTTGTCAGCACTGGGGGCTGTAGTGTGTTGTCAGCACTGGGGGCTGTGGTGTCATGTGTTGTCATTACTGGGGGCTGTGGTGTCATGTGTTGTCAGCACTGGTTGCTTTGGTGTGTTGTCAGCTCTGGTGGCTGTGGTGTGTTGTCAGCACTGGGGGCTGTAGTGTGCTGTCAGTACTGGAGGCTGTGATGTGTTGTCAGCACTGGGGGCTGTGGTGTGTTGTCAGCACTGGGGGCTGTAGTGTGCTGTCAGTACTGGAGGCTGTGATGTGTTGTCAGCACTGGGGGCTGTGATGTGTTGTCAGCACTGGGGGCTGTGGTGTGATGTGTTGTCAGCACTGGGGGCTGTGGTGTGTTGTCGGCACTAGGGACTGTGATGTGTTGTCAGCACTGGGGGCCGTGATGTGTTGTCAGCACTGGGGGCTGTGGTGTGGTGTGTTGTCAGCACTGGGTGCTGTGATGTGTTGTCAGCACTGGGGGCTGTGGTTTGGTGTGTAGTCAGCACTGGGGGCTGTATTGTGATATGTTGTCAGCACTGGGGGCTGAGGTGTGTTGTCAGCACTGGGGGCTGTGGTGTGATGTGTTGTCAGCACTGGGGGCTGTGGTGTGATGTGTTGTCAGCACTGGGTGCTTTGATGTGTTGTCAGCACTGGGGGCTGTGATGTGATGTGTTGTCAGCACTGGGGGCTGTGGTGTGTTGTCAGCACTGGGGGCTGTGGTGTGTTGTCAGCATTGGGGGCTGTGGTGTGATGTGTTGTTAGCACTGGGGGCTGTGATGTGTTGTCAGCACTTGGGGCTGTGGTGTGTTGTCAGTACTGGGGGCTGTGATGTGGTGTGTTGTCAGCACTGGGGGCTGTGATGTGATGTGTTGTCAGCACTGGGGGCGGTGGTGTGATGTGTTGGCAGCATTGGTGGCTGTGATGTGTTGTCAGCACTGAGGGCTGTGGTGTGTTGTCAGTACTGGGGGATGTGTTGTGTTGTCAGCACTGAGGGCTGTGGTGTGTTGTCAGCGCTGGGGACTGTGGTGTGTTATCAGCACTGGGGGCTGTGGTGTGGAGCCTTCCAGCAGTGGCAGAAGGAGAGGGAGCAGATGGTATGGGCAGCACAATGCAGGCACAGGATGCTGAAAGTCCGCGCCTGGAAAGGGTGGCTGACCTACTGGCGTCACCATCGCTCCAAGAAACAGTTTAAAGGTGAAACACTTGTGGACCCTTCTTCCTTATCTGTCATTCTCTTGTCTCTCTGTCGTTCTTTTCTTTCTCTCGGCCACTTTCTTACTCTTTCTCTCTCTCTTTCTGTCACTTTTATACTCATTCTCTTCCGTTTCATCACTCTTTTGTTCTTTCTCTCCATTCTTTCTTCATCCCTTGTTCATATTTATTGTCTCAATGGAATTGTAGTAAAGAGGCCAGAATTCTTTTCAAGTTGCAGAGGATTCAATGAGCAAAAGAGAAACCAGGAACTGTGTGCAACAAAATGAAATTAACATCAGCTGATAGAAATAAATGTTAATCTCTTCTGGTGGCAGTATGTGTTGACAGTTTTGTTAACCCTCTGCCTACTGCATTATTTTGTGCTACATGACTATGAGAATACCATGCCAAGTGAGGTAACTCCACAACACATACACACTCACCATAAAGAAACCTCAATAAAGAAATTCCTTTTTACTCATCTGTTCCATAAGATTAGTGAAAAAATTTCAAAGACATCACTCCATTCAAAACAGCCATTTTTTCCCCACTTGTAGCATATTGGTACACGAAGGAAAAAAAAAAACAAATGAACAGACTAACTCTACTTTAGTGTTCTCGGCGCAGAAACAATTTTCCCTAAATTCACTGAACCCACAGAATGTCATGGATTAGGAGCACATAGCGATTTTCCAAGTCTAAACAAAGTACTGAAACCTTGAGGAACAAAATAAACATTAGAATGTCATTCTGTCTTCATCACTATTGTATCAGAAAATGGATTCTAGAAGTTGCATAGTTACTTGATCAGCCATTTTCCCAGAAAATGCGAAAAAAAGCAGAAATTTGAAAATTCACAGCAGTGAAACTACTCCACCAAACCTCTTGCAACAAGAAAACAAAATGGTGTCCAGAAACGGGCGTACAGGAAGACTGTTCTGTCGCGATTGCATCATGGGATATGCAATAGTGAAAGTGAAAGTGGTTGACCTAGTATATGGCAGTCGATCTCGGTCAATCCGGTATTCAGAAAGTGGAAATCTCGCAGTTGATCTCGGTCAGTGCGGTAGGCAGACGGTTAATATATGATTTGAAAGTGGTATTGCTGTGGGAAGATCACATCTAGCATGCACCCAACAGCTTCATGCATAAGAAGACAGTTTCCCACAATTGTATGGTATCATATGGAGTGTTTGTGTTGTAGCCTACTGTACAGTGGTCTGTCATGTAGAGTGTTGGTGTTGTAGCCTACTGTACAGTGGTCTGCCATCATGTGGAGTGTTGGTTTTGTAGCCTACTGTACAGTGGTCTGTTATGTGGAGTGTTGGTGTTGTAGCCTACTGTACAGTGGTCTGTCATGTGAAGTGTTGGTGGTGTAGCCTACTGTACAGTGGTCTGTCATCATGTGGTGTTGGTGTTCTAGCCTACTGTAACGTGGTCTGTCATCATGTGCAGTGTTGGTGTTGTAGCCTACTGTACAGTGTTAAATGAATGTTAGCGAACCGCCCAGAGAAACGTGGACAAGCGAGTCACAAGACAAAACACAACGCGTTTCGACCTCTTAGGTCTTCTTCAGGTGAGACACAAACGAATAAAATAACGAAAATTCACTTAGCTTTGATCGCTTCAGATCGCTTCAGAGTTCAGCGCAAGGAAGAAGGCTAACATTTATTTAAGATTTGTTTAGATTTCTGCCTGCAGTCATCTCACTTTGCAATTAGATCTACTGTACAGTGGTCTGTCATGTGGAGTGTTGGTGTTGTAGCCTACTGTACACTGGTCTGTCATGTGGAGTGTTGGTGTTGTAGCCTGCTGTACAGTGGTCTGTCATGTGGAGTGTTGGTGTTGTAGCCTACTGTACAGTGATCTGTCATGTGGAGTGTTGGTGTTGTAGCTTACTGTGCAGTGGTCTGTCATTATGTGGAGTGTTGGTGTTGTAGCCTACTGTACAGTGGTCTGTCATGTGGAGTGTTAGTGTTGTAGCCTACTGTAACGTGTTCTGTCATCATGTGAAGTGCTGGTGTTGTAGCCTACTGTAACTTGGTCTGTCATCATGTGCAGTGTTGGTGTTGTAATCGACTGCACACTGGTCTGTCATCATGCGGAGTGTTGATGTGGTCTGTCATGTGCAGTGTCGGTGTTGTAGTCTACTGTACAGTGGTCTGTCATTTTGAGTGTTGATGTTGTAGCCTACTGTAACGTGGTCTGTCATCATGTGCAGTGTTGGTGTTGTAGCCTACTGTATACTGGTCTGTCATCATGCGGAGTGTTGATGTGGTCTGTCATGTGCAGTGTTGGTGTTGTAGCCTACTGTACAGTGGTCTGTCATCATGTAGAGTGTTGGTGTTGTAGCCTACTGTACAGTGGTCTGTCATGTGGAGTGTTGATGTTGTATCCTACTGTAACGTGGTCTGTCATCATGTGCAGTGTTGGTGTTGTAGCCTACTGTACAGTGGTCTGTCATCATGTGGACTGTTGATGTGGTCTGTCATGTGCAGTGTTGGTGTTGTAGCCTACTGTACAGTGGTCTGTCATCATGTAGAGTGTTGGTGTTGTAGCCTACTGTACAGTGGTCTGTCATCTTGTGGAGTGTTGGTGTTTTAGCCTACTGTACAGTGGTCTGTCATCATGTAGAGTGTTGGTGTTGTAGCCTACTGTACAGTGGTCTGTCATAATGTGAAGTGTTGGTGTTGTAGCCTACTGTACAGCGGTCTGTCATGTGGAGTGTTGGTGTTGTAGCCTATTGTACAGTGGTCTGTCATATGGAGTGTTGGTGTTGTAGCGTACTGTACAGTGGTCTGTCATCATGTGGAGTGTTGGTGTTGTAGCCTACTGTACAGTGATCTGTCATGTGGAGTGTTGGTGTTGTAACCTACTGTACAGTGGTCTGTCATGTGAAGTGTTGGTGTTGTAGCCTACTGTACAGTGGTCTGTCATGTGGAGTGTTGGTGTTGTAGCCTGCTGTGCAATGGTCTGTCATGTGGAGTGTTGATGTTGTAGCCTACTGTACAGTGGTCTGTCATATGGAGTGTTGGTATTGTAACCTACTGTACAGTGGTCTGTCATCATGTGGAGTGTTGGTGTTGTAGCCTACTGTACACTCGTCTGTCATGTGGAGTATTGGTGTTGTAGCCTACTGTACACTGGTCTGTCATGGTGTGGAGTGTTGGTGTTGTAGCCTACTATACACTGGTCTGTCATGATGTGGAGTGTTGGTATTGTAGCCTACTGTACAGTGGTCTGTCCTATGGAGTGTTGGTATTGTAGCCTACTGTACAGTGGTCTGTCATGTGGAGTGTTGGTGTTGTAGCCTACTGTACAGTGGTCTGTCCTATGGAGTGTTGGTGTTGTAGCCTACTGTACAGTGGTCTGTCATGTGAAGTATTGGTGTTGTAGCCTACTGTATAGTGGTCTGTCATGTGAAGTGTTGGTGTTGTAGCCTACTGTACAGTGGTCTGAGAGAAAGTTAATATCTTTGTTCTCCCTCACCACATCTTATTTTGCACGAAAACCCCCCTTTTCACAAACAAATCTCGTCCATCTCATGCTACTTTTTGTCAAAATTAACACCTTTTTTACAATCAAGCTTAACATGCAAAAACCTCCAAAAATCGAAGTAATCGTTATTTTAAAAATGGGGGCTTACGTGCAAAACAAAAAAATGGGTGATATAGAACAAAAGATATTAACTTTCTCTCTCCTCTTCTGATTAATCGTCTATCTCAAGCACCACCAACAAATCAGAACAAACAACCGGCCTTCCATCTTGGTTAGTTATTTTTACACACACTGAATTTATAGGCCCTTCAACTAATTCTTTAAATTGGCTGTTTTCACCAAATGTATATGACTGATAATCGCAAAACCCCACCTTAGTTGATGGGAGTGCTCTTAGAACTGTAGATGGCCGGCCATTATACAAATTAGTGTTTGTTTTTAATTCACTTAAATGAACATACAGCATTGGATTAATTAGAAAATCGGACGGTCTACTGCCTACATATTCATATAGACCGCTTTCTATATACGCGTGTGTATTAATACGATAGGCTTTACCACTATCATAAAAGCCTAAAATTCGAGCAAGGTCCTTGGGAAAAACGTACTCCCTTTTGTCTTTATGTTTTGGTAAAAATATAGTAATTATAAGATTTGCCTCATTAATTTCTAACCGTATGTCAAATTTGTTAAATGCTTCTTTTAAAGAACAAAAGCTGTAGTAACCATCAGGTATTTTTAAACGTTTTAAGCGATTGTCCCCCTCATCATAAATATCTATCCAATTATTTTGGGTCTTTTCAGATATGTTAAACCACCTTATTTTAAACCTAAGTTCTCTAAGAGCAGCCCTACACTTCCCGCCTTTATTGTCGATTGGATACTTTAAGAACACACGCGTGTTTTGCTTGGTTATATAAAGGAACATCCTTTTTAAATCCTTTTTTAAAAAATCTATTTAAAAATGGAACCTTTTAAATATAATGAAAGTGCCACTTACGATGTAGGAGGGGTTTATGAGCCCAAATCTTTGGACTTTAGTAGCCTAACCATCGCAGTGGATGAATCATATGGCTTTCTAGTCAGACTTGAAAACCCACTAACTAGATATTTAAATCCTCCAATAAAGAGTGATAGAGTGCCATCAGCATGGTCAACTCATCCCATGGCCTTTTACCAGAATCAGTTAAATTTTGCAGTTTACTGCTCAACCACTGGCTGCGGTGTTTCATATGCAAACCATTTATACCACCCCAATCTCTTAGTAAGGTCAGTATATAACTTTCATGTTTATTATCAGTATAGACGCATACTAACTGAACTACAAGTACGCCTCCCCAATGACAACGCGTTTAATCCATTTCTCAGCCCAATGGACAATAATGCATATGAAAGAATCTGCAACGAATTTAACATTAACCCTTCAAATAACTTTAGACAAAAGTTAGACCGCAATCACGGGTTGGGCACATTGTATTTGTGGGGTCAGCGTAGAGAATATAATTTTGACTACTGGCCTGGCCACACCTCTTTTAAGTCAAACTCCCAAGTTAGATTGGGATCAAAAGAACAAAAACACCCCAATGCTTGGGCAACATTTATCTTAGATAAAAGTAAAGGCCTAACAATGCCAGGAGTGCAAAGACTTAATGACTCCATACGCACGTACGTTTGGTGTCTATTAGGAGCGCAAGCACAGACCAAGTCTAGCATAGTGGATCAATCTACAGGCTTTGACGCCAGAAAACAATTTCTAGCCAATTTAGAAGATGCTATTAACTCTGCTGTTGATTTGCCTTCCAGCATACAAAGGTACCAAAACGTTCTTTCACATGCTAGGTCAAAGGTTGACTTTGTTGTGGGTCATGGATTATACATGCTGCCTTCTGACCTTAGACTGCAGATTGGCATGATACAGAATTACAATAATGAAATCCTCATAGCCGGAGACGACCAAAACTTAGGACACAATCAAGGCTTAAACACAAGGCCCGCGCCAGCTATTTTAAAAAAAGTATCTAGCCCTGAAAGCGACCCACCGCTGCCAGTTATAAGCAGCCCAGAAAGCGACCCCCCGCCCGTTGATGTACCTCACCCCGACAGACACACTAGCGAAAAGACAGCCCTTGTTGTGTTTTTAACTTTTACTGGATTAGCCATACTTTATTTCACTAAAAATTAAACCAGCAGCCAGCACCCCCAAAGTCCACAGATGGTCAGCCATATAACCAGCCACTTTGCCTATGGTAGACAAAACCCAACTAACAACACTGCCTATTATGCCAGGCAGAGCATCAAGCGCTTTGACAGCTAACTTCTTTAATAGGTTTGCTAGATGGTGCAATTGTTTTCTAATCCAACTTTTGCCGGGCTGAGGCGTTGGAGGCGCTACTGACCCTGTTGGCGCACTGCCGGTTAATGCATAAACCAGCGTAGAGATAGCAAACCCAACGGCCGTCAATATACTAACTATTGTAATTCCCTGCTCTCTGAACAGAATTCTTATTCTTTCTGCTAACGTAGTATTTTCATGAAGGAGTCTGTTTATAGTTTCTCTGATTCTGTTTGTTTGAGACGCTATTTTTTCTCTGTTAGTAGACAGCGCTTCTAACCTGGCCGCTCTTTCTAGCATTAAATCTTGTATTTTCTGCTGTATTCTAGCCTTTTCCTCTCGCCCTAAATTGTTATCATCTGCATCGGCCAGTTTATTTCTTTCTTCTTCTATCTCTCTATCTAGCTCACCAAGTTTTGCCAAATTGTTTGTTAGTTCACCCCTTATAGTCTTTAGAGCAGTATTAAGACCCATGATTTCACGCATAGGCAATGGAGAATCATCAATTGTTTTTAATTGTGTCTCCTCATTAAAACTCGTCTCAATTTCTGCTATTAGTTCATCTGCTGTTCGATTTAATTCTTGAAGAGGTATGTTTTGCATTTCAGATCGTGTTGGCAGCCTTTGCCCAAAGTTCTGTAAAGCACTAACAGCCTCAGGCCTTAGATTGCCAATAAAGTTTAACTGCCTTTGGTCAGAAATAGGGAGCTCTCTAAGAATTGTGCTCCCGCTTAAAAACTGGGTTGGGTCTGGTTTTGTAGTAAGCCGTACAAGCTTTCCTTTACTAGTTCTTACAAACAAATGATAATTTTCATCTGTTAAAAAATTAGAAACGTTAAGCGCTTCTGGCTGCTCTCGCCCTATACTGCCATATAACGATTCAATTCTATCTAACAATCGTATTTGGCTTAATCCTGCTCCTTCAAGTTCTTCTTGCAATGAAGGACTCGGCTCTCTTTCTTCATCTTCTTCTTCAATAGGATCAACCGCGTCAAAATCTTCATCAGCCATATTTATATATTTATTATTTTTTTTTTATAAAAAATGAACCCATACGGCTGCGACCTCGATCCATTCAGAAAAGCGAAGGAACCCCACGGCATAAAAGGCATAAGACAGACTGTGCGGGTTGTAAATAATCCATCAACAATTGAGCCAAATGAAATGTTAACAGTAAGATTTAGTGACCTCGGGCCTGACGATGTTATAATGCCAGGCACTGCCAGGCTGTCATTCAAAATAGACATTGAGTCGACGGATCCTAATGCTACTGTCGTTGCTAACCTGGGCAGGGCCATCATTAAAAATATGGTAATTAAACTGGAGGGTAGAGAAGTCTTCTCACTGAGTAGCGCAGACATTTTTAATCTCTATTCGGATCTGTGGCTACCCAGAACAGAAAGAAAAGACAAAATCTTTCAGGGAATCCAGAGTCCAAACGGTCTTAAGCACAGGCTTAATGCTGCAGATGCAAAGGAAGACGAGGGAGACCAGGCAATAGCGCGAGCATTTAAGAACAGATTTTGCATCCCTCTAGATTTTGAACTGTTAAAAACCCATCAGCCATATTACCAAGGCGCTCTAAGAGACAAACTTACTTACGAACTGTCATTCAATGACAGCGGGTCTGTTATTCTATCAGATGACCCAACAGCTAGATACACTGTCAGCAACATCTCTCTTAATTTTGACGTTGTTACTAACCCCGAACTGGCTAGAACAATCTTAAACCAGTATAAAAGTAGGACGGTTGTTTACTTTGAAAGAGTTTTACACCACAGTCTAGCGATTAAAAACAAGCAAGACACCGTCTGGGAAATAGCTATAAGCAATTCTTTAAGGTCCCTAAAGGGGGTTCTCTTGCTATTTACTGAACCCTCAGCTCCTTTTCAGAGAGAATCTGAGGTGTTTTACAACCCAAAAATTGAGCAACTGTCTTGCACAGTAGATGGCAAGCCTTTTCAGTTGTATTCAGCTGGACTTTTACCTGACCAACACTTTGATGAAATAAGAAAACTGTTTGCTGGAGGCAGACAGACAAGCCCCACAGCCGATCATGTGTGTAAAAAACTTCACCTTCACGATGTAAGGCTTGAAGATTATCTAACAGACAAATATGGACTATGGCTGGATTTTAGATCCACGTATGACAACAGACTGCACGGGAGTGGAAGAAGGGTAGGGTCAGATGGCATACTCATACAGATTAATAAGGAAGAGGAGGAGAATGGTCAGATACAAATGCACGTTTTTGTGGTTTATGACGCCCAGCTGAACATTGAAGAAAATAGACTGAAAGAAATAGCCTATTAAAACAGATGGATAGTTTGAACTTTTTGCCCAAAGACCCGCACTGTTCGCTTATTTGTGGGATTACTGGGTGTGGGAAAACTGTCTTCGTGCTTGATTTGTTACAAACAGTCTACAGATTTCATTACGAGTACATTGTTATATTCTGCACAACCATTAAGCACAACAAGTCTTACAAAGAAAGGCAGTTTGTTTGGACAGACGAGAATATATTTTTAGTTGATCCTACTGACAAGCTAAGCGACTGTTTAGAACATTACTATAGGCTATTTGAGGGAACCGAAACGCTGTTTATTATTGATGACTGTTCAGCCGAACAAGACATTGTAAAAAAAAGGACTGTCTAAGCTAGCCTTTAGCGGAAGACACGCATTAGTTTCTGTTTGGCTCTTAACTCAAAAATACAATGATGTCTTAAAAGACTTTAGATCGCAGTTAAAATCAGTCATCTTATTCTATACTAAGGACCGGGACAGTTTTGAAGAATGTTTAAGTGAAAACTATATAATCAGGGACAAGGATGAACTAAAAAAAATAAAAGAGCGGCTAGAAAAATCTAAGCACGCTAAACTATGCTTACGGACTGACCCACCAGTTCAATACGTTTGCTTATTATAGATTGCTTATTATAGATTGCTCATTATAGATTGCTCATTATAGATTGCTCATTATAGATTGTTTATAACAATTTGTTTATAATAAATTGTTTATAATAAATTGTTTATATTAAAAAGAATGTCTCGAGGACCTGAATCAAAAGCAGAGTTAGCTCCTAAATGCGTTGCAGTAGAGCTAAAAGATCTAGAGCTAAAAGATCTAGCAGATACAACTGACTTTGATCTAATAGGAGTGACAGGAAATGTTTATGGATTTGAGTACACCGACGATGGTGTTTACAAACGAATAGAAATTGAAGATAAAAAACGGCAGCAATATCCTACCCTGGAAGAGATAAGAAATCTAAGGGCAAACGATTTTGGCAAACACGAATACAAACTTCATAAACGAGAGAATGCCTGGGCGTTGCTTCCTGACATTAACTGGGATTTAAAGTTTGAACTACGAAGCCCCCATGTATACTTTGATAAGAAATACAATTTTAGAAAAGCTTTGAATGAAGGACGCCTTCTTGCTAGCCTAGTCCCAGGATTACAACAGAAAAAGCAGATTGAAATAACCAGGCAGGGCTCTGTAATAATGCTGCGGAGAAAGAAGTCCTTAGCTGAAGTGGGGGGCGACACCGTCGGCTTAGAGTTTAACCCAAAACTAGAATCACTGCCTAGAAAAATGACGATGCTTTTTCGCTTATTTATCACTCCAAGGGAGTCTGATCCTAGTTTGCCAGAGCATACGTTAATCAGAGGTGTACAAATAAAGTCTGAAAACTTGGGCGGGCCTCTTAGGCTTGTTATTGCTATTACTAAAAACGGGGATGAAATAAACACTTCTGTATCTTCTGACAAAGTTACTGTGATGGTTGACAAAGACAAACTAACAGTACTCGATTTTATTTTCATTAAGTATGTTGATTTTATTGCGTTTTACTCTGTTGATGAAGTGCTGCCAGAAGGGTTAATAAGAAAATATGTACAAGATTAATCTTAATTAAAAAATTAATCTTAATTAAAAATGGATGATCAGGCTCAAAAGTTTAGGTTAGAGCAAATAACTGAACTTCAAGAAGAAATAGAAAATGACTTGAATAAGTATAGGGTTACTAGAAAGAAATATGCTAAAGTTTTAAATACTCTTTCTTATATAATCACCGGCTCATCAGCTGTAGCGAGCGTAAGTGCTGGGTCTAGCGTTGCTCTTTTAGCTACTGGGGCCGGAGCGCCAGCCTCTTTAGCATTAGGGAGCATTGGTTTGGGTTTAGGTGCTATGTCTATGATTGTGAGTGCTGTTTTAAAAAAATTAACGCCTAAACTACAAAAGCACACTGCCATTGTAGCCCTAGCATCAGCAAAACTTTGTTCATTAAGACTGAGAATAAGCAAAGCATTGCAGGATGAAAACATTACAGCTGAAGAATTTGAGCATCTTATGGCTGATGGTGAGGATTACAGGCGACAAAAAACTGAACTTCAAAAGGAGTGGAGAAAGACTTTTACTTCGCAACAAGTAGACACTGAGACAATCAAACAGAACATTGAAAAGCAAGCAAACAATCAGTTAAACCCAAAAATAGACTAAAAAAATAAGATGTGAACTAAAAAAAAAAAAAAAATAAAAATAAATCATAAGTTTAACAAAAAATAAATACTATTTTTTTTAACTAATCAGCACTGTGTTTGGCGGGACAACTTGCAACTCTTCGCGAACAAACGATCTTTTAGGGACGGGCTTTTTAGACGTAGTAGCACCGCTAGAAGAAAGAGTCTCTCTTAAATAATACACGGGAGGGGTTGTTTTCATAATTCTTTCAACTTCATATACGTCTACGCTCCATATGGGGTCTGTGGCTCTAATTCTAACATCGCCCTCTGCCTCTCCAGGCGCATACAAGTATCTTACTTTTAGTCCAAAAGGCAAGAGTTTTTGAGTGCCCCGCGCATCTTCAGTAATACTTATTTTTTTCAATTTGATCGCGTTCACTGGCTTAAGACCCGTTGCTTTAAATTCTTCATTGTTCATGGCGCGTAAGACTGCCGGCAATCTCCTAACCCATTCTGTGTTGCGCGTCCTGTCCATAAGATCTCTGTGGTATTGATAGATAAACAGACGCTCAGCCAGATTCTTATTAAAGTTTTCTACTAGAGCCTGGGAGCGATGGTTGCCCGGAATTCCTCTCTTAACTGTAACCCGATGTCTTAAAAACAACTGGTTTACAGCTCCTTTAAACTCTTTCCCATCATCAACCTGGATCAACCTAGGATACTTTAATGGACCTCGCATGTATATTTGTTGTAAAGCCACAGCCACAGCAGTTGAGCTTTTATCCGTTAAAGGCTCAGCATCTTTATACCTTGAAGCCATGTCAACAACAGTCAGGGCATACTTAAACTTTTTTCTTCTAACTTTGTCATGTGGAAGGTACAACAAGTCCATCTGGTGGGTGTCATTAGGAACTGAGTTAACAAATCGAGGTCTTATTATTCTTTTTGGGGCGGGCAGATATATTTGCCAGATCGCTTGTTTTGAAAGCCAGTCTTTCGCTTCTGATTCAGACACCCTAGCAGCTTTACTCAGTTTATCAATAGCGGCCTTTCCTTTCCAATACCCTCCAGGAGAATAATATATTTTGTACTTTGTATCGTTCATAAGAGGCCGTTTTTATTACATTTTTAACTATGTTTTTAGATTGAATATGCAAGAAGAAAGATTGCTCCCATAGCGCCTATGATAAAGCCTATTTCTACCATTTTCTGATCCTCAGATGGTTCATAAAAGTCAGACAGCTCTGGCGGTGACGATGTTAGAAACTTCTTTCCTGTCACTAAGTAATATTCATTCATTGCTTCATCAACGTCTGTAAATGTGTGCTCTGCATGCCCCTGTTCTCTTAACTTTTTATTAATAAAGTCTAAGTGAGCAATTCTCCTTTTCTCGTAAGCGTCTCTTGCCTTAGCTAAATCTTCCATTGCCTTGTTATGACGTTCTCTCTCTTCATCAGACCGCAATTTACTAAACATATAATTGCTGCCGGAGAAAGCCAATGCATTAACAATAGCCCCACCCACCATCAGAACTATTCCAGACATCTTTTTTATAAATGAATGAATTTTTTTTTATAAATCAATCTGCCTAAATGCATTAATCTTTCTATGCATTAATCTTTCTATGCATTAATCTTTCTATGCATTGATGTTTTCTGGGATAATCCCCTGTGCAACAAGAAAGTCTTTCGAGGCAATCCCCGCCGTTATTACAGCTATAACCTTAACAACATCCTCAATGTCTAACCTTCCTAGATCAGCTGGCCTCATTTTAAACATGTTTTTTGCTAACATGCTATATCCTATACTAAGGCCGCCGATTACAGCAGAGTGGTAAATCGTATTAATAATCTTTTTTTCGCTCATGTTTTTTATTAACTAAAAAAATAATTAAAATAATCATAATATGAAAGACTGTCTATGTGCTTTTTAATCAGATAATCTTTTGTTGCTAGAGCTAAAAATAAGGCTGTGACTAGTTTCGGCGAATCTTCTATCTTTCCTATGTTGGGAGGTTTTATTCTTAACAAACATTTTGCTAGGGTTGAGTAAACTATAACGCCAACAATAGGCACTGTATAATTAACCAGCGTTATACTCATGGTTTTATTATTTTTATTTGCTTTTAAAAAGAGCTTTAAAAAATGGCGGCCAAACACAGCGAATTTGATCTAATGATTTTAGTAGAAAATTGTAATGAACTATTTGACAGAGCGGTGAAAGTGTTAGACACTTGGCTTGAGAATGATGTAAACATTTTAATCAAAAATCATAGTGAACTATCTAACGAAGCAATCAAAGAGTTAAGCATTGGCTGTAGTGATTCAAAAGCTAAAGCATTGGCAGTCGTTCGTGCAAAATTGGAGTGTCTTAAAGTATTGCTACGCTTGAGTGAAGAATAAAACGCGTTTACTTACTTTTACTTACTTTTATTTTTTTTTTTTTACGTAAAATATTGTGAGTTAAAAAATGAAGCCCGCAAGTGAGTCCGAGTTTGAAATATTACCTCCCAACAACGTACAGTTGGAAGGTAGTAACAAATCATTAAACAATAAGTTCATTGAATTAGACATGGACATTATTAACCCTACAAACGTTCAGAAAAGTGTAATACATGCTATTTCTAAAATTCCAGAGTCTCTTCAAATTAACCCGCCAGCAAAAATGTTGCTGGTCATTCTGATTAAATATATAACCTCCGATAATAGTAGTATGCAAGTCTGGGTTTCAACTAGACAGAAAGAAGTAATCAGTTATTACGACTTTAAACCTGGTTGGGCTGATTACATGCTCACACAGTTTAACCATGCAAGTGAAGAAGCAAAATTGCGCGGCTCCGGTTGGTCTGAAGGAACAGTCCTTGAAATCAGATTAAGACAAGCCAAATACTTTCCTATAGTCGGCAATTCTTACATCCCTCTCCCAAAAGAGTTAGTTTTTAAACGGGCAGTCCTAAACATACATAATTCAGACAATATGTGTTTCATGTGGTGTGTTTTGGCACACTTACATCCTGTTAAAAAGAATGCGGAGAGAGTTTCCAATTATAGGCAGTATATAAATGAGCTGAACTTTGATAACATAACCTTTCCAGTAAGCATAGAAAGTATCGACCAGTTTGAAGAGCAAAACAAACCAATAACCGTGAGCGTATACACATGGTCTGTAGCAGACAATCTAGTCCCTCTAAGGATCTCTCCCAATGCTCCCACTTTAGGCGAATCACTTGAGAACCATGTAGACTTGATTCTGTTTACAGACGGTTCCAAGAGCCATTATGTATTAATCAGATCAATAAGCAGACTTCTGGCTTATACTACAACGGATACAGCTAAACAAGGGCTTTGTAGGAGGTGTTTGGTCAGAATCCCCACTGTAGAGGCGGCAGCCAGTCATAAGAAACATTGCAAAAGTTTTGTAGACTGTAAAATCGAACTTCTTACACCAAAACCGGGGTCTAAGGTTAGTTTTAAGAATGTACGAAAAATGCAGATGAGCCCATACGTAGTTTATGCTGACTTTGAATCAATCTTGCTACGGTACTATGGTCCACAACAAGAACAAAAACAACCGTATTGTCTCGTCATCAGATCTGTTCTTATGCGTTCGTCATTGTTAGGTCAGACGGTGGACACACAGAACCAGAGATTTACAGAGGTCCCGACGCAGCTAATCGATTTTTGGAGCAGATGAAACACCTTCGCAATCAGTTCTCCAATCAGCTGAACCTTTCAGACATTAAGATGACCCCCGAAGATGAAGAACGTTATAAATCAGCCACCCACTGCTGGATATGCAAATGCAAGTTATTAGGTGACACTGTAAGAGACCACGATCACATTACTGGCAAATTTAGAGGGGCGGCACACAACGGCTGCAATCTTCAGCTTAAGGTTGATCCCAAGGCATGGAAACTGCCTATCTTCTTTCATAACTTACGAGGCTACGATTCTCACTTTATCATGCAAGCAGTAACTTCTGAATGTAAGAGGGTTAGCTGTATTGCACAGTCTTCAGAAAAGTACATGACCTTTACCATTGACAGTTTATCCTTTTATGACTCTGCCCAACATCTGATGGGAAGTTTAGATAAATTGGCAGGATCTCTGCAAGACTATCCAATCACTAAAAAATATTTCGATCCATCTTTAGTCCGTAAAGGCGTCTATCCTTATGAATACATGGACTCGTGGGAGAGGTTTGATGAGCCGGCGCTGCCAGCAAAGGAAGACTTTTACAGCCGTCTTAGAGGTGGAGGCATATCTGACGCCGACTATGAATACGCACAGAAAGCCTGGACAGAATTACACTGTCAAACGATGGGTGATTATCACGATCAATATTTATTGGCCGACGTGTGTTTATTAGCTGACGTCTTTCAGAATTACAGATCCACTTGCATGAAACATTACGGCCTGGATTCGTCACAGTACATCTCTTCCCCGGGGCTGTCTTGGGACGCATTCTTGAAGTCTACAAACATTCAGATTGACTTAATATCGGATCTAGATACACTCCGGATGATTGAGGATGGGCTGAGGGGAGGCATTAGCATGGCCTGTCATCCTTACCGCAGAGCCAACAACAAGTATCTAGACGATTATGACCCAACTAAACCATCCAACTATCTAATGTACTTAGACGCCAACAATCTGTATGGATGGGCTATGAGCCAGGCACTGCCATTAAGAAACTTTAAAATGATAAACGGGCCTCATGATGTTGATCGGGTAGTAGGACTATTGTCACAGCTTACGCCCGATAACCCAATAGGATTAATCTTAGAAGTAGACTTAGACTATCTAGCAGAGTTGCACGACCTTCATAACGATTTCCCCCTAGCCGCAGAAAAATTAAAGATGAGTCCCACCGAACCGCCCAAGCTCGTGCCTAACCTCTTTAACAAAACTAAATATGTCTGTCATTATCGACTGTTGCAGTTTTACTTAAGACATGGACTGAAACTTACCGCCGTTCACAGAATAATTACTTTTGACCAAGAGCCTTTCATGAAACCATACATCATGAAGAACACCGATCTTAGGACTGTGGCCACAGACGCTTCAGAAAAAGACTTCTTTAAGTTGATGAACAACAGTTGTTTTGGCAAGACGATGGAGAAACCACACGATCGTAAAGATATAAGATTAGTTACAAACAAAAAACAAGCAATTAAGCTGACCTCTAAACCTAACTATCAAGACTTTAGAATATTTAGCGACAGCCTGGTTGGCATTATAATGAAGAAACCAACTGTGAAGTTAGACAGGCCGGTGTTTATCGGATTCGCCGTGCTAGAGCTGTCAAAGTTATTAATGCTTGAATTTCTATACGACTACTTTAAGCCGCTGTACCCAGAATCAAATGTCCTTTACACAGACACCGATAGTTTTATTCTGGACATCCCAACTGAAGACTTTTACAAAGACATGGAAATAGAGATAGCCAAAGGAGCTGATGGGTGGTACGACACATGCGACTATCCTAAAGATTCGCCTTTACATTCAACCGTGAACAAGAAAGTGATTGGAAAGATGAAGGACGAATTTAATGGGACGGTTATACAAGAATATGTTGGCCTGCGGTCGAAGATGTATAGCGTTGCTACCCAGACTTCTGTAACAAAGAAAGCTAAGGGCGTAGATAAAGAAGTTGTCAAAAAAAATATAACTCACGACAACTATAAACAGGCGCTATTTGAAAACAAAGTATTTCATCACACAAATGTTAATCTGCGCTCTACTCTTCATCAAGTAAACACAACTGCTGTTAATAAGAAATCACTAGTCTCTAACAATAACAAGCGAACTTACGTTGATCCTGAGTTTTCATACGCTATAGGCCCCCGGAGAACTGACTTGTCCGACTTAACTTAAGATCTTAACTAGTACTTAACTTAAGATCTTAACTAGTACTTAACTAGTACTTAACTTAAGATCTTAACTAGTCCTTAACTTAAGATCTTAACTAGTACTTAACTTAAGATCTTAACTAGTACTTAACTAGTACTTAACTTAAGATCTTAACTAGTACTTAACATGACTTGCACTTAACTTGCGCTTTACTTACACTTAACTTACACTTAACTTGTTATAACTGACCTAACCAGTACTTAGCTTGTACTTAGCCAGTACTTAACAACTCATTAAAAAAAACTAATTTATTAAAAATGGGTCTACAGCAGGAGGTTGTACTTTTTTTGCAGAAGCTGGTTCTTTTACTGTTTTTGTGGGGATTTGTGACTTTGTTGCTAAGTATGGCTTTAGGCGCTTGTATGCTAAAAGCCCTCCACCAACAACAATACTCCCCAGTACATAATAATACATCTTATAGTTTGATTGCGTTGTTGTTGGTGGCGGCGGCGGTGCTGGTGCTGATGTTGTATTACTATCTAATAATTTTTGTTTTGCTGCTTGGTTTGCTTTTTGCAGTCTGTTCCATTCAGCTAGTTTACGGCCGGCCTCAACACGCCCAGCACTTTTAGCTTTAGTAACACTACTCACCTGTGGGACACTCACTTGCGGATTCACTTGTGGGGCACTCGCCTGTAAATTCACTTGTGGAGAATTCACTTGTGGGGCATTCTGCTCCTGTGGGACATTCTTCTCCTGCTCGCTCATTTTTTTTAGTCTGATTAAAATTAATATGATTAAAATTAATATGATTGAAAGTAATTAATCCCATGATGAATGGACATAGCAACGTCCCAAATCTATAATACATGTCACATGCAAGAGATTCTAGGGACTTGGTTAAAACCGGATCTTGTGTTGTCATATTTTAAATCTTCTTCTGAATCAATCGGCGCTATCTTGCCTACTAACTTAGCATATAAACTAATCATTGTCTGTCCCACCGATCTAACCATTTTTGATCCTAGCTGTGCTTCGTACCTGGCGTAATGTTTCTCAACGTCTGATGTAGACAATTGCTGAATCTGTTCAATACTTAGTTCAGTGCCTAGATACTGCCTGGTTTTCCCGCACGCAGCCAGAGAGTATAATCTTTCTTTATGACAGAGGTCTGCTGCCTCCTCACACTTTAATAGCTTGTCGCAATCCATTTTTAAAAGCAATAAAACATAGTAAGAAAAAATAATAATAATAATGAAAGTGATTTGCCTCCCTTTAATCATGCATAAAAGGAATTGTCTCCCTTTAATCATGCATAAAAGTAATTGTCTCCCCTGAATTAATTATCTATTTGGTTATTAAAAGTTGTGTTTTTGTGTTTAATTTGCTAAAGCTTTTAATATGAATATTGTACAAAGTAGTAACTAAAAAGTACTTTAACGTACAGTTGTTGTTAACCTTTAAAAAATATTCTGCTTGAATAAAAAATAATTTTAACAACAGTCACACTTATGCATAAACACCATAAAACTATGGGAGCTTTCAGTATGTACAGTATATATATTAATCCTAAAAGCATAAAATTGAGAATATGCTTGCGGTGGTTTAGTACTTGTTTGTCATGACATTTTGAAAGTCTAAATTTGGCCCTGCTCTCTAGTGACTCTTCGAATTTTTGTTTGTATTTGTCTGTCTGGGTCACTGGCGCGGGCCAGAGGTGATCGGTAATGTGGCCAGATGCGAAGAGTTTTGCACTTTTTAATAATGATTTTAATGCTATGGAGAGAGAAAGTTAATATCTTTTGTTCTATATCACCCATTTTTTTGTTTTGCACGTAAGCCCCCATTTTTAAAATAACGATTACTTCGATTTTTGGAGGTTTTTGCATGTTAAGCTTGATTGTAAAAAAGGTGTTAATTTTGACAAAAAGTAGCATGAGATGGACGAGATTTGTTTGTGAAAAGGGGGGTTTTCGTGCAAAATAAGATGTGGTGAGGGAGAACAAAGATATTAACTTTCTCTGTCTGTCATCATGTAGAGTGTTGGTGTTGCAGCCTACTGTACAGTGGTCTGTCATGTGGAGTGTTGATGTTGTAGCCTACTGTAACGTGGTCTGTCATGATGTGGAGTGTTGGTGTTGTAGCCTACTGTACAGTGGTCTGTCATCATGCGGAGTGTTGATGTGGTCTGTCATGTGCAGTGTTGGTGTTGTAGCCTACTGTAACGTGGTCTGTCATGATGTGGAGTGTTGGTGTTGTAGCCTACTGTACAGTGGTCTGTCATCTTGTGGAGTGTTGGTGTTTTAGCCTACTGTTCAGTGGTCTGTCATCATGCGGAGTGTTGATGTGGTCTGTCATGTGCAGTGTTGGTGTTGTAGCCTACTGTACAGTGGTATGTCATCATGTAGAGTGTTGGTGTTGTAGCCTACTGTACAGTGGTCTGTCATCATGTGGAATGTTGGTGTTGTAGCATACTGTACTGTGGTCTGTCATCATGTAGAGTGTTGGTGTTGTAGCCTACTGTACAGTGGTCTGTCATCTTGTGGAGTGTTGGTGTTTTAGCCTACTGTACAGTGGTCTGTCATCATGTAGAGTGTTGGTGTTGTAGCCTTCTGTACAGTGGTCTGTCATAATGTGAAGTGTTGGTGTTGTAGCCTACTGTACAGCGGTCTGTCATGTGGAGTGTTGGTGTTGTAGCCTATTGTACAGTGGTCTGTCATATGGAGTGTTGGTGTTGTAGCGTACTGTACAGTGGTCTGTCATCATGTGGAGTGTTGGTGTTGTAGCCTACTGTACAGTGATCTGTCATGTGGAGTGTTGGTGTTGTAGCCTACTGTAGAGTGGTCTGTCATGTGGAGTGTTGGTGTTGTAGCCTACTGTACAGTGGTCTGTCATGTGGAGTGTTGGTATTGTAGCCTGCTGTGCAGTGGTCTGTCATGTGAAGTGTTGATGTTGTAGCCTACTGTACAGTGGTCTGTCATATGGAGTGTTGGTGTTGTAGCCTACTGTACAGTGGTCTGTCATCATGTGGAGTGTTGGTGTTGTAGCCTACTGTACACTTGTCTGTCATGTGGAGTGTTGGTGTTGTAGCCTATTGTACACTGGTCTGTCATGATGTGGAGTGTTGGTGTTGTAGCCTACTGTACACTGGTCTGTCATGATGTGGAGTGTTGGTATTGTAGCCTACTGTACAGTGGTCTGTCATGTGGAGTGTTGGTATTGTAGCCTACTGTACAGTGGTCTGTCATGTGAAGTGTTGATGTTGTAGCCTACTGTACAGTGGTCTGTCCTATGGAGTGTTGGTATTGTAGCCTACTGTACAGTGGTCTGTCATGTGGAGTGTTGGTGTTGTAGCCTACTGTACAGTGGTCTGTCCTATGGAGTGTTGGTTTTGTAGCCTACTGTACAGTGGTCTGTCATGTGAAGTATTGGTGTTGTAGCCTACTGTACAGCGGTCTGTCATGTAGAGTGTTGGTGTTGTAGCCTACTGTACAGCGGTCTGTCATGTAGAGTGTTGGTGTTGTAGCCTACTGTACAGTGGTCTATCATCATATGGAGTGTTGTTGTTGTAGCCTACTGTATAGTGGTCTGTCATGTAAAGTGTTGGTGTTGTAGCCTACTGTACAGCGGTCTGTCATGTGGAGTGTTGGTGTAGTAGCCTACTCTACACTGGTCTGTCATCATGTGGAGTGTTGGTTCAATACAGATCAAATCAGTGATCAACAAGTGAACCTGTCTGTCCACACACAGTGCAGTCTGTGTGTCAGCTATTTCCATTTTCTCATTTTACACCAGCTCACATCACAGACTGTTAGGCCCTGCACAAGTTACTTTGAATCACTGATTCAGCCTGGCCATTACATGCAACACATGATAGTTTTAGTCAGACCTTTTTTTTTCCCCTTTTATGTTTGGTGCATCTATAACATGTGAAGGAGTTTTTTTTTTTTTTTTTTCTCTTCTTGTCCCATTTTCTGTTCTACCTCAGTGGCATTGCACCTACACTGCTCACTCTGACCCCCCCCCCCCCCCCCCCCCCCATCCACGGCCACAGCCCGGAACAGCCTGTCGCAGCCTTGGCACTGACAATCCACAGGGAGCAGTCAGTGTCAAGCCATCAAGAGGCAACCCACCAGAGGAGACTGTACTGCTGCTGAGTTACTTCAGAGGTGTTCAGTGGCACCTGTTCTGATCCAACATTTGCAGGACATTACCTGCTAAGCCCCCTAGTGATGACAGCAATTGCCGGCATGAGTGAACTCCTTTGGGAGGGTGCCAACCGATATTGGTGACCATGACGGAACCAAACTAAGCACATAGATGTGAGGAGGACATTGAAACTGAGGTCACCATGAGAGCAGGGCATGAAGGACCACAAAATTTGAGTTTTTTCTTTTATGCTGATTGATGAGGATGATCAAGATGATGCTACAGATTTCCATTCTGATCTGAGACTTCATGACAGGGCTGTACTCCACGCTTACTTTCATAATGTATCCCAGCATCAGCCAGGCCTGAACGTAAAAAAACCTGCAGTGTTGGTCAGGAAATCTGAGAAACAGAGACGCATCCATTAAGCCAATGAAACTCAACTGTGTGGTCCCAGTCTTCCCAACTGAACCCACAGCAAACTCAACTCTGTGTAGGAGCCGGTCAGGGCAGAAAAATCTCATATGGCTCTGATGGGAATTGAACCCACGACCTCCCAGCTGGGAGTCCGTGATACTGACCACTTCACCATGGTGGCTGGTTTTACATGTGAAGTTTGTTCAGTGACTTGTGTTGACCACAAGGTCTCACATGTTTATTTTGGTCAGTGATGTGTGTTGTCCACAAGGTCTCACACGTTTATTTTGTCAGTGATGTCTGTTGTCCACTAGGTCTCACACGTTCATTTTGGTCAGTGATGTGTCTTGTCCACAAGGTCTTACACGTTTATTTTGGTCAGTGATGTGTGTTGACCACAAGGTCTCACACGTTTATTTTGGTCAGTGATGTGTGTTGTCCACAAGATCTCACACATGTTCATTTTGGTCAGTGATGTCTGTTGTCCACTAGGTCTCTCATATGTTCATTTTGGTCAGTGATGTCTGTTGTCCACAAGGTCTCACACATGTTTATTTTGGTCAGTGATGTCTGTTATCCACTAGGTCTCACATGTTTATCTTGGTCAGTGATGTCTGTTGTCCACTAGGTCTCACACATGTTCATTTTGGTCAGTGATGTGTGTTATCCACTAGGTCTCACACATGTTCATTTTGGTCAGTGATGTGTGTTGTCCACAAAATCTCACACGTTTATTTTGGTCAGTGATGTGTGTTGTCCACAAGATCTCACACATGTTCATTTTGGTCAGTGATGTCTGTTGTCCACAAGGTCTCACACGTTCATTTTGGTCAGTGATGTGTGTTGTCCACAAGATCTCACACATGTTCATTTTGGTCAGTGATGTCTGTTGTCTACAAGGTCTCACACGTTCATTTTGGTCAGTATGTGTGTTGTCCACAAGGTCTCACACATGTTCATTTTGGTCAGTGATGTGTGTTGTCCACTAGGTCTCACACATGTTTATTTTGGTCAGTGATGTGTGTTATCCACAAGGTCTCACACATGTTCATTTTGGTCAGTGATGTCTGTTGTCCACTAGGTCTCACACATGTTTATTTTGGTCAGTGATGTGTGTTGTCCACTAGGTCTCTCACATGTTCATTTTGGTCAGTGATGTCTGTTGTCCACAAGGTCTCACACATGTTTATTTTGGTCAGTGATGTCTGTTATCCACTAGTCTCACATGTTTATCTTGGTCAGTGATGTCTGTTGTCCACTAGGTCTCACACATGTTTATTTTGGTCAGTGATGTGTGTTATCCACTAGGTCTCACACATGTTTATTTTGGTCAGTGATGTGTGTTGTCCACTAGGTCTCACACATGTTTATTTTGGTCAGTGATGTGTGTTGTCCACTAGGTCTCACACATGTTCATTTTGGTCAGTGATGTGTGTTGTCCACAAGATCTCACACATGTTTATTTTGGTCAGTGATGTGTGTTGTCCACAAGATCTCACACATGTTCATTTTGGTCAGTGATGTGTGTTGTCCACAAGGTCTCACACGTTCATTTTGGTCAGTGATGTGTGTTGTCCACAAGGTCTCACACATGTTCATTTTGGTCAGTGATGTCTGTTGTCTACAAGGTCTCACACGTTTATTTTGGTCAGTGATGTGTGTTGTCCACAAGGTCTCACACGTTCATTTTGGTCAGTGTGTGTGTTGTCCACAAGGTCTCACACATGTTCATTTTGGTCAGTGATGTGTGTTGTCCACTAGGTCTCACACATTTATTTTGGTCAGTGATGTGTGTTGTCCACTAGGTCTCACACATGTTCATTTTGGTCAGTGATGTGTGTTGTCCACTAGGTCTCTCACATGTTTATTTTGGTCAGTGATGTGTGTTATCCACAAGGTCTCACACATGTTCATTTTGGTCAGTGATGTGTGTTGTCCACTAGGTCTCACACATGTTTATTTTGGTCAGTGATGTGTGTTATCCACTAGGTCTCACACATGTTCATTTTGGTCAGTGATGTCTGTTGTCCACAAGGTCTCACACATGTTTATTTTGGTCAGTAATGTCTGTTATCCACTAGGTCTCACATGTTTATCTTGGTCGGTGATGCCTGTTGTCCACTAGGTCTCACACATGTTTATTTTGGTCAGTGATGTGTGTTATCCACTAGGTCTCACACATGTTTATTTTGGTCAGTGATGTCTGTTGTCCACTAGGTCTCACACGTTTATTTTGGTCAGTGATGTGTGTTGTCCACTAGGTCTCACACATGTTTATTTTGGTCAGTGATGTGTGTTGTCCACAAGATCTCACACATGTTTATTTTGGTCAGTGATGTGTGTTGTCCACAAGGTCTCACACATGTTCATTTTGGTCAGTGATGTGTGTTGTCCACAAGATCTCACACGTTCATTTTGGTCAGTGATGTGTGTTGTCCACAAGATCTCACACATGTTCATTTTGGTCAGTGATGTCTGTTGTCTACAAGGTCTCACACGTTTATTTTGGTCAGTGATGTGTGTTGTCCACAAGGTCTCACACATGTTCATTTTGGTCAGTGATGTCTGTTGTCCACTAGGTCTCACACATGTTTATTTTGGTCAGTGATGTGTGTTGTCCACTAGGTCTCACACATGTTCATTTTGGTCAGTGATGTGTATTGTCCACAAGGTCTCACACGTTCATTTTGGTCAGTGTGTGTGTTGTCCACAAGGTCTCACACATGTTCATTTTGGTCAGTGATGTCTGTTGTCCACTAGGTCTCACACGTTTATTTTGGTCAGTGATGTCTGTTGTCCATAGGTCTCACACTTGTTTATGTTTGTCAGTGGTGCCATTTGTGCAGACTATTCCGGTCAAGTGTACGCTGTCAGTTTGAAGCTTCGAATGTTTGGACACTGGTACCGACGGTGGCGAGTGCGGAGAGCTCTGGCAGGGCATCATGATCACATGATCCAGCTGGCCAGACGCTTCCAGACACGCCGCTACTTCTGGCTGTGGCAGATATGTATCCTTTGACATTAACAGTCATCACTAAAGGTCACCAGGGAAAGAATCTGTCTGAAATTTAGTGATCACTTCCATCTTTAGGTCTAACTTCCTCAGGCTGTGGCAGATGTGTATCCTTTGACAGAAACAGTCAACCTCTCCAGGTTGTTGGGGAAAGAATCTGTCTGAAATTTGGTTGTCAACATTTCACCTCCACCTTTAGGTCTACTTCTAGCTGTGGCAGATATGTATCCTTTGACAGAAACAGTCATCACTCCAGGCTACTGGGGAAAGAATCTGTCTGAAATGTTACAGTCAACATTTCACTTCCATCTATAGGTCTGTACAGTGAAAGTGTCTGTAGACAGGGCATGGTATACTGTACTATGTCTCCCTCTTTAAAGTGACTGCCAGTTCCCTAACTCTGGCTGATTTTCCAGACAACAGAATTAATTCCCACATTATGTGGCAAATGTCAGACACTGGTTACAGCTGACTGATTATTTGTAAGGAATGGCAGAAAAACTCTGGTGTGTCATATGTAAGTTGTGTTTAATACTGACTGCAATCGTTTTTAAAGGAAAGGGAGAAGATCTTCACATTGTGTCATCTGTAGACCAAGGGAAGGCGAAAGAACTCCATCTTCTGTCATCTGCAGACTATCAGTGGGCAGAGTTCGAGCCCACCAAAATCTCAGAACAAAAGTCAGACATGATAAAAACTAGCAAATGTTATGCTTTGGAGAGATTTATCTCAGAACACAAGTCAGACATGATAAAAACTAGCAAATGTTACGCTTTGGAGAGATTTATCTCAGAACACAAGTCAGACATGATCAAAACTAACAAATGTTACTCTTTGGAGAGATGTTTGCTCCACAGTAACATCTAAAACTTCCAACAAAAAGTGCAAAATCATGAAAACATAAATGGAAAAACATCTCTCTATTCCTAAGACACCATATGCTGTCCCATTCCTTGCCCACAGACACAGACAGGTACCTGTTTACTGCAAACAGACTGGTTTTTTGCCTTGAGTCAAGAAAGGAAAAGATACACTTGAAGGTGCGGGTAGGACCCAGAGAAGTACTGTCCTCTGCTGCCCAACCAACCAGCTGGGAGTTATCCTGCACCACTCTTGGAAGTCTGTGCAGTGTTCACTCAGGGTGCGGGCACGCACAGGGCATTCCCTTAAGATGTCAAGGGACATAACTGCTCCCTGACAACTGTCTGATTCCCTGGTCACAGACACAAACAGGCACCAGCTCACTGTCTTCCACCCTTGCAGCACAACCCTCTTCCACCAGCACATGGACACTTCTTCCACAACAAGATCTCACTATCAATGCAAATGTTTTGATAGGAGAAACAGGTAAGCTTAAAGCTTCTTTACACAATACCCACCAAAATAAAAAAAGATCTCAAGCATACAAAATCAAAATATTTGCAAGATGGAGGTTAAAAAAAAACGGAAAACAGCATATGAAACAGAAACAAGTATACATAATCAAGATAGTTCCAAGTATTAGTATCTCAAGAACACATATTCCCTCCCTCTTCTATGTGTGCACACACACACACACACACACACACACACACACACACACACACACACACACACACACACACACATACAAATAAACAGGGGATAGAGAGAAGAAAATATACCCCTGGACTTATTCAGTTCTTCTCTGACAACAAAGAAGAGCACAATTTTCACTTTACCTTTAATGAAGTAAAATCTGCTCTACAGGTCTGCAGTGACTTCTCGTTACCTCAGTGAAAATCCTTGTTAGCACTTGAGTGAGGATCTTGTCCCACCCTTGTTTATTGTGCCTAGCCATATAGGAAGTCCCATCTGAACAGAACGTGCTGCGTGGGGAACCCCCACCTCCTGCTGTTCTTGAAGTGGATGACTTGCTATCGGTGATTTTCTGGTCCTTAGTTACTGACTCTGTCTCTGCAGGCTGCCCTTGGGAAAGTCTTGCTCCTACCCTGTGGATCTTCAATAGATATGTCGGGGGTCCACCTCCAGAGCCACTCTTTCAGGGGCATGTGGTCAGGCTGCATGGCCTCCCCCCTCCTCCCTCAAGACATCTCCAAGTGAGCCACCCGGCTGTCTACAGGTAGCTGTTTGGGATACTCTGCAGACTGGCTCTGTGCCCCTGCTCTGAGCTGATGTGTTCATGTGCAGATCAGGGGAAGAGGCCGCACAGCAGTCCCTTTTCCCCTGTCCCAGTGTTTCCCACAGACCACAGGGTGCCTGCCACAGACCAAGAGCAGAGAACTGGCCGTTGAAGGTGGTGAAGGTGAACCAAAGAGCTGTAACATGGCTCAGAGATACCAGAGGGTGCCACTGTGGGTCATTTACCATGGCCTCCAAGCACCAGCACAGATCCTAGAGCACCATTGACACTCTGAGTACCCAGTGGGACTGCTCATGTTTGGGAGGCAGAGGTGGGGGGGGGATGAAGGGATGGTGGGCGAGCCTGCAGACTGCAGGGAGGCCAGGCATCAAGGGGCAGCCATGTTCTTCTGCCACACTGACCGCAGGGAAGCCAGGCATCAAGGGACAGCCATGTTCTTCTGCCACACTGACTGCAGGGAAGCCAGGCATCAAGGGACAGCCATGTCCTGCCACACAGACTGCAGGGAAGCCAGGCATCAACGGACAGCCATGTCCTGCCACTCAGACTGCAGGGAAGCCAGGCATCAAGGGACAGCCATGTTCTTCTGCCATACAGGCGGCCTACCCTTCTACAGCCCGCTGACTAGGTCAGCTTGATCAAAGGCTGCTGGCGGCACGTCACTCCCCAGGGCTGACGAGTTGTGACCTCGCTAGGACGGGACGTTTCTGTCTCTTCAGCCACAGACGTTCAGAAAACAACCTCAGCCATCTGTCACCAGCCCTGTTCTCATGGCTGTAGCCTCTGTTTGGCCAACCTACTTCATAACAGGCTGCCAGTCAGGCAGGACGCACAGTTTGTTGTTCCCATGTCTCCCAGGACCAGCAAGTCGCCCTGTGTGTCCTGCATCCCTGGACAGCCCCTGTGGCTGTGTGTGAATAGTGTGCCAGCCATTTTGTTGCCCATCGAGGCAGGGACACATGTGGAGGTGAACTTAGTACTCAGTCAGGCTCCTCCCATCCCACAGAAGCTTGGTTAGCAGGCCAGTCCTCAAGGAAGCAGAGATGCCTGGAGCAGCCACAGGGCTGTAACATGGGGCAGCCACAGAGCTGTAACATGGGGCAGCCACAGAGCTGTAACATGGGGCAACCACAGAGCTGTAACATGGGGTAACCACAGAGCAGTAACATAGGGCAGCCACAGGGCTGTAACATGGGGCAACCACAGGGCTGTAACATGGGGCAGCCACAGGGCTGTAACATGGGGCAACCACAGGGCTGTAACATGGGGCAACCACAGAACTGTAATATAGGATAACCACTGCGCTGTAACATGGGGAAGCCACAGGGCTGTAACACGGGGAAGTCACAGGCTGTAACATGAGGCAGCCACAGGGCTGTAACGTGGGGCAACCACTTCGCTGTAACGAAGGGCAACAACAGAGCTGTATCATTGGGCAACCATAGGTCTGTAACATGGGGGCAACCACAGAACTGTAACGAGGGGCAACCAGAGGGCTGTATCATCGGGCAATCACAGCTGTAACATGGGGCAACCAAAGAGCTGTAACATGGGGCAAACACTGAGCTGTATCATTGGGCAACCACAGAGCTGTAATATGGGGCAACCACAGGGCTGTAACATGGGGCAACAGCAGGGCTGTAACATGGAAAACAACAGGGCTGTAACATAGGGCAACCATGGGGCTGTATCTTTGGGCAACCAAAGAGCTATAACATAGGGCAGCCACAGGGCTGTAACATAGGGCAGCCACAGGGCTGTAACATGGGGCAACCACAGGGCTGTAACATAGGGCAACCACAGGGTTGTAACATGGGCAACCACAGGGCTGTAACATGGGGCAACCAAAGGGCTGTATCTTTGGGCAACCTAGGAGCTAGAACATGGGGCAGCCACAGGGCTGTAACATGGGGACAACCACAGGGCTGTAACATTGGGTAACCACAGGGCTGTAACATGGAGCAGCCAGAAGGCTGTAACATGGGGCAACCACAGGGCTGTAACATGGGGCAACCACAGGGCTGTAACAAAGGGCAACCACAGGGCTGTAACACAGGGCAACCGTAGGACTATAACATAGGGCAACCACAGGGCTGTAACATGGGGCAGCCACAGGGCTGTAACATGGGGCAGACACAGAGCTGTAACATGGGGCAACCACAGGGCTGTAATATAGGGCAGCCACAGGGCTGTAACATGGGGCAACCACAGGGCTATAACATAGGGCAACCACAGGGCTATAGCATAGGGTAACCACAGGGCTGTGGCATGGGGCAACCACAGGGCTGTAACATGGGGCAACCACAGGGCTGTAACATAGGGCAGCCACAGGGCTGTAACATGGGGCAGCCACAGTGCTGTAACATGGGGCAACCACAGAGCTATAACGAGCAACCACAGGGCTGTAACATGGGGCAACCACAGGGTTATAACATAGGGCAACCACAGGGCTATAACATAGGGCAACCACAGGGCTATAGCATAGGGTAACCACAGGGCTGTAGTATGGGGCAACCACAAGGCTATAACATAGGGCAACCACAGGGCTATAACATAGGGCAACCACAGGGTTATAACATTGGGCAACCACAGGGCTATAACATAGGGCAGCCACAGGGCTGTAGTATGGGGCAACCACAGGGCTGTAACATAGGGCAACTACAGGGCTGTAATATGGGGCAACCACAGGGCTATAACATAGGGTAACCACAGGGCTATAACATAGGGTAACCACAGGGCTGTAACATGGGCAACCACAGGGCTGTAACATAGGGCAACCACAGGGCTGTAACATAGGGCAACCACAGGGCTGTAACATGGGGCAACCACAGGGCTATAACATAGGGCAGCCACAGGGCTGTAACATGGGACAACCACAGTGCTGTAGAAATTTGGAGTCTTGGTCCTCTGTTTTCTTGATAAAGGCTATCTGTCAAATCTACACTAGGGAGAGGAGTTGGACAGGAGGTCATGCCCATCTAGGTGCTTGCAGTAGTACAAGGGGAGGTCCCATGCCACACAACTTCCAGTAGCATCTTATCTTGCTTAATGCCAGTTACAATGACACTTCCACAAGCCGTTTTTTCCCATGGATGACCCATACCCTCCAGGAGGCACAGAGGCGGGCTCAAAGAGACAGTAGGTCTTTGAACCCAAGAGCACAGGAGATGAGGCCTGTATTCCCTTGACATCTTTCTATTCCCTTTGACATCTCTGTATTCCCTTGCAAACCTTTTGTGAAAAGGTTCCTTATGAGGCTGAACAATTAAGTAGTGGGGGAAAACAAGTGCAGGTTAACAATTCTTCCTTATGAGCTCACAGATATTGAGGACATGCACCGGGAGAAGGCGGAGATTCAGCATGCTGATCAGCATTACCATCTGCACCTCTTGGTAAGAAAGTGGAAGTAACAGGACAGACAGTTGGAGAATTGTTATTTTAGTGGAGATCAAGAGTTGCATTTTTTAGGTGGGCAGTTGGAGGACTTAGTTCATTCCGTCTTATGAGCTGGGATGAGAGCCTGTGAAGCATCACAGATTGTCACAGGAATGCACACAGTTAGGGCCTGTCCTCGTTTGGGTGCACATTATTGTTATGTACTTTTTTGTGTGAGTGTGCACTTCATTGATCCTCATATGCACATAGGTAAACATACAAGTATGCAAAATCAGCACAATTCTGATCATATAAATTGGTATGGGTGTACAAATATCAGATACACTTCTGAATATTTCTGTACACAGTCACACATCTTAACACACTAAATCATGAGCATGTACATGAGTGAACCATTCATTACACATGCAGTTGCACACACACTCAAGCAGGCAGGCGTGCACATCTGCAGTGTCTCATATACATATACACAGAACTTTTTTGTAGTTCTGCCTTTTTCAGTCTGTCTTCTTTCATTTTTACTCCTTGTACCTTGGTTTGTCTTTTGGATATTCTCTTTGAATTGTGTTCTTTGGATGTTTTCTATTAATGATGCTCTGTAGGACATTGTCTATAAGTGATGTTTGTTGGACATTGTCTCTAAGTGATGGCTGTTGGACATTGGCTATGCATGATGCTCTGTTGGACATGACCTGTCCAACATTTTCCATGAATGATGCTCTGTTGGCTTTTGTGCATGCATGATGTGCTGTTGGACATTGTCTATGGGTGATATTCTGTAGGACATTGTCAGTGAATGATGTTCTGTTGGACATGATGTTCAGTTGGACATTGTCTGTGAATGATGTTCTGTTGGACATTGTTAGTGAATGATGTTGCATTGGACATTGTCAGTGAATGATGTTCTGTTGGACATTGTCAGCGAATGATGTTGCGTTGGACATTGTCAGTGAATGATGTTGCATTGGACATTGTCAGTGAATGATGTTCTGTTGGACATTGTCAGTGAATGATGTTCTGTTGGACATGATGTTCTGTTGGATATTGTCAGTGAATGATGTTGCGTTGGACATGATGTTCTGTTGGACATTGTCCGAATGATGTTGCGTTGGACATGATGTTCTGTTGGACATTGTCAGTGAATGATGTTCTGTTGGACATTGTCCGTGAATGATGTTCTGTTGGACATTGTCAGTGAATGATGTTCTGTTGGACATGATGTTCAGTTGGACATTGTGAATGATGTTCTGTTGGACATTGTCAGTGAATGATGTTGCATTGGACATTGTCAGTGAATGATGTTCTGTTGGACATTGTCAGCGAATGATGTTGCGTTGGACATTGTCAGTGAATGATGTTGCATTGGACATTGTCAGTGAATGATGTTCTGTTGGACATTGTCAGTGAATGATGTTCTGTTGGACATGATGTTCTGTTGGATATTGTCAGTGAATGATGTTGCGTTGGACATGATGTTCTGTTGGACATTGTCCGAATGATGTTGCGTTGGACATGATGTTCTGTTGGACATTGTCAGTGAATGATGTTCTGTTGGACATTGTCCGTGAATGATGTTCTGTTGGACATTGTCAGTGAATGATGTTCTGTTGGACATTGTCAGTGAATGATGTTCTGTTGGACATTATCAGTGAATAATGTTCTGTTGGACATTGTCAGTGAATGATGTTCTGTTGGACATTGTCAGTGAATGATGTTCTGTTGGACATTGTCAGTGAATGATGTTCTGTTGGACATTATCAGTGAATAATGTTCTGTTGGACATTGTCAGTGAATGATGTTCTGTTGGACATTGTCAGTGAATGATGATCTGTTGGACATTGTCAGTGAATGATGTTCTGGTGGACATTGTCTATGGATGATGTTCTGTTGGATATTGTCAGTGAATGATGTTCTGTTGGACATTGTCTATTGATGATGTTCTGTTGGATGTTGTCAGTGAATGATGTTCTGTTGGACATTGTCTATGGATGATGTTCTGTTGGACATTGTCTATGGATGATGTTCTGTTGGACGTTATCAGTGAATAATGTTCTGTTTGACATTGTCAGTGAATGATGTTCTGGTGAACATTATCAGTGAATGATGTTCTGTTGGACATTGCCAGTGAATAATGTTCTGTTGGACATTATCAGTGAATGATGTTCTGTTGGACATTGTCAGTGAATAATGTTCTGTTGGACATTGTCAGTGAATGATATTCTGTTGAACATTGTCAGTGAATGATGTTCTGGTGAACATTATTAGTGAATGATGTTCTGTTGGACATTGTCAGTGAATGATGTTCCGTTGGACATTGTCAGTGAATGATGTTCTGTTGGACATTGTGAATGATGTTCTGTTGGACATTGTGAATGATGTTCTGTTGGACATTGTCAGTGAATGATGTTCTGTTGGACATTGTGAATGATGTTCTGTTGGACATTGTTTGTGAATGATGTTCTGTTGGACATTGTCAGTAAATGATGATCTGGTGGACATTGTCAGTGAATGATGATCTGGTGGACATTGTCTATGAAGGATGAACTGGTGGACATCATCAATGGAAGATGTTGTATAAGGCATTGTCCTTGAATTACGTTCTGTTGGGCATTGTCTGAATGATGAGGCAGCCCTCATTGAAGTCCTGACCATGCTAGACATGTCTAAGTGACATGAATGTTCAGACTTGCATCATGTGTGATGTGGCAGCATCTGGGCTGGAATGCTTTCCGACTGTGTGTGGTTCAGCACCGCATCAAGGTCATGAGAGGAAGCATGGCCCAGCAGCTCCGACAGAGACAGGTTGGCTAGCCTGCAGGCTGATGTTTTTCTGTGTGTGTGTGTGTGTGTGTGTGTGCGCGCGCGCGCACATGTGTGCATGTGTATGCATGAGTGTGCATGTGTGTGTGTGCGTACGTGCTTGTGTGTGTGTGTGTGTGTGTGTGTGTGTGTGTGCGTGCGTGCATGTGCGCATGTGTATGCATGTGCGTCCGTGCGTGTATGTGTGAATAAGAACATGTTTCATTCCCGAATGAAAACCAGAGATTTGCAGGGCTCAGCTGATCGGATGAAGATATTCAATTAAACTGATTCCAACATTGTTACACATTTCAACATGATAATAGTAGCAGAAGGAAAGAACACACTGTGTATCAGGGTGTTGTTGATTTTTTTTGTCTCAAAATAGAGAAACGCAAGAAGATAGATTTGACAAGTACAGGTTGGAAGCAGTCCATTAACATGAGCTGCAAGGGTTTTTCATTTTAGTCCTTTACTTATCAGGACATTATGTTGTTGGTCAAATAAGCTCATTTGTAATCTAGTAAATGCTCATCTGCAATCTGTGTCAATGCATTGCTCCAAATAAGCCACCTCTTTGTATTCAAAGGTAACTATGGCATAAAATTTGAGCTTGGATATGTTGTTGTTCTTTTGTTTCTCTACAAGTCAACATAAAGTATTTTCAGTTTCATGTTGATTATAAACTGAAGTTAAGTCGCACTAAATGTTCCCTGATTTTCCCAGACATGCTATGATCCTATCGTTGACAAGGTTTGCTGTGTAAATTTCATCCATTTGTTTTCTTTGGTGTCCTGAGAAATCATCGACTGAAGTTTAGAGGATAGATAGATCGCTGCAGACAAAGACACAGAATTTTGACTTGCTTTAGATCGGAAATTCCTGTGGAATCATGGTCTCTGAGGTATGCAATAATGTCATTTCTGAATATGTTGAATAAGGTTGGGCCAAAGGTGTTTACCTCGGAGGACACTTTTTTGTATTAGTATTTCCTCGGTGAGACCAGACTAGGCTCTTGTACAAATTGTGGCCCTGTTGTACATGTCTTGTATTATTTGGTAGTGTTTACGAGTTATTCCTGCTTTTATCATTTTCATCAGTAGGGCTTTGTGCCATATATTGTTGAATGTCTCGCTGGAGTCAAGAAAACAGCAGTAAAGTCTAAAGTTATCTTCTGTCTTTCAGCACTTATCAGCCAGTTTGACAGTAGGAATATTGGATTGGTGGTCCATGATCCATTTCTGAACCCTGCTTGCTCTTTGCCGAGGTGGTTTGTCTGAAAATAATTCATAATATTTTTATTTATTTTGTGGCAAAACACTTTTCCAAGTGTATTATTCAAAGTTATGCTTGTAAGTGTTGGAGTTAGACTGGCAGCGTGACATAAATTGAGACACTGATTCCTGTTTTCCAGAAGTTGAGGATTTTTCTGATTTTAGGAATAAGTTAAACGCATCTTTCAGACAAGGAGCATGTGTGTGTGTGTGCTGTGTGTGTGTGTGTGTGTGTGTGTGTGTGTTTGTGTGTGTTCTTGGGGAAGCTACATTTAAGTAGTCTGTGTGCAGGTGGCATGATGTGGGTTCTATTTATATGGAAGATGAGTCCCAGTACACACCTGGATGAGTGTTCCCAGTACACACCTAGTATATAGAACAATCAGAAGTGAGAATGATACACGCATTCAACAAGAAGATCTAAACGGTTTACAAGAGTGGGAAAGAACTTGGAAAATGGAATTTCATCCCCAGAAGTGCCAAGTGTTGCGTATATGTAATAAACGCTCACCAACTAGATCAGAATATTCTATTCATAATACTATTCTTAAAGAAACCAGTGCTGCAAAATACTTAGGCATGATTATAGATAGTCGTCTCAAATGGAAAGAACATTACCATTTAGTACGTAAGAAAGCAAATAACATCTTAGCTTTCTTATACAGAAACATCAACAACTGCCCCCAAAAGGTTAAAGACGACTGCTACAAAACACTGGTTAGACCAGTACTGGAATATGGTTGCTCAGTCTGGGATCCTTACCATCTAAAGGACATTGATAACCTTGAAAAGATTCAGAAGAGAGCAGCACGGTTCGTAACAGGGAACCATATCAGAGAAAAGGGAAATACTAGGAAGAACATGAGGAAATTAGAATGGAAACCCTTAGAAGAGAGAAGAACTTTTATCAAACTTAATATCTTCTTCAAAGGCAGAGCTAAACTAATTGATATTCCAATGGAACAACTAGTATTGAATAAAAGTAGCACGAGGAGTGGCGGTCAATGTTATACCATACCTGCATCAAATATTGACAGCCACTTACATTCATTTTATCCTAGTTCTGTACGGCTGTGGAACTCACTGCCGGGTGCCATCAAGATTGCCACAAATGCAGTCTCATTTAAACAGCAAATTGATACAACAGTTTTGAGATCTGCATATTGACGATTTTCTATTTTAACTTCCCCAGATATTTTATGGTTACCTGGGCCTGAATCTGGCCATTCCTTTTAGCTTTTTGAATATCGAGTGCGACCCCTTGTTGCCAAATTTTGCTCCAGGGGCCAACAGACTGAGTCGCACTATTTTATGTTATTTTTATTTTACTTTTTAACATGCGCACTGGCAACCTACTCGTTTTTGAGTGAACCAGTATTTTAGGAAGAAGAAGAGGAAGAAGAATTAGACGGGGTCTGTGTGCAGATGGAGCGATGGGCCTTTGCTGTGTGGCAGGAGCGGCTGGAGGAACAGGAGGAGAAGCAGCAACATCTTCAAACAGTGAAGGCCAGACAGCACCACAGGTTAGTCTGCTGTGTCCTCTTTGTACAGGTAAGACATGCATGATCTTAGGGGTTTTCAGGGTCAGGAAAAAAACTGATAAGCAGCTTTATGTTGGCTTGAGAGATACAGAAAATGATTTCAGTGCACTGCCTCTGAGGTGGCGCAGAGGTTGGGACAGCAAAAAAAAAAAAAAAAAGAAAATGATTTCAGGATTCGGCTGAATGTTTTCTGTACGAGAAAAAACAACTTTCAGGTCATGTAACTGGTTAATTTTTTTTTTTTTTTCGAGTGCAGATAAAGACAAAAGTTCATCTTCACACAGCTGCCGAGGTCTTAAAAGCACGAAGTGTAGCTTTTTGATGTTTAAAGGGAAACATTCCAAATTTAAGCTTAGCATTTGTATGCAATGCCACAAGTCCAACTCAAAATACACTTTCAGTCACACATTACTTTGCACATGACATAATATTGAACTAAGAATGTGGAAATCTTTCTAGTTATTGCATGGTTTTGAATTGACTCTGAAGAAAATAAAAAAAATTGGCAGAAAGCAAAACCCGATCAATTAGGCCGCACATTCATGATTGTCTTTTGTGATTTTGCTTCTAATTTTCATTCTTCACATATTGAACTTGACCATTTTTTGATGAAATAAGTCACAGTCTAAATATCATTGTCTGGGTTCCGTTTAAGCCACCACTATGTCTGAGAAGGTATTTGTTGTTGTTGTTGTTGTAATTTAGTCAGTTTTGGTTTGGGGCATAGTATTTTGTCACAAAGTGGGGAGCCTTGTCAACAAAAGTATAGCATGCCACGCTGAAAGCGTAACACTTGACAGCTGTGTCATTATGAAATTGATATACAGTCTCTTAATTCAGACAGAATGTTTTAACCTCAGGTTGACCAATCACTGAGCCAGGTTTTCCAGGCTGGGCCGCAAGAGAGCCTGTCGGATTTCTGGTGTGAGAAGTGTGAGGTTGGAGAGCCAGCCACATGGCTCAGAATATACTTAAGAAATGCTCTTTTGTTGCATTGCAGTCTTATGAATGGCTGTGTATTATGTATGATTAGAATTGGAAAGAATATTTTGGTGAAATGATCCTTTCTTAAAAGTCAAGACTGGACAGTGAAATCAACAATTTCATAAATAGTTAACATTTTCTAACGAAACGATTGATTAGTTTGATGCAGGGCAAATGCATTTAAAATGCCATTCAATCATTCTCCTTGCTTTAGAATTTCTTTTCTTTCATCTTAACTCAGATATGAAATCAGACACAAAAAGTGCCATGTATATTCTAGTTTGAGTCACGCAGTCTGCATGGTGATCATTTTGATGTCATTTCTTTTGCAGGCAGAGCCTTTTATCATTGTGATGTCATTTCCTGTGCATGCAAAGTTTTACTAAGCTATGCCTTTCATCATTGTAATGGCCCCTTCTTCACAGGCGAGTTTTGTTGAGTCGTACCTTTCATCATTGTAATGTCCTCTTCTTTACAGGCAAGTTTTGTTGAGCCGTGCCTTTCATCATTGTAATGTCCTTTCCTTTACAGGCAAGTTTTGTTGAGTCATGTCTTTCATCATTGTAATGTCCTGTCCTTTACAGGCGAGTTTTGTTGAGCGTGCCTTTCATCATTGTAATGTCCTTTCCTTTACAGGCAAGTTTTGTTCGGTCGTACCTTTCATCATTGTAATGTCCTTTCCTTTACAGGCGACTTATCTTGAGTCGTGCCTTTCCTTTACAGGCTACTTATGTTGAGTCGTGCCTTTCATCATTGTAATGTCCTTTCCTTTACAGGCGAGTTTTGTTGAGCCGTGCCTTTCATCATTGTAATGTCCTTTCCTTTACAGGCAAGTTTTGTTCAGTCGTACCTTTCAACATTGTAATGGCCTCTTCTTTACAGGCAAGTTTTGTTGAGTCGTGCCTTTCATCATTGTAATGTCCTTTCCTTTACAGGCGACTTTTGTTGAGTCGTGCCTTTCATCATTGTAATGTCCTTTCCTTTACAGGCGACTTTTGTTGAGTCGTGCCTTTCATCATTGTAATGTCCTTTCCTTTACAGGCGACTTTTGTTGAGTCGTGCCTTTCATCATTGTAATGTCCTTTCCTTTACAGGCGACTTTTGTTGAGTCGTGCCTTTCATCATTGTAATGTCCTTTCCTTTACAGGCGACTTTTGTTGAGTCATGTCTTTCATCATTGCAATGTCTTTTGTTGAGTTGTGCCTTTCATCATTGTAATGTCCTTTCCTTTACAGGCGAGTTTTGTTGAGCCGTGCCTTTCATCATTGTAATGTCCTTTCCTTTACAGGCAAGTTTTGTTCAGTCGTACCTTTCATCATTGTAATGGCCTCTTCTTTACAGGCAAGTTTTGTTGAGTCGTGCCTTTCATCATTGTAATGTCCTTTCCTTTACAGGCGACTTTTGTTGAGTCGTGCCTTTCATCATTGTAATGTCCTTTCCTTTACAGGCGAGTTTTGTTGAGCGTGCCTTTCATCATTGTAATATCCTTTCCTTTACAGGCAAGTTTTGTTCAGTCGTACCTTTCATCATTGTAATGTCCTTTCCTTTATAGGCAAGTTTTGTTCAGTCATGTCTTTCATCATTGTAATGTCCTGTCCTTTACAGGCGAGTTTTGTTGAGCCGTGCCTTTCATCATTGTAATATCCTTTCCTTTAGAGGCGACTTTTGTTCAGTTGTGCCTTTCGTCATTGTAATGTCTTTTGTTGAGTCGTGCCTTTCATCATTGTAATGGCCTTTCCTTTACAGGTGAGTTTTGTTGAGCTGTGCCTTTCATCATTGTAATGTCCTTTCCTTTACAGACGAGTTTTGTTGAGTTGTGCCTTTCATCATTGTAATGTCCTTTCCTTTACAGACGAGTTTTGTTGAGTTGTGCCTTTCATCATTGTAATGTCCTTTCCTTTACAGGCAAGTATTGTTGAGTCGTGCCTTTCATCATTGTAATGTCCTTTCCTTTACATGTGAGTTTTGTTGAGTCGTGCCTTTCATCATTGTAATGTCCTTTCCTTTACAGGCGAGTTTTGTTGAGCCATGCCTTTCATCAGATGCTGTTGTACAAGCAGTGGCGTCACAGACGCAAAGTAAGTTGCCTGCACAGGGGAGAGGTTCAATCATTGTTGGTCCTAAGCTTCTGAACTAATGGTTAAGAGAGCACACAAGCGCATAAGTAGACAACACAACACAGCAACAACATGGCACAACAAAAAAACACTCGACAAAATTTAGAAGGCACAGTAACACACAGACGCATACATTCTGAATCAAGTGAATCAATATTGGTCACTCGCACTTGGAAGATTCAAGCCATGGGTTCCCCAGTTAGAAAAGATCTGTAATCTCTGCTGCAGTATGCCATTTCCCCTTTCTGTTCCTGCCGCTTTCTTGCTCTCAGCTCATTTACCTGGAGCATGAATGCAGTATTCTGATTCTCTTTTCTGCTGTTTCAGTAATGCTTAGTTTTAAAGTCACATCACTGCAATCATTCCCCATTAACTTTGTTATGGGCATGATGCCAGTTGACAGGGGAGTGAAAGGCTAAATGATGACACCATTATCTTCAATCAGTTACGTTTTTTTTCTTTTTTCTTTTTTTTTTTTTTTTCTTCTTTAGCAAATTCCAGGTGGGTTGGGTAATATCTGTATTTAACTCTGTATACTCTGGTGCTTGAAGTACAAAAAAGCAACCTTCTTAAACCAGCATATTTATGGGAACATGCAAGTTTGAGAAGGTTGCTTTATCATACTTCCAGCAACAAAACATGGGGAGGTAAATGGGGATAATGCTGTGAGTTGAAATCATAGCTTTGTAGAAGTGGACATGCATTTGTTACTTTTACTACTACCACAACCAGTTGGTTTACATCATGTCTAAAGTTTTCATGAATATAAATATTGATGCTCTTTTGAATGTGGACCTCTGATGCTGAAATTCTTTTATGGTGAGCAGCTAGGTGCAGTCACCACAATAGTTGCACTCATCACAGTAGGTGCACTCACCACAATAGGTGCACTTATCACAATAGGTGCACTCACCACAATAGGTGCAGTCACCACAATAGGTGCACTCACCACAAAAGGTGCACTTACCACAATGGTGATATTTTTGAAATTCTATTTTTGGCAAGGGATAAGGTGCAGTCACCACATTACGTGCAAGGGGTTTTCATAGGGGAAAAAAAATGCCCCTTGAACAGAAAGTATTATCGCATCTTATATCGGTTTTATTGAATTATGGACATTCCAGGCATAAGTCCATACCATAGTAGTAAAAAATGAAATCACAGTAACTCTTTTAAAACCGTTTTTCATTCACAGGTGACTCGAATAGAATCAGAGAATTTTAAGAATTGTTTGTTAAACAGTTAAATTTACACATTTTATTTTCCCTCTTGTTGGAAAGCCTTCATTACTCCAAATCTTTAATCAAGTACCACTCTCTACTTTACTACCATGCAGTCTGCCTTGAAACCACCATCTGCAATGCTTTTATTGACAAACATCCTGCTGTAGCTGTCTTTTATTGACAAACATCCTGCTGTAGCTGTCTTTTATAGACAAACATCCTGTTATAGCTGTCTTTTGTTGACAGACATCCTGCTGTGCCCGTCTTTTATTGACAAACATACTGCTGTAGCTATCATTTATAGACAAAAATCCTGCTGTAGCTGTCTTTTGTTGGCAAACATCCAGCTGTAGCTGTCTTTTATTGACAAACATACTGTTGTGCTGTCTTTTGTTGACAAACATCCTGCTGTAGCTGTCTTTTATTGACAAACATCCTGCTGTAGCTGTCTTTTGTTGACAAACGCCTTGCTGTGGCTGTCTTTTGTTGACAAACATCCTGCTGTAGCTGTCTTTTGTTGACAAACATCCTGCTGTGGCTGTCTTTTCTTGACAAACATCCTGCTGTGGCTGTCTTTTGTTGACAAACATCCTGCTGTACCTGTCTTTTATTGACAAACATCCTGCTGAAGCTGTCATTTATAGACAAACATCCTGCTGTAGCTGTCTTTTGTTGACAAACATCCAGCTGTAGCTGTCTTTTATAGACAAACATCCTGCTTCTTTTATAGACAAACATCCTGCTATAACTGTCTTTTGTTGATAAACATCCAGCTGTAGCTGTCTTTTATTGACATACTGTTGTAGCTGTCTTTTATTGACAGACATCCTGCTGTGGCTGTCTTTTGTTAACAAATGCCTTGCTGTGGCTGTCTCTTGTTGACAAACATCCTGCTGTGGCTGTCTTTTGTTGACAAACATCCTGCTGTAGCTGTGTTTTGTTGTCAAACATCCTGCTGTGGCTGTCTTTTGTTGACAAACATCCTGCTGTAGCTGTCTTTTGTTGACAAACGCCTTGCTGTGGCTGTCTTTTGTTGACAAACATCCTGCTGTAGCTGTCTTTTGTTGACAAACATCCAGCTGTGGCTGTCTTTTGTTGACAAACATCCTGCTGGGGCTGTCGTTTGTTGACAAACATCCTGCTGTAGCTGTCTTTTGTTGACAAACATCCTGCTGTGGCTGTCTTTTGTTGACAAACATCCTGCTGTGGCTGTCTTTTGTTGACAAACATCCTGCTGTGGCTGTCTTTTGTTGACAAACATCCTGCTGTGGCTGTCTTTTGTTGATAAACATCCTGCTGTGGCTCTCTTTATTGACAAACATCCAGTTGTAGCTGTCTTTCAATGATGAACATCCTGCTGTAGCTGTCTTTTGTTGACAAACATCCTGCTGTGGCTGTCTTTTGTTGAAAAACATCCTGCTGTAGCTGTCTTTTATTGACAAACATCCTGCTGCGGCTGTCTTTTGTTGACAAACATCCTGTTGTAGCTGTCTTCTATTGACAAACATCCAGCTGTGGGCTGTCTTTTGTTGAAAAACATCCTGCTCTGCCTGTCTTTTGTTGACAAACATCCTGTTGTAGCTGTCTTTTATTGACAAACATCTTGCTGTGGCTGTCTTTTGTTGACAAGCATCCTGCTGTAGCTGTCTTTTGCTGACAAACATCCTGGTAGGTGTCTTTTATTGACAAACATCCAGCTGTAGCTGTCTTTTATTGACAAACATCCTGCTGTAGCTGTCTTTTATTGACAAACATCCTGTTGTAGCTGTCTTTTTTTTACAAACATCCTGTTGCAGCTGTCTTCTGTTGACAAACATCTTGCTGTAGCTGTCATTTATTGACAGATATCCTGCTGTAGCTTTCTTTTATTGACAAACATCCTTTTGGCGTCATATACTATACCATGTCAGACCATAGCATTCCACAGCAGTTAGTCAGCTCTGCCAGGCCGAATTTTTTTGTGGCTAATGCAGTAATAAGACAGTTACGTGACGCCCACCCTACCTTCGCCGTAGGAAGAAGCCGGTGTCAACTTCCTGTACCTCTTTCTTCTTCGGAGCATCTGAGCATCCCCTTCAGGAACACTTTCCCCACAGTCTGAGGACGGGGTAGAGGACTCCCTCCCCAGTCTGGCGATGTTCCATCGTGAACGGTGGCGACCTGAACTTGTCGTTAGGGAATCCCCTCCCTCTGACTACTTTCTCTCTCTTGACCGGTACGCCGGGCCCCCCCACAGCCCAGCGATCCCGGCCAAGGATAGCCACCCCCCAGACCCTCACCTCCTTGTGGGACAGATCGGCAACCTTTGCCAGGGGCGCACAGGCCGTCCCTCTGCCTGGGATTGACTTTCTGTCTCCCCTAACGCGGTCCCAGTAGGATCCTTCCTCAAGGACCCGCGGCAAGGCCCTCACGCCTTCTCTCTTCTCAGCCAATCCGGTCATCAGGGATATTGCCTTTCCCCTGCTGACTGCCGGCTCACTCCAACCCCCCCCCCCCCACCCCCCCCCCCCACCCCCCCCCACATCCACCACTGTTTCTATCAAGAACTTGATGGAGTGGGACAGGAGTTCCAGGACTGGTATCCTTCACACCACCACGGGACATGCCTTCATCAACATGCTCCTGCAGCAAGCAGAGGAGCTCTGGTCACAGGAGGACGGCACTGTCTCAGTGTCTTCAGATGCTCTCGTTTCTGAGGCACACTCAGAGACAGACTCTCGCCTGTTTGGCGACCCCCTGATGCGGTTCTTTTAACAAGACAGCGCATCACCTTTCGGCTGCGGCGGACAGCGCAGCCAGGAGTCATTTCTACTGCCTGCTGGCAGTGAGAGATGCTGTGCTGTCACAGTCCATTCTCTCCCCGGCGCTCAAGGCGGCCCTGCGGTGCATCCCGGGTCAGGAGCAGTTGCTCTTCGGCGACTGTTCGACTGCGGTCACCATCCCCTGCAGTCTAAGAACGCAGGCAGGCGGCGTCCTTGGCGGTCGGACCCCTCGCCAGCCTCGCCCTGCTGGACCCTGCTTCCGCTCCACCCAGCCCCTCTCCAGACCCCAGCCTTACCCCTAACAGGCACCCTCTCGCACCGCACTGCCCGCCAGGCGCCCTAGTACCGCCTCTAGGCTGAAACCGAACCCCCCCCCCCCCCCCCCCCCCCTCCCCAGCAGAATTTTCAGTTCGGCCAACAGGCAAGGCCTCGGAGGTGACTGGCAGACTCGCCTACGGGGAGCGGGAACTGGCAGTAATCTCGCCCTTCCCCGGCCTCTCGGCCCCTCTGGCGGGCTGCCTATCCCGGCACGCCCGCCAGTGGCGATGTATGGGCCTCAACCCATGGATAGTGGCGGTGTTACAGGAGGGGTTCCGTCTGCCTTGGGCACACGAACGCCCCCCTCTCCTAGCCTCTCCACCTCCCTCCCCCAGCAATCCCCCTCCTGCCCAGGCGGAGGCTCTTCGCCTGGAAGTCGAGGAACTTCTCCAAAAGGGGCTATCTCGGAGATATCCCATCCCAACCCCGGTTTTCTCTCACCTGTTCGTGGTCTCCTAACCCTCAGGAGGCTGGAGGCCCATCCTCGACCTCTCCCCACTCAAGTTCCTCAGACCCACCTAATTCTAGATGGAGACCCCGGCCCAGATCTGAGACTCCACCCACCATCTGGACTGGGCCACCTCGGTAGATCTGAAGGACGCTTGCCTTCAGTTCCTCATTCACCCTTCCCACAGACGATATCTTCGGTTCGTCTGGTGGGGGCGGGTGTTCCAGTTTAAGGTGCTCCCCTTCGGTCTCTCCCTGGCACCCTTCCTTTTCACGAAGGTAGTCAAGGAGATGGCCTCCCTCACCAGACAGGAGGGCATTCGCCTCCTGGTGTACCTTGACGACTGGCTCGTCCTGGCTCCCTCTCAGGCCCAGTGTCAAGCCCACACACATCCAAACTTCTGCGCCTATGTTCCTCACTAGGGTTTGTCACCAACCCCAGCAAGTGCGAACTCGGTCCCAGCCAACGGGTCTCCTTTCTAGGCATGACTTTAGTCATGATCTCCATGCAGCTCTCCCCGACCCCAGAGAGGTCCACTCGCATAGTGGACCTCATCCCCCGCCTCCTCCTATCCTCCCACTCGTCGGCCAGGACACCTTCCTCCCTTCTGGGGATGATGGAATCCCTGTCGTCCCTCCTTCCCCTAGGCAGGGTCCCTAGCATCATCTCCATAGGGAGTTCCGCCGTCGTTGGTCGCAGACCTCCGACCGCTGGGACCAGACCATTCCCCTCGGACCCTGGTCCCCTTGGGCCACTTAGGAGTGGCTCAGCCCCTCCACTCTGAGACCCGGAGTTCCAATCTCCCTCCCAACCAGGCCCTGGAACTCTACACAGACGCCTCCAACTCGGGCTGGGGGGCCCATTTGGAGAGCAGTCAGGCTTCGGGGGTGTGGGACCCACAGACTGCCCGTCTCCCCAGCAATATCCTGGAACTGGAGGCGGTCAGACTTGCCCTCCTCCACTTCCGGACCCTGGTCTCGCACCGACTTGTTCTCCTCTCACAGACAACACCTCGGTGTCTTGCTATAGCAACAATCGAGAGGGGGGGGGGGGGGCACACTCCTTCAGCCTCTCCCTCTGGACAGAGGCCCTCCTCGCTGGTGTCACGCGCATGGAATCACCCTTCACACGAGACACATAGTGGGGACGCACAACATCCTGGCAGACTCTCTCAGCTGCTCCAGGTCCGTCCTCCACACAGAATGGACCCTCAGCTGGCTCTCACTAGCTTCGGTGTGGGAACATTGGTTCGGCGCACAGTCGACCTTTTGGCAGCCCGGTTCAATCATAATCTGCCAGTGTGTGTCTCTTTCGTCCCGGACCCCCAGGCGTATGCAATCTACGCCCTCTCCCTTGCCTGGACTGGCCTCATAGCATATGCCTTTCCTCCCTTCCCGATCCTCCACAGGGTGATCAGGAAGGCGAGACTCGAACGACCCAGGCTTATCCTCATAACCCCGGGACCAGGCTGCTTCCAATTCAGTAGTGGGGCGACCATCCCCAACTCGGCGGGTCCCCGGGTGGCGGATAGGGGAATGGCCCTCAGATATGGGGGTTAGCTGCGATATAAGTCAGGCTTGCCTGGCAGAATAAGCAGTCCCGGACCAACTGGCGATGTTCCTATCAGGACGGGGTGGGTCAACAGGTGGCACTGTTGTCCTCACTGAAATACCCCATGTGTCCTATGACGGGCTCATCATGCGGTCAAGAGGCGCGGTATAACCTCTAGCCCCGGGGTGGGATCCCCGGAGAAACAATCCCCCCTGTGCTCACAGGGCAGGACGCACGGGCCATGAGCTAAGGGTGAGGCACCCCGAAAGAAAACTCCAGCTGAAGACGGAGGTATCGGGCCACTGGCGCAGCTTAAACCACGATACCACGCATATACGCTTCCATGATGATGCAGTCCACAGAATTTCGATGTGGCGCTCGACCTTCGGAGACCCGCCGGGAGGTCGGGAGCCGGGCCCTATGCCTCAAAGGGGCCCACCCCAAGCGGTCGGTGGTCAGACAAAGAAATTCTGCATGTCAATGCGACGAAGAAGGAGACCTCATCCTCCTGCTAATGCCAAGCAAACGGTACCACCCAGAATGCTCAACATTCTCCAGTGGAATGCAGAAGGGGTGCATAAAAAGAAACTTGGCTTGGCAGAAAGGATGCATCAAGAAAATATTGATATCGCATGTGTCCAAGAGACACATTTGACCGTAAACCATCGCTTTCAAGTGAGGGGTTACGAGACCATCAGGTTGGACCGTGAGGAAAGAAACAAAGGAGGGGTGCTTATCTTGGTGCGGAATTCCATCGCTGCACAAGAACTCAAGATCAACACCAATCAACAGGCAGAGATCCAAGGTATTGATATAGTCCTTAAGGAACGCAACATCAGGATCTACAATGTCTATTGCCCTCAAGATCGTGATCTTTCCCTCACATACATGAACATCCCAGACAACAACTGCGTGGTGGTGGGTGATTTTAACAGTCACTCAGAGAGATGGGGCTATGAGGAGACGGACAAGAGAGGCGAAGAAGTTGAGGATTGGGAGATTGACACACATCTTCATCTCATCAATCAAGAAGATGATGAACCCACCTTTTACTCTAGACGCTGGATGACCACATCAACACCAGATCTAGCGTTCGCCACCAACGACCTGTTCGTCAGGACCACAAGAACAGTCCTCAACCAGCTTGGAGGAAGTGACCACAAGCCCGTCAAACTCTCTATCAACCTCAACTTACAGTGTCCACAAGCAAAGTGTTTTCCCCGCTGGAATTACAGAAAGGCGGACTGGACTCTCTTTCGAGACCCTCACTGATACACACACAAAGCCAATCAACATCAGGCAGAAGGACTCAAACAAGATGGTTCGAGACTTCACAAAGGCCGTCTTGAAAGCTGCTACAGAATCCATCCCAAGAGGAGCACGTAAAGATTACAAGCCCTACTGGACGGAGGAACTCCAGAATCTGGAAGATGCTGTTACGGAAGCCAGGGACAGAGCAGAAAAGCAGCCATCACTGGAGAATAACATAGCGCTGAAGGAAGTAACTGCCAGATACAAGCTGTCCTGCGCACAAGCTGCAAGAAAAAGCTGGCAAGAGAAAACTGAAAGCCTAAATCTCGACAGGGATGGCAGCAAGCTGTGGAAACTGGCTAGAACCCTCTGTAATGAAACAACAAGTCACACCACTATAACAATACAAGAGAATGGAAATTACCTCTCTGGAAAGAAAGCAGCAGACCACTTCATAGACGTCTATGAAAACATCAGCAATCTGGAAGTCCCTCCTGAACATAGAGCTGCAGTGCACAGGGCCCAAGGTGAACTTCATGAGGAAGAGCCCCAAGAGGAAGTCATGACCACAGCTTTCACAGAGAAAGAGCTGGAGGAAGCGTTGCAGAGCCTCAACCTGAAGAAGTCACCTGGACCAGACGGAATCACAAATGAAATGATTCTGCATCTTGGGATGAAGAGCAAGGCAGTCCTTCTAAAAATCTTTAACTCCAGCTGGAAGACAGGATCAGTACCACAGTGTTGGAGGGAAGCAGACATGATCCCCATTCACAAAAAGGGAAAGGACAAGTCGAAGGCTGACAGCTACAGACCCATCAGCCTTACAAGCTGCTTAGGGAAGCTGATGGAGAGACTTGTCAACACAAGGCTTGTCTGGCACCTTGAGGAGCATCAGCTGCTGAGCCCTGAACAGGCAGGCTTCCGCCAACACAGATCAACAGAAGACC
>CM065716.1:119716152-119843652 GCA_033310375.1 Conus canariensis
AAAATGCCTGTTCGACATAAGAACACTCTCCCTGAACACTAACTCAATGCTTGTCGTGCTAACCAAACTCACAAGATAAAAAGAAAGTTTGCACGCGTTCACTTACACACACACACACACACACACACACACTCTCTCTCTCTCTCTCTCTCTCTCTCTCCCCCTCTTCCTATCTCTCATCATCACACGGAAGTGTTACACGCGGTAGTGCTACTCGCGGTAGTATTACACACGCGATAGTGTTACACACGCGGAAGTGTTACACGTGGTAGTATTACTCGCGGTAGTTTTACACACGCGATAGTGTTACACACGCGGAAGTGTTACACGCGGCGTTCCAGCACTCTGTCCTCCTGCGCCATCTCCTAGAGGCAGCCTACTGGCGTTTGGAAAATCCCTTTATAAACTTTTATTTAAGGGACATCCGCATGACCAGGACTGATGGTTCTAAAGGGATCTCCTTTGTGGCGGCTAATGCAGCCATATCGGTTAACCCCAAGAACCACTAGGGCACTCGCCCCCCTCCTATTCCGATAAATTCTGCTATGGTCTGACATGGTATAGTATATGACGTCAAAATGGGGAGTTTGTATTATACTCCCTGTTTGGCTAGTATACTTACCATGTCAGACTCTAATGCCCGCCCTACCTTCCCCTCTAGCGCCAAGGTTCTCGGGGTTACCTTGTGCGCAGGCCTCGACGAATGAGGTACAGGAAGTTGACACCGGCTTCTTCCTACGGCGGAGGTAGGGTGGGTGTCATGTGACTGTCTTATTACTGCATTAGCCACAAAAAATTTCGGCCTGGCAGAGCTGACTAACTGCCGTGGAATGCTATGGTCTGACATGGTAAGTATACTAGCCAAACAGGAAGTATAATACAAACTCCCCATGCTGTAGCTGTCTTTTATTGACAAACATCCTGCTGTAACTGTCTTTTATTGACAAACATCCTGTTGTAGCTGTCTTTTATTGACAAACATCCTGCTGTAGCTGTCTTTTGTTGACAAACATGCTGTGGCTGTCATTTGTTGAAAAAGATCCTGCTGTAGCTGTCTTTTATTGACAAACATCCTGCTGTAGCTGTCTTTTGCTGACAAACATCTGGCTATAGTTGTCTTTTATTGACAAACATCCTGCTGTAGCTATGTTTTGTTGACAAACATCCAGTTGTAGCTGTCTTTTATTGACAAACATCCAGCTGTAGCTGTCTTCTATTGACAAACTTCCTGCTGTAGCTGTCTTTTATTGGCAAACATCCTGCTGTAGCTATGTTTTGTTGACAAACATCCTGCTGTAGCTGTCTTTTATTGACAAACATCCTGCTGTAGCTATGTTTCGTTGATAAACATTCAGCTGTAGCTGTCTTTTATTGACAAACACCCTGCTGTAGCTGTCTTTTCTGACCTGGAGGAAGCCCACAGTACCACATGGACATCTGGTATTCTCATGGATTGTTAGGAACTTGGTTTTTCGAGGCCATCTATCCCTCTTTAGTAAGCACTTCTGGCTCATTGGCAGTTAAAAGTTCAGGTTAGGACCACACTGTCTTGCATCCACTAGCAGGAGTTGAATGTATGATAGGGGAACATCCTTTCTCCTGCACTGTTGAACATTGGACATAGTCTGGACATAGTCAGCTATGTAAACCAGGGCTCCTGATTCTCTGTGTTTGTTGATGACTGTACTCAACGCAGTTGGCACCACCTGTGCTGGCGTACAACGTCAACGCCAACTTTGCCTGGATAAGATTGTGACAACAGGCAGTGGGGAAAAGATTAACCTTTTCAACAACCAGATCTCAGTGTATTCACTGTCACAGCTTTGGAAAGTGCTTTGCAGACTCAGAAATTCATCTGGATAAATCCAGTATTCCAGTGGTCAGTGGTAAAGGAAGCCAAATTTGTGGGAGTTGTCATTTGGTCAAACTTCTTCTTTACAAGTCACATTCAGCACTTAAAAACTTGGCAGAAGCATAGATTATATAGCCACCAAGAAAACTCTTCTCTATCTTTAAAGGGCTTGGATCCACTTCAGATTGGTCAATGGCTGTGGGTCTTTGGTTCTTCAAAACCTTCGTACCACAAAACTCTGGATCCCATACAGCATGAACTTATGCCCCGGGGACTGTTCCATGTTCCATCCCAGTGTACAGTCTGTTTGCAAGGGAAAGAATCAACTAAGTAAGACATTATCATACATCCAAAAGTTTGTTCCCAATGACAGCTTAAACCTTTTTATTTGTTGTTGTTGTTTTTTTTTTTCCTCACTCCTACCTGTCCAGACAAATGGGTTATCCTCACTTGGCATGGAACAACTACATTATCAGGATCCCTCATGAAAAAAAGGAAAAATTGGGAAAGCAGGAAACTATCTTTGCCTCCATCCCCAGATATGCCATCCAGTGTGATCGGCCCTAGTGACTTCGCAACACTGCACCATGAAAGAACTAGCTCAGTTTTCTCCTTTTCCTGGGTGGATGAACGTGCCTCTTTCAGCTCCACGGTTTTTGGTCTTCATTTCAATGTGGATTTCCACAAATGACAGTTCAACTTTGACTCTTGCTTGGAGGAAGAAGCTACTTCTGTTCATTGCTTGGAGGAAGAAGCTTCTTCTTTAGATCTGCAATAGGGAATTTCGACAGATGATTCCTATAATAATTCCCATTAGTTGTGGTCCTTTGTTGCTTTTCTACAACTGTCGCGCACTTTGTCGTTTGCCTTGGCTTCACCTGAGTCCGCTCCTAAATCTTGGACTACAGCAGCTTCTTCCATTTGCCTCTCTTGTTGCAAGTGCCGCCATCTTGAAAATTTGCATGAGACTTGCATCTCCTTTATGAGGTGTTCCCTTTCCTTGCCATTCGACTCAGGCAAGGTTTGTTCAGGTGCTACATTTGGTAAGGTGTGCAAACTTGATATTTGTGTCAATTTTGAAGACGGTCCTGTTTTGGCAGAGCCACACCTGTCCAACACCTGTTCAATGGCCAGTGAAGACAGGCTAGCATTTGACTAAGCTCAGATTTGTTAGTTTTGTTTTGTCTTTATTGTGTGAGTTGATCCTGTCAGCAATGCTATTGTATAGATTTCATTTTTGAGTGAGTAGCAATGCTGTTTGATTGTCAAATAACAAACCATCCACCTGGTTCACAGTCTGCCCAATAATAAGATATCAAGTATTCTATTCGTGGGAAATTCCTGTAGTTTAGTTGTCAGTCTAAACACAGACAAACAGTGAGTTAAGGGCACCAGCCTGATAATTTCTACTTATCTCATCAAGTCTTTATCTCCTTGACTCTGTGTTTGGTTTGTGGTGTGATACGGAAATACAGAAGGAAAAAAAAGAAGATAAGGGAGCATGATCTGACCATCCTTTTTGATATGCAGGCATTTGTTTGGACAGGCAAGTATGAGAAAAAGGAATTTTACAGATAAAGTGGGAAAATCGCAAGAACTGGCTTAGTTCTATTATGGCGCAATGCTGTGAACTCACTAAGGGTGAGCACACTGGCTGGCGCATCTGGGGATTGAGGTAAAGTTAGCTCCCTACTCTTCCAATTTCTTTTTTTGGGGAGGGGTAAGGTGGGGATCTTGATGACATGGTCTTGATCCATGCCAAATGGGGCTAGGGACTTGGTTGGACATGTAAGAGGTACGTAAAACTACGTTAGTAGTAAAATTCCTTCTTAACGAAGACTCTGTTCTAGTTACTTGAGGGTGAGGGAAGTGGGAATGAAGCAGGGGGTGGGTGGTTGACGAATGCAAAAACACACACACACAAATTTGAAAATTCTATGAATTAACCTAAACAGTTGAGTGGGTTGATGATGGTTGCATAACCAAATGAAAGAAGGGATCTGAAATTCAATGAATTCAATCTTGACAGTTGAGTGGGTTGATGGTTGCATAACCAAATAAACAAAAGGGATCTGAAATTGATTGAATTCTACCGTAACAGTCTCGGGTGCTGGAACAGTCGAGAGCACTGGCATCTGCATCATCTGAGAATGTCTGCTTTGTAGTTTTTAGATCGTACAGGAAACCCAGGAGTACAGGTTGAACTTGTTGATGTGACAGAGAAGAAGCCCAGAAATACAGATGAAATCTATTGATCTGACAGAGAGGATACCCAGCGATTGAGATGAAATATATTAATCTGACAAAGAGGAAACCCAGGAATACAGATGAAACTGTTGATTTTACAAAGAGAAAACTATAGAGATGAAATATATTGGTCTGACAAACAGGAAACCCAGGAAAATAGGTGAAACATTGATCTGATTAAAAGGAAGCCTGACAATAGAGATGAAACATTGATCTGACAAAGGGGAAAGCTAGGAATACAGATGAAACTGTTGATTTTACAAAGAGGAATCCCAAGAAAATGGATAAATCCTATTGATCTGATAAAGGGGATGCCCAGGAGTCATTCACCATCAGCCTCTCCCTCTGGACAGAGGCTCTCCTCCGCTGGTGTCACGCGCATGGAATCATCCTCCGCGCGAGACACATTGCAGGGACCCACAATATTTTGGCAGACTCCCTCAGCCGCTCCAGGTCCGTCCTTCACACGGAATGGACCCTCAGCAGGCTAACTCTAACCTCGGTGTGGGAACATTGGTTCAGGCCCATGGTCGACCTCTTTGCCACCCGATTCAACCATCGTCTGCCAGTGTATGTCTCTCCCGTCCCCGATCCCCAAGCGTATGCAATCGACGCTCTCTCCCTTCCCTAGTCGGGCCTCATAGCATACGCCTTCCCTCCCTTCCTGATCCTCCACAAGGTGATCAGGAAGGCGAGACTGGAAAGACCCAGGCTCATTCTCATAACCCCATGGTGGCCGACCCAGGCCTGGTCACTCACCCATGTTCCACCCCTCCAGTTGAACACCCGGTGGGACATGCTCAGGCAGCCCTGCTCGGGTCGCCCTCACTCCTCACCCCAGATGCTCCATCTCCACGCCTGGCTTCTGTGCCAGCCCAACTGCGAGCACCTGCCCCTACCTCCCGGAAGGACAGGTCACAGTCTGTCCTAAACATACTCGAGGGGGCGGGGACCTCGCAGGACCTACGGGACCTAGCGATGGCCTCTCGCAGGGCAGGCACAGAGTCCCTCTACGACTACCGATGGGAGAGATGGGTCTCCTGGTGCTCAGACAACTCTGTTCCCCATGATCACCCTTCCTATATCCAGATAGGCAATTTTCTATCTCACCTATCCACCTCCCGTAAGCTCTCGGCTAGCTCCATACGGGGCTACAGGTCGGCCATCTGCACCACCATTCGCCAACCCGGCGGACCCTCCTTTGAGAATGACTTCCTTCTCAGAGAGATCTCTAGGGGAGTAGCTCTACGCGAGTCCCAGTCCCCTAGGCACATACCCCTTTGGGACCTCCTTATTGTCCTGGACGCTCTCATAAAACCCCCTTTCGAGCCTATCGCCACCCTGCCCTTTGACCTTCTTTCCATGAAGACCACCTTTCTCCTCGCCCTGGCTTTGGCCAGAGGGCGAAGCGAGATTCATGCCCTCAGCGGGGACCCCAGAGACATTGCCTTCCACAGGGACGGCTCTGTCTCTCTTAAGTTTCTTCCCTAATTCTTAGCCCAAATCAGGAACCGGGCACTCCCTTTTCCTCCCTCGTCATCCGCTCACTGGCGGATATCCTAGGAGGAGGGGAGAGCGGGGGAGACATGGACCTGTGCCCTTCCAGGTGTCTGAGACACTACTGGGAACGTTCGCGCCCCAGGCACACCTCCCAGCAACATCTCCTTATTTCTATCAACCCCAAGAATAAGAAAGACATCTCGGCTGGCACTATCTCTAGGTGGCTTTCCCAGACAGTGAGATCTGCCTATGCCCAGGCGTCCAAGGATCTTCCCGTCATATCTTCTCGGGCCCATGAGGTCAGAGCCCTGGCCACTTCCGCAGCGTTCCAGCACTCTGTCCCCTTGCGCCATCTTCTGGAGGCAACCTACTGGCGTTCGGAAAATCTCTTTATAAGCTTTTATTAAGGGATATCTGCATGACCAGGGATGATGGTTCTAAAGGGATCTCCTTTGTGGCGGCTAATGCAGCCATATCGGTTAACCCCAAGAACCACTAGGGCACTCAGCCCTCCTCCGATTCCTTTAATACTATCCAGCCGAGGGCGGCACAGACGGCACGATTCCCTGCTGCCGCACGCTCGCTCACAGCGCTCATTCCCTGCTGATGCACATATTTGGCCACTTTTTAATTTATTTTTACGGTAGCTAGACAACAACTGACGGTCTTGTGTTAGGTGTCACAGGAAAGAACAAACACTCAACTAATCGAACATAGTAATTTCAAATCATTTACTTTCAATGTGTACACACGACTGTGCGTTGAAAAACATGTCTGACAAGTAGAAAAATGCTTTGTTTGCATTCTATTCCGTTCTTTTACAACACCAAATCGGAAGATGAAGGGATGGCTGCATCTTCAAACAATTCACTTTCCTATTCTCTTTCAAAGTTTTCTATCTCTCTATCACTCCCCTCATCACCAGATCCACTTTGTAATATGATTTCAAGCGCTTCATTGAGCGACAAATCACTACCACCCCTTCACCTGACCGACATTTTTTCTTGCACAGGAAATACGTGCCGCGCGCCGTGTGCGGGTGCCGCCAGTTTCTTTGTTTCAAAGCTCCTGGGGTCAGCCAAGTTCACAATAGGCCACTGAAAGTATGGTCTACAACTCGTTCCAACATCCCCAAGACTAGTTACAGAGCTTATTTCCCTTGGATCATTTCATGGAAAGTGTAGGAATTTTTTATGTTCCCGTCGTCTGATTGTGGACGACACGGCAGAATGTACTGCTGTCTGTCCGTCGTCCGGACTTGGATGACTCGGCTCAAGGGAGAGAAATCCTGTCGTCCACTACTGGATGGCTCGGCTGGTAAAGGTTAAATTCTGCTATGGTCTGACATGGTATAGTATATGACGCCTGAATAGGGAGTTTGTATTATACTCCCTGTTTGGCTAGTATACTTACCATGTCAGACTCTAATGCCCGCCCTACCTTCCCCTCTAGCGCCAAGGTTCTCGGGGTTACCTTGCGCGCAGGCCTCGCTGAATGAGGAACAGGAAGCGGACACCGGCTTCTTCCTATGGCGGAAGTAGGGTGGGCGGCACGTGACTGTCTTATTACTGTATTAGCCACAGAAAATTCGGCCTGGCAGAGCTGACTAACTGCCGTAGAATGCTATGGTCTGACATGGTAAGTATACTACCCAAACAGGGAGTATAATACAAACTCCCCATATCTGACAAAGAGGTAACCCAGGAATAGAGATGAAACCTACTGAGCTGACAAAGAGGTAACCCAGGAATAGAGATGAAACCTACTGATTTGACAAAGAGGTAACCCAGGAATAGAGATGAAACCTATTGATCTGACAAAGAGGTAACCCAGGAATAAAGGTGACACCTACTGATCTGACAAAGAGGTAACCCAGGAATAGAGATGAAACCTACTGATCTGACAAAGAGGTAACCCAGGAATAAAGGTGACACCTACTGATCTGACTAGTTTTTTTGTCATTCACTAATATTCATCTTTTAGATGTGTTAGCCATGTTACATGTGTTGAGTTACTTTACTGGTTTCCATGGTGACCATATAGTCACCTATCACCTATCCCATAGTCTTGAAGACCTTTGGGGTGCCACAGAAGACTTCACAACCAGCTTCCTCCACTCCTCCTGCTTATCTGACGCTCTTAGGCAGTTGCTGACTGTGAGGCCGGTCCATTCACTGATGTCCTCCCATCTCTTTCTCTGTCTTCCTCTCCTTCTGCCTCCTTGCACTGTTCACACATAATCAGGGATTTCTTAATTGTTTTATTTATCAGGCATGTTAATGACTTTAACAGACTCAAGTACATGAAAGCAGGCTCTCACTTTTGTCTGCGTACATTTAATCAGGCTCATGAATGTGTTTGGCAGGCTCACTATGTGAAAGCAGACACCCACTACTATCTGCACATGGCTCCCTATTGTCTGTTCCGGATGAGGGTTTTTGTCCAGATGAGGAAGAATCATCGCATGAACAAGGAGAGAGCTGCAGAATTTCGCAGGTGAGTTTGGCCAGTGGCATAATGGTGTGCAGCAGTGTAAAAAGATGAGGAAAACCCCATGAAGGAAAGAAGACTTAGGAGTAGGAAAAAAAACCATGAAGGAAAGAAGACTTAGGAGTAGGAAAAAAAACATGAAGGAAAGAAGACTTAGGAGTAGCCAAAAAAAAAAAAAAACATGAAGGAAAGAAGACTTAGGAGTAGGAAAACCCCATGAAGGAAAGCAGACTTAGGAGTAGGAAAACCCCATGAAGGAAAGAAGACTTAGGAGTAGAAAACCCTATGAAGGAAAGCAGACTTAGGAGTAGGAAAACCCTATGAAGGAAAGAAGACTGAGGAGTAGGAAAACCCCATGAAGGAAAGAAGACTTGGGAGTAGGAGAACCCCATGAAGGAAAGAAGGCTGAGGAGTAGGAAAACCCCATGAAGGAAAGAAGACTGAGGAGTAGGAAAACCCTATGAAGGAAAGCAGACTGAGGAGTAGGAGAACCCCATGAAGGAAAGAAGACTTGGGAGTAGGAGAACCCCATGAAGGAAAGGAGACTTAGGAGTAGGTAAACCCCATGAAGGAAAGGAGACTTAGGAGTAGGTAAACCCCATGAAGGAAAGGAGACTTAGGAGTAGGTAAACCCCATGAAGGAAAGAAGACTGAGGAGTAGGAAAACCCCATGAAGGAAAGAAGGCTGAGGAGTAGGAAAACCCCACAAAGGAAGTGGGAAAACCCCATGAAGGAAAGAAGACTGAGGAGTAGGAAAACCCCATGAAGGGAAGTGGGAAAACCCCATGAAGGAAAGAATACTGAGGAGTAGTAGGAAAACCCCATGAAGGGAAGTGGGAAAACCCCATGAAGGAAAAAAGACTGAGGAGTAGGAAAACCCCATGAAGGGAAGTGGGAAAACCCCATGAAGAAAAGGAGACTGAGGAGTAGGAAAACCCCATGAAGAAAGAAGGCTGAGGAGTAGGAAAACCCCATGAAGAAAAGAAGACTGAGGAGTAGGAAAACCCCATGAAGGAAAGGAGACTTAGGAGTAGGAAAACCCCATGAAGGAAAGTGGGAAAACCCCATGAAGGAAAGAAGACTTAGGATAGGAAAACACCATGAAAGAAAGTGGGAAAACCCCATGAAGGAAAGCAGACTGAGGAGTAGGAAAACCCCATGAAGGAAAGAAGACTTAGGAGTAGGAAAACCCCATGAAGGAAAGCAGACTTAGGAGTAGGAAAACCCCATGAAGGAAAGAAGACTGAGGAGTAGGAAAACCCCATGAAGGAAAGCAGACTGAGGAGTAGGAAAACCCCATGAAGGAAAGAAGACTGAGGAGTAGGAAAACCCCGTGAAGGAAAGCAGACTTAGGAGTAGGAAAACCCCATGAAGAAAAGAAGACTTGGAAAACCCCATGAAGGAAAGAAGGCTGAGGAGTAGGAAAACCTGGGGAATGAACTCTGTGACAATTAGCAGGCTAAAATGTTGGTGGGTTGTGCCAGAGTGCACAGTGGAGGCACAGTAATCACCACTGTGGGTTACATGATGGATGAGGTGAGAGCTGTTGTGAGTCCTGTTCTTTGTTTGACCATAATTTCATTCAGCAAACGTGTTTGACTTGTTGGCAGAGAGAGTGTGCTGCTGACGGCCTTCTCCCTCTGGAAGGAGACCTACACCCACAGCAAAGACCTCAGGTTGATGGAGGCTGTGGTGAGTACTGCTGTCTGTCTGTCTGTCTGCCGGTCAGTCTGACCTCAGGCTGATGGAGGGTGTGGTGGGTTCTTTTTTCTGCTGTCTGTCTGTCTGTCTGACCTCAGGATGATTGAGAGCATGGTGCGTTTTCTCTGTTGTCTGTCTGTCTGACCTCAGGCTGATGGAGGATGTGATGGGTTGTTTTCTCCGCTGTCTGTCTGTCTGTCTGTCTGACCGCAGGCTGATGGAGGGTGTGGTGGGTTTTTTCTCTGCTGTCTGTCTGTCTGTCTGACCTCAGGCTGATGGAGGGTGTGGTGGGTTTTTTCTCTGCTGTCTGTCTGTCTGACCTCAGGCTGATGGAGGGTGTGGTGGGTTTTTTCTCTGCTGTCTGTCTGTCTGTCTGACCTCAGGCTGATGGAGGGTGTGGTGGGTTTTTTCTCTGCTGTCTGTCTGTCTGTCTGTCTGACCTCTGGCTGATGGAGGGTGTGGTTGGTTCTTTTCTCTGCTGTCTGTCTGTCTGTCTGTCTGACTTCAAATAACTGGAGGGCGTGGTGGATACATCATTATTGTCTGTCCGATCTCAGACCAATGTGGTGTTCTAGAATGTTTGAGAATCGTGACATACCACAACCAATCAAAATACATGGGACTTTCTACAAGGATCAAGAACCATGGCATGTTATAACCACTCTCAATGCTGAGAACATTGCAGAAACTATTTACGGAAGCTTCTGGGTCTTTCTGTCTTGTTCGCAGTATGCAGTTGTGTAACTATATGTCAATTGGTAAACAAATGCCACATCAGATTGCACACATACATAGTAAAACCCAAAGTATGTAGAAACCCAAATATGAATCAACTGATGATAATCACAAGTGCAACTGTTTGTAAGATACCCTCCACCTAGAACAGATTAAGGAAAATTGGTTTGAAATGAAACCGGATGCATTGCATGCCCAAAGTCAACATGGCATGAATTCTGAGATTGCAGTGAAGTGATCACCTACTTCACTTACAAGCGGCTCATACAGTCTGCTCCAACATTGTCACTTCCCATGATGGTCTCTCTGTTCATGTCAAAGTTCTGCAAGTACATCACCATCACATCACTCCGTCATTGATCAGTATAGCAGAGTTTAAAGACATGAGCAGGCGGCGATCTGTCTGCCACACAAATGTCACAGGTTGAAGGAACAAACTGAACTTCTTCACACTCCAGACAATGACGAGGCTTTCCTCTGCAATTGTAGTCGAGTTCTGTTCCTCCAAACAGGGTTTCTTGCTGGCTTGGCTGATGGGGAACAGCTTTCTGTCATGATCTTGCCTCAGAACCCGCCCCAGTGCTGACATGAGATGGGTCTATCCTCTGGATGTAAGTCCTGGGAGGGTCAGGAGAGTACAGGATTGGGTTGTAGGTCAGGAGATCCTTGATGGTCTGGTACACCCTCTCTTGTGTGTTGCCCCACTCCACTTCAGTGGGTCTTTAAGATCGGATGGGCAAAAGATCATTAAAACCGTCCAGATCCAGTAGCCTTATTCCTCAACAGCCTGAACAGTTCTTCAGGGTTGTTTTCTATACCCCCACACTTTTTAACCTATTCCTGGAATGCATCATGACTGATGCACTTGAAGATGGGTCAGCACAGGAGGAAGACCCGTCACAAAACTTCAGTTCTGAGTTGTCGATGGCCTTCCGGGCAGTGCACAAGAATTAGTCAAGCTTGTGGAAAGATTGGATGAGAGGAAATAACAAACTTTATCATATCCCAAAAGAGAAATTAAGTGATGTGCAATGATAATCAGTCAGACCAAAATGGATAGAAACAAACTTTTTCATATCCCAAAAGAGAAATTAAGTGATGTGCAATAATAATCAATCAGACCAAAATAGATAGAAATGTAGACATGGAAAGCAAATAATGAACAGTACCAAGATAAAAATAATTATACCTTTGCGCAAGACTCATGAGTAACATGAATATAGGCCCCTCTCTACCCCTAACACACACACACACACACACACACACACACACACACACACACACACGCATATGCACACACACACACACACACACACACACACACACACACGCACACACACACCGCTCATACCCACATCATCAACCCCCCCCCCCCCCACACACACACACACACACGCACACACACACACACACACCCTTCCCCCATCTACACTTTACCTCCTCCCTCCAAGTTACTGTTACACAACACACACACACACACACACACACACACACACACACACACACACACAGTGAGTCACCAACTAATTCGCTGTCACTCATTGACTCTTGATTTCAGGAGAAATTAGCATAAGATTGTAAAGAATGTTAAAAAAAAGAATAGATCTTGGGATGAAAGTTTTGTCTGTCTTATAAATAAAATCTGTGAATGAACACCAGCATTACTCAGTTTCTGTAGACAAAAGATTCTTGACTGACTTTTGATGTATGTTGTTCACATTCCTTTGACAACAAATTTACTGTCTGAAATGATGGGTAGATATTTGTATTTATACACTCCCTCAATAACTTGGCCATCATTTTGGACAAATTGCACTGGTGGTGGGTCTTTATGGAAATTAACTAACATTTCATTTGATTTTAAAACTTGTAGGTCAAGATACATTCCCAGTCGTCCAGACTTTTACACTATTTTCCCACCTTCATTCTGGATGAAAAATCAAATAGGTATGGCATGGATATCAGCACCAAGAAGACCAGGTTGATGGCCAGCCACACCACCATCCACACTAGTGGACAACACCAGGAACTGCTCAACAGCTCATTTACCTGGGATCCGTCAGCAGACAGGGCCAAACCAAAAATCCTCTCAATGGTAACAAAGACAGCATCCACACTGTTCAGTCTGAACCCTGCATGGAAGGACTATAGCATCTCCACCAGACAGATCAGGCTCCTGCATGCACAGATGTGAAGGAGGATAGCATCTCCACCACACAGATCAGGCTCCTGCATGCACAGATGTGAAGGAGGATAGCATCTCCACCACACAGACCAGGCTCCTGCATGCGCAGATGTGAAGGAGGATAGCATCTCCACCACACAGATCAGGCTCCTGCATGCACAGATGTGAAGGAGGATAGCATCTCCACCACACAGATCAGGCTCCTGCATGCACAGATGTGAAGGAGGATAGCATCTCCACCACACAGATCAGGCTCCTGCATGCACAGATGTGAAGGAGGATAGCATCTCCACCACACAGATCAGGCTTCTGCATGCACAGATGTATTCCAGTTTCTGTAGGCACCCTCACAGTGGACCTGGAAAGAAACATCCAAGCGATGAAAGTGAGGTGCTGATATTGTAGGATATTTAACATCATTCATGAAGTTAATTCCATTCACAAACAAATGCATCAAGGAACACATCACACCATGTGAAGGTCCACTGACATCAGTGAAGGGGAGAAACCAACAAACCTATGTTGATATGGCCATGTATTAACCCCTTCACTGCCACAGTATAATAGCACATTTGAAAATCTGTATGCCAAGGTAAAATTTAGCTTTTTTGGGTAGGTTCAATAAAATGGTTACTGCTCACTTATTTCTTGACAGATCTCTCTGATTTTTTGCATGTTTTGTTGTTATGCATTTGTCTACAATGTCCTGTCAAAATGACTTGATTATGTTGATAATTAGTATATCAGAAATTGACATAATTATAAAAATTTTACAAAAAATAACAGTTTTCGAGTATACACAAACACACTGCGCCAAATAGAATGAGTCAAAACACTGAAAAAAGTGGTCTTGCTATTTATTCAACATCAGCACTAACACATGACAGTCATATAATTCCCAAGGAATCTTGTTCTTGATGATAATCTGCTCATAATTGGGGGTACTATTTTTTAGGTAAAAGGGGCATAATCACACTTTTCACGGTATGTTCACTAACATCTACATTACCCATCCATTTATTGAGTTATTTGTTAGATTTTTTGTGGATTACTTCCTTATACCCTTGTCTACAATTTCACATCATTCTAACTTTATTTTGTAGGTAATAATGATGGTTCACACTAATAACATATGATAAAACAGTTTTTGTTTTGTTTTCAACTTGAGAGTTTTACAACAATTCACCACATAAAAGCCCACTAAACACAGCAAAAATACCTTTTGGTGTTTGTTCAACAACATTACAAACACCTGGGATTCATATTGTTGTCAGTAAATGTCCCTCTGTGTAACAATCTGTATGTTACTGGGGGTACCCCAATTCTACTAGAAAGGGGCATAATTGTACTATTTGGGGTAGGTTCAGTACCTCAATCCCTGTTTATTTATTTGTTGACATATGACCTAGATTTTATGGCTTCTCTTTCCTTATACCCCAAGCTATGATGCTGTATAACAATAATGTAGTATTGTTGGCCATTAGGGGGTGGACAGGGATATAATGAATGGTGGTTTTACAAAAAGAACACTTTTCAAGTATACAAAAATAAATTGCACCGTATAAAATCAGTGAAAACAATGAAAAAGTGGTGTGACTAATTATTCAACATCAGCACTAACACATGATAGTCATATAAATCCCAAGGAATCTTTTTTTTTTTTTTTTTTTTTCTGTCCCAACCTCTGCGCCACCTCAGAGGCAGTGCACCCACGCCGCTCATTCCGACACCCCGTCCACAGCCACAGCCCGGTCGGCCCCGCCGCAGCCCCGGCACCGGCAATCCACAGGGAGCAGTCAATGTCAAGTCGTCAAGAGGCAACCCACCGGAGGAGACACTGCACTGCTGCCGAGTCACTTCGGTGGTGTTCAGTGGCGCCTGTTCTGATCTAACATACACAGGACACCACCTACTAAGCCCCCTACTGACGACAATAATTGCTTAGTCGCGGAGCCGGCGTGAGTGAGCTCTCCCTCCGGAGGGCACCACCATGTCCGTCCAACGACAGCCCCCATGGACTCGCCAGTACCGGTGACCCCGACGGAACCAAACCAAGGCCACAGACGTGGAGAGGACATCGAAATTGAGGTCACCATGAGAGCAGGGCATGAAGGGCCACAGAACTTGAGACATTTTTTTTTATGCTGGTCGATGAGAATGAGGATGATTAAGATGATGCTGCGGATTTCCATTTCGGTCTGAGACTACATGACAGGGCTGTACTCTACACTTCCTTTCATAATATATCCCGGCGTCAACCAGGCCCGAGAGATACAGGCACCTGCAGTGTTGGTCAGGAAATGTGAGCAACACTCTCAGAAACGCATCCATTAAGTGGATGAAACTCGACTGTGTGGTCCCAGTCTTCCCAACTGAGTCCGCAGCAACTCAACTCTGGGTAGGAGCCGGTCGGGGCAGAAAAACCCACATGACTTCTGATGGGATTCGAACCCACGACCTCCCAGCCGGGAGTCCGCGACGCTGACCACTTCGCCACGGCAGCTGGTAATCCCAAGGAATCTTGTTCTTGATGACAATCTGCTCATAATTGGGGGTACTATGTTTTAGGTAAAAAGGGGCATAATCATGCTTTTCATGGTATGTTCACTAACATCTACATCACTCATCCATTTGTTGAGTTATTTGTGAGATTTTTTGTGGATTACTTCCTTATACCCTTGTCTACAATTTCACATCATTCTAATTTGATTTTGGGGGTAATAATGATGGTTCACACTAATAACATATGATAAAACAGTTTTTGTTTTGTTTTCAGTTTGAGAGTTTTACAACAATTCACCACATAAAAGCCCACTAAACACAGCAAAAATACCTTTTGGTGTTTGCTCAACAACATTACAAACACCTGGGATTCATATTGTCAGTAAATGTCCCTCTGTGTAACAATCTGTATGTTACTGGGGGTACCCCAATTCTACTAGAAAGGGACATAATTTTACTATTTGGGGTAGGTTCAATACCTCAATCACTGCTTATCTATTTGTTGATGTATGACTTAGATTTTATGGCTTCTCTTTCCTTTTACCCAAGCTATGATGCTATATAATATAATATAATCTAGTTTTGTTGGCCGTTAGGGGATGGACAGGGATGTACCAGTGGTGGTTTTACAAAAAAGAACAGTTTCTGCACACACACACACACATGTTACAGCACATAAAACCTGTAAAACACCGACAAAAACTTCTTTTAGTGTTTACTCAGCATCACTGTAAGTATACAGTGTAGTCCAAATTGTTATAGTATAATACTTATTGGTAAATGTTCAAAATGACAACCAAGAAAAACACAAAACACTGTAGAAACTGAAGAAGAATCTAAAATACAGAATAAAAGTTTCAAGATAAGTAAGCAGACCCACAATTGGGCGCACGCACACACACACACACACACACACACACACACACACACACACACACACACACACACACACAATTTACACACACACACCCACACACACACAAACACACACAAACCACACAGTAAGCAGACCCACAATTGGGCACACAGACACACACACACAAACACACACACACACAATTTACACACACACGCACATACACGCACACGCGCACGCACACACACACACACACACACACACACACATATGCACAAACACACACTAACAGTATCACACACACATGAATGTAAAAACACCACAATGGCACGAAAAAAAAAAAACTGCTGTGGATGAGTGCTTCTGTGCTTTACAAAATGAACAAACTTATATGGAAAACTTGCATACAGAAATAAGCAATGCTTAGGCACACATGTGCGCGCACACACATACACACACACACACACACACACACACAGAGAACTATAAAATGCCGATTCTGGCTCACCCACCTCCGCCAGCTCCAACCGGCTTTAGCCGGTTGGAGCTGCTGCTCCGGCGGGCGATCCAGAATAGGCATTTTATAGTTCTCTCTATAAGTAAAATAAATTCTTAAATAAGTTATTATACAAGTCATCATCAAGTTCTTAACAAGTACTTAAATAGATTTACAAACATACATAATGTGTAGGATTGTCTGTTTTTAATACTAATTTAGAAAACTTTTGAGACTTTAGTTTTTGCTTAATCCTTCGTTTTTCTTGGGAATTTTCAATAACATCGTTTTCTTTCATACATTCATCAAATGCGTCTCTATCTTTCATGTGAAATAAAACTACGGTCTTTAATTGTTCTCTAAAGTCTTTTAAAACTGAGTTATATTTCTGACATAAAATCCACACACTTATCCCAGCATGTCTTCCACTGAAAGCCAGTTTGGCCGAACAGTCATCTATAATAAATAGTGTCTGCGTTCCCCCAAACAGTCTGTACTACCAGTTGGTTGACTGTCAGCTTTTTTGCAAGACCAAGACAACACGCAGTAAGTCAGCAGGCCGAGCGTCCTGTTTACAAACTGTGTGTCTCCCTATGTTCTGACCTAAAAATCAATAAAACACGCCTCGCGCGCCTACTGCGTTTCTTCTCTCACCGGGCTCGCGGCGCGGTCTGTCCGCACAGCGGGCGTGCGCTAACACGTTCTTTGCTATAGCGTGAGCTGCCTCTTTCTCTGTTCTTCATCGCGCTTAACTAGTAGTTGCAGGCCAGCCCGACAACGAATCACTGCTCAGCGCCCAGGCACATCCTGTTCAGTCACAAAGCAAGTGGCTGACATATCAAATGACAAGTGGTCCTACCAGTTCCACTTTTCACCCCAAGTCCTTAATTAAGTCACCCCAAGTCCTTAATTAAGTCACCCCAAGTCCTTAATTAAGTCACCCCAAGTCCTTAATTAAGTAACCCCAAGTCCTTAATTAAGTTACCCCAAGTCCTTAATTAAGTCACCCCAAGTTCTTAATCAAGTTACCCCAAATTCTTAATCTAGTTCTTAATCAAGTTACCTTAAGTTTTTAATTAAGTCGTCATCAAGTTCTTATCAAGTTCTTATTTAAGTTTTCATCAAGTCGTCATGAAGTCGTTATCAAGTTCTTATTCAAGTCACTTATAATTATTTATTAAGTTCTTGAAATATTACTGCATATCAAATGGATCAAAATGAGATTTTGTTGTTGGCAGTTCTGGTATTCTTTTTTGTTCAGATTTTGTATTTAGTGGCTGTGATTTTTTGGGCTGCTGTCTTTCTTTATATGTTTTATAAACGTAATAACCACCCCCACCAACAGCAATGACGCCAAAAATGCCAACTCTTTTAATCCAAATAATCCATGATGATGTTGCGGGAACAACTTGTTCTTGTTGTGGCTCTGGCACTGAAACAACTGGCTCTGGTGTTTTTTCATTATGAGTTATATGTTGTAACTCTAATTTTCTTTTTTTGTTCCACTCTGCTAATTTTTTCCCTGCTTCAACGCGCCCAGGATTCTTTTCACGGGTCACTTTCTCCATCAACGTTTTCTGCTCGGTCATTTTTAAGGGAAATAAAATCTATATGATTAAACGTAATTAACCCCATAATTACTGGCGACAATAATGTTCCAAATCTGTAATATAGATCACATCCTAGAGACTCTAATGACTTTGTTAAAACTGGATCCTGCGTTAAATCATACATAAAATCTTGTTCAGAATCAGTGGGCGCAAATCTACTAACTAGTTTAGTGTACAAACTAAGAACAGTTTGTCCGACACTTTTGACCATTCTTGACCCCAGTTGCGCTTCATACCTGTTGTGATACTTTACAATGTCTTGTGGCGACATCTGTTGAATCTGTTCTATGCTGAATTCATTTCCGAGGTACTGTTTTGTTTTTCCACACGCCGCCAAAGAATACAGCCTTTCTTTTTGGCGCATAATAGCTTGGTCATCAACTTGATTATTTGTAATCATAAGTTCAGGAAGTAAATCATCGCAGTTCATGTTTTATTAATAATAAATATTATTTTATTTTTTAAAAATGAGCACCGAAAAAACTGTTGCCAACCACGTATACCATTCTGCTGTTATTGGAGGTCTAAGTGTAGGATACACGATGCTTGGTAAAAGCTTGTTAAGAATAAAACCAGCAGATCTTGGCAAGCTAGATTTTGAAGACTCAGCAAAGTTGATTGCTGTCATTACAGCTTCATTTGCTACGAAAGACTTTCTAGTTAAGCAAGGAATAATTCCAGAAAATATAAATATGTAAAAAAAATACATTTATAAAAATGGCTTCACTCGTAATGATGATAGGCGGCGCAGTGGTCAACGCGCTTGCTTTCAGCGGAAGTAATTACGCGTTTAGTAAACTACAAAATAACGATGAGAGAAAAAGACATAACAGAGCTATGGAGCAACTAGCCGCTGCACAAGACACCTATGAAAAGCAAAGAATGGAGCAGTTAGATTTTATTAACGACAGACTTAAACAACAGGGACATGCAGCTTACACATTTAAAGATGTTGACCAGGCAATAAAAGAATATTTTCTAGTAACAGGCAAACAAGTTGAAACATTGCCCCCACCAAAATTTAGCGATTACTATCAACCATTAGAAAAACAAAAGATGCAAGAAATATTGTTTATTGTCTTTGGCATGACCGCTGTGTATTTTGTTGCACAAAGTATTGGCTGAATAAAAATGAACAAGATCTATTATTCGCCAAAAGGATATTGGAAGGGAATCACTGCAATTAAAAAGCTAAGCCAAGCAGCAGGAGTTAGTGAACAAACAGCAAAAGAATGGTTATCTAAACAAGCGATTTGGCAAATTTATCTACCAGCGCCTAAACGAATACAGAGACCACACTTTGTGAATATAACTCCAAACGACACCCATCAAATGGATCTTCTATATTTACCCCATGATACGATTAGAAGAAAAAGATTTAAGTACGCACTTACAGTCATTGACATAGCTTCAAGATACAAAGATGCGGAACCATTAACACAAAAGAGTGCTTCTGCTGTTGCTGTTGCTATACAGCTGATATACCAACGAGGACCCTTAACTTATCCTCGCATGATTCAAGTCGATGACGGAAAAGAATTTAAAGGTCAAGTGAATCAATTATTGTTAAAACATAGAGTTAGCATTAAAAGAGGTATTCCAGGAGTTCACAGATCACAGGCTTTGGTTGAAAACTTTAACAAACAGTTATCTGAAAGACTTTTCTCCTACCAGTATCACAGAGAGCTGATTGACAATTCTCGCAACACAGAATGGGTTAGAAGACTGCCCTCAGTTTTGCGCGCAATGAATAATGAAGAATTTAAAGGGCTAAAACCAGTACAAGCAATCAAAACCAAACGAATAAATGTTGCTATTAAAGGAGACTCATCCAGTAAACTATTACCATTTGGTTTAAAAGTGAGATACCTTTATTCACCGGGAGAAGCGGAAGGGGACACTCGCATCAGGGCAACAGATCCAGTTTGGAGTGTTGATCCATATGAGATAAAAAAAATTGTGAAAATGAATCCGCCCGTGTATTATTTACGAGAAACTGACACAACAAAACGACCAGCCCCCCGAAGATCTTTTGTGAAGGAAGAACTGCAGATAATCCCGCCAGACACAGTTCCAGTTAATTTAGGCAAATACATTTGAGTTTAAAATGGAAGCTCAAAAAAAATTATTTGCGTATAAATTTATTATTAAAACAATGATAAAGAATAAACTACCCATTGATCCTAATATTTATGAAAAAATCAAAAATCTTGAAAAAATCAAAAATCTTAAAACAACAACCACAAATAATCCGGCTATACTGGATAAAGAAATTACTGAGTATCTAATTGCGCTTGACCAAATGTCCTCCAGTGACCAATCGCATATGAATACTCTGGATTAACAAATACTCTTTTTGTGTTAGTGCGGTCAAGAGACCGTTTTGTTACAACTGTTGTGTTAATCTCATGCAGATTAGATCGCAGCTTGTAATTGTCATGATGAAAAGTCTTTTTATTGAACAATGCTTCTTTGTAGTTATCATGTGATATGTTTGACTGCACAACACTGCGAGATATTCCCTTTGCTTTTTTAACAGTTTTTGTTTGGCTAGCAAGACTGTACATTTTTGACCTTAAACCAATAAACTCCTTGATCACACCTCCAGATAATTCATCCTTCATCTTACCTAAAACCTTCTTATTAATAACTGAATGCAAAGGTGAATCTTTAGGGTAATCAGATGTGTCGTACCATCCGGCATGCTCTTTTGCTACTTCTAATTCTATGTCTTTGTAAAAATCTTCAGTAGGGATGTCGATTACAAAGGAATCTGTATCTGTGTACAGAACTCTGGACTCTGGATACAAGGGTTTAAAGTAGTCGTAAAGAAATTCTAACATTAAAAGCTTCGACAGCTCTAAAACAGTAAACCCAATAAAAACAGGTTTGTCCAATTTGACTTTCTTTTTTTTCATCATTATTCCAAAAAGCTGATCATGAAATCTTCTGAAGTCTTGATAATTTGGTTTTGAAGTCAACTTAATTGCATCGTTTTCTCTAGTGACCAATCTGACATCTTTGCGCTTGTGCGGATTTTCCATAGTCTTTCCAAAACAGCTGTTGTTCATCAACTTGAAAAAGTCTTTTTCTGATGCATCTGTGGATTTAGTTCTGAGATCAGTGTTCTTCATGATGTATGGTTTCATGAACTGTTCTTGATCAAATTCGATTATACGATGAACTGCTGTTAACTTTAAACCATGTCTTAAATAAAATTGGAGAAGTCTGTAATGACAGACATAATTTTTTTTGTCACGAAGATTAGGCACAAGTTTAGGCGGTTCTGTCATTGACACTTTTAGGGTTTCTGCCGCTAATGGATAGTCATTATGAAGGTCATGAAGTTCATGAGGATATTCTAAATCAACTTCTAGAATAAAGCCCTGTTGTTGATCAGCTTCCAGACTCTGAAGCCATTTTAAAAACTTTTGAATGTCTTTGAGTCCTGTGTACATTTTAAAGTTACGTAACGGTAGTGATTGACTCGTAGCCCAACCATACAGATTGTTTGCATCTAAATACATAAGATAGTTAGACTTTTTGTCAGGATCATAATCATCCAAGTATTTGTTGTTTGCTTTACAGTAATGGTGAGACGCCATACTAATTCCGCCACGCAATCCGTTTTCAATCATCTGAAGCATTGGTAGGTCAGTTAATAAATCAATCTGTACACCAGTAAATTTTAAGAAAGCGTCCCAACTCATCCCAGGCGCAGAAATATAATGCGCAGGATCTAGACTATAATGTTTCATGCAGGTCTTTCTGTAATTTTCAAAGATATCCGCCAACAAACAGGTATCCGCCATTAAATAGGAATCATGATAGTCTCCCATTGTTTCACACTCCAACTTCTGCCATGCTTCTTGTGCGTGCTGGTAATCAGAATCACTGATGTCCTTTCCTCTAAGACTACTAAAGAACGCACCTTTAGGAGGAAGTGAGTCTTCATCAAACCTTTCCCAACTGTTCATGTACTCATAAGGATAAACGCCTTTTCTAACAAGTGTTGGGTCAAAATAGTGTTCTGTTATTGGGCAGGACTTTAAGGATCCTGCTAGCGATTCTAAACTCCCCATCAGGTGTTGCATAGAGTCATAAAAAGATAAATTATTTAAAGTAAAACACATGTATTTTTCTGATGACTGCGCAATGCATGACACCCTAAAGGCGCTAGTTACTGCTTGCAATATAAGATGAGAATCATAACCTCGCAAGTTATGAAAGAATATAGGAAGTCTCCAAGTCCTAGGATCAAACTTTAGTTGAAGATTGCAATTGTTATGCGCTGCTCCTCTAAATTCCCCGCTAATGTGATCATGATCTCTTACTGTTGGACTTTCAGGGGTTAGCTCTAAACCACAAATCCAACAGTGAGTGGCTGAGTCATAGCGATCTTGATCTTCAGAGGTCATCTTAAGATCGGATAGGACTAGATTATTAGAACAGACATTACGAACTTCTTGCATGCGTTTTAAGAAATGTTTTGCTGCATGTGGTCCTCTGTATAATTCTGGCTTTGAATGGACGCCATCCGACCTGACAACAATGAAGGCAAATGAACAAATCTGGTGATTATTCATTATAACTGTTTTTGGTAAATTTTTTGGAGCTGGTCCTTCATAAGGAACAATAAGCGACTCGAAGTCTGCGTAAACAACATATGGAGACCTCTGGAGTTTTTTGTAATTCTTAAAACTAACCTTACTGCCTTCTCTTGGCATAATTAGTTCTGTATTGCAGTCCACTGGACTGAGACAATGTTTTACATGTTCACTCGCAGCTTGAACGGACGGAATTCTTGTTAAACATTTTCTACAGAATTCTTGTTTGTGTCCATTTTTTGTAGTATGAACTAGTAATCTACTCATTGTGCGTATTAGCGTGTAGTACAACCCATTAAGGCTTTGCATTAGGAGTAAGTCTACATGACTCCTGGCTGGTTCTCCTATTGATGGACTGTTTTTTGACACTTTAATTGGTAGAAGACCTGATTTAACAGACCATGTGTAGACATTAACAGTTATTGGTGGATTCTGTTTTTCAAACTGATCAATCTTGTCTACAGCCATAGGAAATTCAAGGCCGTTAAAGTTAAGATCATTGGCCCACTGCAAATAGTTTGTAACTCTCTCTGCATTTTTTTTAACAAAGTGTAGCCTAGCAAGAACGCACCACATAAAACATTTGTTATCTGAATTCTTTATGTTCAGAACCGCTCTCTTTGCAACTAATTCTGATGGTAGAGGAATAAAAGACTTTCCTATAATTGGCTCGTATTTAGCCTGTTTTAATCTAATCTCTAATACTTTACCCTCTGACCAACCAGAGCCTCTCATTTTTGCTGCTTCAGAGGAGTCGTTAAACTGAGTAAGAAGTTGTTCTGCCCAATCAGGCGTTAAATCATTATAAGAAAGAATAGCCTGCTGTTTAGTTGAGACCCAGACTTCTAGATTTTCTTCGCTTATTGTTATGTAATCAACTAAAACAACTAACCTTACTTTAACTGGAGGGTTTATTGCTAAATAATTGGGGATTTGAGAAATAGCATACTCAACGCTTTCTAACACATTTGTTGGATTAATAACTTCTATATTTGTATCCTTCAAAGCTTTTGACAAACTCTCTTCTACATCAAACCAAGAATCAAAATCAGTGTATTCCATTTTGAGCTTCTTTTCTAACTCAAAATATTTATTTAAATAAAAAAATAAAAGTTAATCAGAATCAATATCAACGGTCTTTTTGTGCTTAGACTCATAAACTAAAGTATAAACACTCTTTGGGGTTGTTAATGTGAGCTGTTTAGAACAGAGTTTAATGTTTCGTTTACTTTTTTTAAGCATTCCTTTTTTATCTGGTCGGTGTCTGGTTGTTGAGAAAAAGTTGCCCTTGCCTTTCTTTGAAGATCAAACTTTTGTCTTTTGTAGTCCTCAAAATCAGCCTGTAGGCGACTAAATTCTTCATCCGTGATGTTTGAGTCAACTAGTGCTTTATCAATTATCAGTTTGAAGGAACTAAGTTTAGCTGTTATTAGTTGAACCATAGCTGTGTGCTTTTGGAGTTTAGCTTTAATTTTTTTGCTGACAGCACTTACAGCCAATGAACACAGGCCAAGAGTTAAAGACAAACCACCTAGAGGTAAAGCTGCCGGTGCACCTACGCCTGTTGCTAAGAGACCTACACTTGTTCCTGCTGATAGAGCACTAACCGCCGATGCTCCAGTATTAACATATGTAACAGCATTAAAGACAGCAGAATACCTTCGTTTGGTTTTACTGTATTTTGAAAGGTCCTGCTCTAGTTGGGTTTGCATTTGTGTTATGTTTGTTAATCTGAAAGTTTTTATGTCTACAGCAACAGAGTTCTCTTCTTTGGGCACTTTTGGATAAACCTGAACAGACATGCTTTTTTTTAAAAAATAAAAATAATTTAGTATTGGATATCTTTTAATCTGTTATCTTGAATATTCAGCTGCGCATCATATATTAAAAACAAATGTACATTAAGTGGTTTATCACTCTCTTTTTCTTTATCAATTTGAATGTTTATTACGTCTTTAACTGTTCTCCCACTCCCATGCAACTGATTATCCTCTGTTGACCTTAGGTCAATCCATAAACCGTATTTTGTTGTTAAATAATCATCAAGTCTAACATTATGAAGATGTAGATCTTTGGACACAAGATCTGCTGTTGGACTTCTATGCCTCCCGCCTCCAAAATATTTTCTTATTTCGTCAAAATGCTGATAAGGTTTAAGCCCACTACTGTAGACTTGGTTAGGACTGCCCTCAATTGAACATTGTACTTTCGTTATTTTAGGATTAATAAACTTTTCAGTTTGTCTTTCGTATGGTTTTTCATCTTCACACAGCAATAAAATACCTTTAAGCGATCTTGCTGAGGCGCTAAAACTAAAATTCCATATTGTGTCTGCCTTGTTTTTAGTATATTTAGAATGATGAATTACTCTTTCGTAATATATTGCTAATTTTGACTGATACTGTTGTTCAATCAACCTTGCTAAGTTAGGATCGTTAATAGTATCAAACTCCAACAAGATGTCAGAAATGCTGTACTTTGCATCTTTGACTGTAGATTTAATAACGCGATTGTATTCATTAAAAGTTAGTTCATATGTCAATCTGTCTTTTAATGCTCCTTGAAAGTATGGCGCATGCGCTTTTAACAACTCAAAATCTAAGGGTATGGAAAAGCGATTTCCATACGCAAAATTTACAGCTTCGGGCTTGTTGCCAGATGCAGCATCATCAGCATCTATTCTGTGTTTTAGTGCTTCATCACTTTCGATTCCTTGAAACGCGAGGTCAGCCCTTTCATTCGCGGTTAGCCATAGATCACAATAGATTAAAAATATGTCTGCATTGTGTAAAGAAAATATTTCTTGCCCCTCAAGTTTTATAGAAATTTTCTTAACGATTGCCCGCCCCAGATTCTGAACTACTGTCCTGTTTGCGTCTGTTGCTGATTCAAGTTCTATTTTGAAAGTAAGTCGTGCAGAGCCTGGTACAATCATTTCATCTGCTCCTAGGTCTGGAAATTTGACAGTAAGAATCTGATCTGAATCAATAGTAGATGGATTATTTGGAACAATAATATTCTGTTTATTTCCCTTCACGCCAAAGGGCTCTTTCAGTCTTCTATGCGGGTCAAGAATTGAGCCATATGCTTGTGACATTTTTTTTATAAAACAAAATAAAAAGTTAATTATTTAAAAACATGGCAGGCATTGAAGATTATGATGTTTTTGATCCTGGAGACGACATGAGTGAAATGACTCCTTTGACACATCCATTACAATCATTGCGGCGTGAATTAACAGAAAGTAAGGTCAAATCATTTTATCAAAGTTTAGGTCAAGAACCTCCCTAACTTATAGACCCTAATGATTTTGAAACAAAAGATGACCATTTGTTTGTGAGAAACAACGAAGGACAACTTGTTCAGCTTACAACTAAACCAGACTCATCAAAGTTTTTAAAAAAGAATACAATTAGACAAAGGCTCAGTGTGAGCGAACAAAATCGCCTTGGCATTACTAAACCAAAATTAGATAGGGAAGCAGTTGCTAAACTTCAAAACACACTACAAGAACTCCCAACAGATAACCAAATACAAAACATGGAACTTAAAGATTTAAGCCCAACAGCAAACAAAATAATAGAAGCAGAAACCAGTTTTTCAGAAGAAACAGTATTAAAAACTATGCACGATCCGCCGCTACCTATGAGAGAAATAACGGCCCTTGATCATGCTTTGAGAAGCATCAGGGGTGAGTTAACAAACAATTTAGCAAAACTGGGTGAACTAGATGAGCATATAAAAAGAGAAAAAGAAAAACTAGTTGAGGCTGATGACCACAACTTAGGACCTGGTGTTAAAGAAAGAATAACACAAAGACTAAAAGATCTTGAACAAGAGAGATCAGCAAGACTAGAAGTGTTGCCTAATAACCGAGAACAATTACGAACTCAAGTGAGCAGAATAAGAGAAACTATCCAAAGAATTTTGTATGAAGACACGACGCTAGCAGAACGAATAAGAACACTGTTTAGAGAGCAAGGTGTCACATTAGCAAGTGTTATAACAGCCTTAGGATTTGCAATAAGTACACTGGTGTTGGCTATTACAGGCGGTGGTGGGCAAGGGTTAGTGCCTCCGCCACCATCTCCTCCACCCGATAAATCATGGGTAAAAAAACAACTTGATCATCTTGCGGGTTTATTAAAAAAATTAGCCAGTAAGGCAATAGACTCTTTACCTGGCATATTAGGGGGGATCGTTAGCTGGCTTTTGTCTACTGCAAGCAAAGTAGTTGGCTTTATGGCCGAGCACTTATGGACATTAGTTGTCTTAATAGTTGGGTTACTTTATAGTAAGATAAAGACCAAGTAATCCTAGGGCAGTTAATCCAATAACAAGTGCTGTCTTTTCATATTCATGGGGGTCGCTTTTATTCACCATGGGGATTGGATGGGGTTTTAAGGGGGGGATTGGATGGGGTTTAAAGGGGGGCTCGGGGATTGGTGGGGCTTCTTTTTTTATTGCTATTGCTGGCTTAGAATTTATGTTGTTTTTTCCAACCTTCTCTTCTTTACCAGCCACAAGGATTTCATTATTATAGTTTATTATTGTTCCTATCTGAAGTCTGAGGTCAGAAGGCAGCATGTATAAACCAGTGCCGACAGCAAAGTCTACTTTCGATCTTGCGTATTGCAAAACATTTTGGTACCTTTTAATACTTGAAGGTAAATCAATTGCAGAATTAATAGAATCCTCTAAATTTGCTAAATACTGTTTTTGTGCATCAAAGCCAGTAGAAGGATCAATTATGTTTGATCTCGTTTGTGCTTGCGAACCTAGCAAACACCAAACATAAGTACGAATAGAGTCGTTTATTCGTTCTATTCCCGCTCTAGTTAGACCATTAGAAGTATCCAAAATAAATGTTGTCCATGCTGTTTTATGCTCTTGCTCTATGGACCCGAGGTGAACAGTTGTTCCTGAAGAGAAAGATGTGTAAGGAGGATTCCAATCATAGTTATACTTTCTGTGCACACCCCAAAAATAAAGGGTGCCTAAACCATGATTAAGATCCAACTTTTGTCTAAAGTCTGTCTTTGGGTCAATATCAAATTCGTTACAGATCCTTTCAAAAGCCTTGTAATCTATTCTGTTGCTGAATGGATTAAACGTTTTGTCATTTGGTAATGGCGCTTGCAGTTCAGACAAAATACGTCTGAAGGTGTAATAAAAATGAAATCTATACACTGACCTCACCAAAGGATCAGGATGATTTAAATGATCAGCATACGACACTCCACACCCAGTTGATGCGCAAAACACAGCAAAGTTTAACTGGTTCTGATAAAACTGCATCGGATGACTGAACCACACTTTCGCGATGTAGTCTTTTTTAATAGGAGGGTTAAGATAACGATCCAATGGAGTACTAACCTTTACTTGAAAGGCGTCAGTCTGAGTCACAGAAATGTCGAGGGTATCAGTTGTTATATCTTTAGGACTGTAGTGCGGCCCGACAGAATATTTTGCATTAGTATATTTGAATGCACTCATTTTTAAATTTGTTTTAAAAATGTTTGTAACAATAACAACTCAAGACAGTCCTTCGTTTTTAGAATATGCTATTGATAATAACTGCGGAACCCAAAGGGTTGCACTCCATGAAATTTTTTACAAAGTCGTATGGTTTAATATAACTGAATCCAAGGAGAATAATAAGATTAAAAAATTTGACAATAGTGGAAACTTAGTTAGCCAGTTAACCATACCTGATGGTTATTACGGGTTTTGCTCGCTAAAAGAAGCAATGAGTAACTTCGGCATTACTCTCAAACTTAACAATGCAAATTTGAAAATAATGTTAACATTCGAACCTGAAGAAAACGCAATTTACGTGTTTGATGCAGAGCTAGTTACAATGTTAGGCTTTGCAACTAACAATCATGGTTTTAGAGTTACATCAGACGAAACTACTTATGAGGGAGAATATCCGCTCGATCTTGCATTACATTCATTACTCTATGTTCATTTGGATGAGCTGAGCACTGATGAAAACTTATATGATGGAAGGCCCTCAACTGTTTTAAGAGCTCTTCCATCAGGGAAAGCTGCATATTGCGATTATGAATTTATACGATTCCCCAACTTACAGTTTAAAAAATTAGCTTGTGGGAGGTTTGGATCATTTAATATAAAAATCAAAGACCAAACAGGGAAAGTCGTGAAATGTAATAACCTGCACATTGTTTTAGAAATAAATAATAAGGTGTACTAAAAAATAATGTCTCGTGGGCCAGAAGAATCAGGAGTTACATTAGCGCCTGAGAGGTGTGTAACTTTAGAATTAAAAGACCTTGCAGACGTTGAGGACTTTGAACAAAACGGTGAGATAGGCACTTTGTATGGTTTTGAGTACACTAAAGATGGTTATTATAAGCGCAAAGAGGTTAGCGACAGCAAAAGGTTTCCTAAACTAGAACAACTACGCAATGTAGAAGCAAATAATGCGGGTCAGTATGAATATAAAATAGTTCGAAAAACTGACAACAAATGGCACTTAGAACCATATTTAGAATGGGACATAAAATTTGAATTCGTAAGCCCATTTACATTTTTTGACCGTCAAAAAAGTTTCAGAAAAGCATTGAACTCTGGCCCTTTACATGTAAGTCTTATGCCAGAGGACAACAGTCGGAAAGAGATCGAAATAAAGCCGTTTGGGGACAAACAGTACATCCTCCACAGAAGAGAATCGGTTTTAAAGAAAGCTTCTACAAAATTACAGTTCATTCCACACACAAAATTAGGAGACACGTTCACAATGATATTTAAAATTTCTGTCTTAAAAGATGAGGCGAGAAATGGAGCTCTGGGCGTCAGTGACAATCTTATGAAAGGAATTCTTATTAGCTGGCAAAACTTAGACGTTGACAAACTTAAAGTTACTGTCGTTGTTCTTTACAATGGCGAGGATATTAAGGTCATGACAACAAGCAACAAAATTAATATTAGTCTAAATAGAAACGATCTTACAGAACTGAACTGGATTAATCTTACACATTTAGGCCTTATAGGGTTTTATTATACTGAACAAGTTTTGACAGAGAGTATGATAAAAACAATAACTGGATTAGATTAAATTCTGTTTTAAAACTATGGAGCAGACGACTTTGGTGTCAATGCCGATGTTAAACTTTATGACAAAAACCCCTCATTGTTCATTGATTTGTGGACAGACTGGTTGTGGAAAAACAATATTTGTCCTCGACCTATTACAAACAGTTTATAGTTATAATTTTGATCATATTGTAATTTTCTGTCCAACATTAAAGTGGAACAAAGCATATCACGATAGAAGGTTTATATGGACGGATGATGAAATCTATTTAGTTGATCCTAGCAATAAACTGAGTGAGTGTTTAGAACACTTTTATAGACAGTTTGAGGGAACGCAGACACTATTTATTATTGATGACTGTTCGGCAGAAAGAGATATAGTTAAAAAAAGAAACACTTTGTCAAAACTGGCTTTCAGTGGAAGACATGCTGGGATAAGTGTGTGGATTTTATGTCAGAAATATAACTCAGTTTTAAAAGACTTTAGAGAACAATTAAAGACCGTAGTTTTATTTCACATGAAAGAAAGAGACGCATTTGATGAATGTATGAAAGAAAACGATGTTATTGAAAATTCCCAAGAAAAACGAAGGATTAAGCAAAAACTAAAGTCTCAAAAGTTTTCTAAATTAGTATTAAAAACAGACAATCCTACACATTATGTATGTTTGTAAATCTATTTAAGTACTTGTTAAGAACTTGATGATGACTTGTATAATAACTTATTTAAGAATTTATTTTACTTATAGAGAGAACTATAAAATGCCTATTCTGGATCGCCCGCCGGAGCAGCAGCTCCAACCGGCTAAAGCCGGTTGGAGCTGGCGGAGGTGGGTGAGCCAGAATCGGCATTTTATAGTTCTCTCACACACACACACACACACACACACACACAGAGTCTCACCTATCCATACAGTCATTATTTGCCATAATTATGTGATTTCAGTAGGAAATATGGCAAAGAAGAGAAATACAGAAACTAAATAGTGGAGGAATGAAGAATCAAGTAGTAACAAACAAAAATGATTAAAAAAAAAAAAAGGATAAAAAAAAAAGAAAAGAAAAATAGAGCTATTTGCCTGAATCCCGTTTCTGGTCATGAAGGAACTGAAGACTGGAGCTCTGTGCAGCCTAAAATTTGCACAGTTGACTTTCAGACCAGTATTCCCAGTGAAAACACCACCAAGGCTGGGACTGACCACGCCCCATGCCACGCCCCCCGGCCGCTTCCACGGGACCCTCACCATCGTCCTGAGCCCCTACCACGTCCACTCCCTCTGCGGTCATGACAGGAGGGCATGCAGTGCTCGTTGATGGCACGGGTTCGGCTATTTCCGCTTTGTCACCCTCGCTCGTGGCGTTGTATTTACTGCTGTCATGTGCAACTAACAATGAAGCCACGTCATCACCAGCACGTATCTCCGATAAAAGTGAATGGTGCTGATTCCCATCCGTCTCCTCCTCATCGCTAGTATCAGGATCCGATCCTCAAAGGTCTTCTTCATCACTTTCTTTATAATTTAGAACGTCATCTAAAACATCAAGCGCAGTGTAACGCTTGAAAACGGGAGGCGTCAACGAAGTGTTAGGTTGAGCTGCCATCTTGAATATGCTTATCAGCTCAACCTCTCAACTGGCAATTTGCATAACACATGGTCAGCTGGCTGCTCGCATGAAGGGAAAGGGGCCGTTCCTTGACACCAGTAGAAGAGGTGAGAACATTTTAGACGGTCGTCTCCCAAGCAGATTTTTCTGCTTTCCGTGATGAAGTTACGGTGTGTGTCACACGTCCCGGGCGTAGCGATTTGCAGTTTCCGGGACGTGCGTTACACGTTCCAGGCAGGGAACGGGTTAAGATCCAGTGACCTTATTGGAACAGTATTTCACAAAACTGTTGAGAGAGAGTGTTGAAAGGGAAGACGAAAAACAATATACTGACAATATTGCAAAATGGACATGGAAGAGACTCAGGCCTTGGTAGACGCCTGACAGAGCTGTAGGAAGATGGTGAACAGTTCTTTAGGGTGGCACCTCAAACACTTCACAGAGTTAAGCAAGAAAGAGAATGTCCTCCCATTGCAGTCAATGACTAGATGCCATGTAATGCGTTGCAAGAGAATGATCACACAAACGATGTTCTCCCATTGCAGTCACGTGACTAGATGCTATGTAATGCGTAGCAAGAGGATGATCACACAAACCACAGCCAGAGCAAATAGCAATCTCAGTGTCACCCATGTAATACAGTTCTGAAGGAAGAAGTGGGAGAGAAGAGACAGGGGACACCAGAATACTGCCCCTTGTAGAAAAAAAAAAATGTATACACTGTTGGCTCAGAACAAGGTCACTAAGGTCAGCTGGTGACCCTGTGTCCCTGGGGGACCATAGGAAAAGATGGGAGGCGTACATGTGTGAGGGTGATCATGTTGTATATTTATGTGTCTCTGAGCATGTATGTACACATGTGGTTGGGTAACTTGGGTACATTGTGTTTGTGAGTAGGTGTTGTATTGCATGTCTGAGAGAGAGAGCATGTGCACATACAGCGGAGACCTTGTCAGGGAATGTCTGTGACTGCAGGCGATCCACCATGAAGAGGAGGGTCTGGTGCAGTCCTTCTTCTGTCGCTGGAGGGCCACCCTGGCACAGGTGCTGCAGGACAGGGACAGAGAGGTCAGTATGGTCATGGACCCTGCTTTTCAGGGAACACTGCAGGTCTCTGGCCTATGGGAATCATTTTAGCAGGGAAGGCTGCAGGTCTCTGACCCTTGGAATCGTTTTAGCAGGGAACACTGCATGTCTCTGGCCCTTGGGAATCGTTTTAGCAGGGAACACTGCATGTCTCTGGCCCTTGGGAATCGTTTTAGCAGGGAACACTGCATGTCTCTGGCCCTTCGTAATCTCTCAAGCCTGGAAGACTACATGTTAGGTTTGTTTTTAGCATGTAGAAGTGGATGTTTGTGTCTGTTATGAATCTTATTAAGGGGGAAGACTACATATTAGGTTTCTTTTTAGCATGTAGAAGTGGATGTTTGCGTCTGTTACGAATCTTTTTAGGAGGGAAGACAACATGTTGGGTTTCTGTTTAGCATGTAGGAATGGATGTTTGTGTCTGCTATGAATCTTTTTAGCAGGGAATACTTAGATGTTCCTGTCTGTTAGCTTTCTTTTTAGCATGTAGAAGTGGATGTTTATGTCTGTTAAGAATCTTATTAGGAGGGAAGACTACATGTTAGGTTTCTGTTTAGCATGTAGTAGTGGATGTTTATGTCTGTTAGGAATCTTTTTAGCAGGGAGGACTAGATGTTTCTGTCTGTTAGGTTTCTTTTTGCAGTAGGAGTGGATGTTTATGTCTGTTAAGAATCTTATTAGGAGGGAAGACAACATGTTAGGTTTCTGTTTAGCATGTAGGAGTGATGTTTCTGTCTGTTAGGTTTCTTTTAAGCATGTAGGAGTGGATGTTTACATCCATTAGGAATCCTTTTAACAGGAAAGACTACATGTTTCTGTCTGTTAGATTCTTTTAAGCATATAGGAGTGGATGTTTATGGCTGTTACGAATCTTGTTAGAAGGGAAGACTACATGTTTCTGTCTGTTAGATTCTTTTAAGCACATAGGAATGGATGTGTATCTTCTGTTAAAAATCTTTTTAGAAGGGAAGACTAGATGTTTCTGTCTGTTAGGTTTCTTTTTAGCATGTAGGAGTGGATGTTTACATCCGTTAGGAATCTTTTTAGTAGGGAAGACTACATGTTAGCTTTTTTTTTTTTTTAAGCATGTAAGAGTGGATGTTTACGTCTGTTAGGAATCTTTTTAGCAGGGAAGACTTAGATGTTTCTGTCTGTTGGGTTTTTTTTAAGCATGTAGGAGTGGATGTTTACGTCTGTTAGGAATCTTTTTTGCAGGGGAGACTTAGATGTTTCTTTTTGGCATGGAAAGCTGGATGTGTCTGAGTGTTGGACATCTTTTACATGGAATACGGGATGTTTCTGTGTGTTATGATTTTTTTACATGGAACACATGATGTTTCTGTGTGTTATTAATTTTTTATGTGGAACACAGGATGTTTCTGTATGTTAGAATTTTTTTTACATAGAACACTGGATCTTTCTGTCCGTTAGAATTTTTTTTTACGTGGAACACTGGATGCTTCTGTCACTTTTTAGCATGTAAGACTGAACAAATTTTTTCTCCTTCTTTTCATGTCGTGGATTATGAAGTGATGACAAAAATACCAGCAAGAAAAAAAGTCTACATAAAAGAAAACCTTGTTCTTAGATTACAGTGAAGGAATTTGCAGCAGAATAATTTAAGGTACTGATGAAATACACATGTGTGCAGCTTTTTTAACTTGACTGTCATTGTCTTGTCCCTTGTATCGTTGTGTTCTTTTGTCCACTGTATGGCTGTCCTCTTTTGTCCACTGTATGGCTGTCCTCTTTTGTCCATGGTATGGCTGTGTCCTTTTGTCCACTATATGGCTGTTTCCTTCTGTCCATTGTATGACTGTCTTCTTTTGTCTACTGTATGGCTGTGTCCTTTTGTCCACTGTATGGCTGTCCTCTTTTGTCCATGGTATGGCTGTCCTCTTTTGTCCACTGTATGGCTGTCCTCTTTTGTCCACTGTATGGCTGTCCTCTTTTGTCCACTGTATGGCTGTCTTTTGTCCACGGTATGGCTATGTCCTTTTATCCACTGTATGGCTGTGTCCTTTTGTCCACTACACGTCTGTGTCCTTTTGTCCACAGTATAGCTGTGTCCTTTTGTCCACTACACAGCTGTGTCCTTTTGTCCACAGTATAGCTGTGTTCTTTTGTCCACTGCATGGCTGTGTCCTTTTGTCCATTGTATGGCTGTGTGCTTTTGTCCACTACACGTCTGTGTCCTTTTGTCCACTGTATGGCTGTGTTCTTTTGTCCACTGCATGGCTGTGTCCTTTTGTCCACTGTATGGCTGTGTTCTTTTGTCCACTACATGGCTGTGTCCTTTTGTCCACTGTATGGCTGTGTTCTTTTGTCCACTACATGGCTGTGTCCTTTTGTCCACTGTATGGCTGTGTTCTTTTGTCCACTGCATGGCTGTGTCCTTTTGTCCACTGTGTGGCTGTGTCCTTTTGTCCACTGCATGGCTGTGTCCTTTTGTCCACTACATGGCTGTGTCCTTTTGTCCACTGTATGGCTGTGTCCTTTTGTCCACTACATGGCTGTGTCCTTTTGTCCACTGCATGGCTGTGTCCTTTTGTCCACTGTATGGCTGTGTCCTTTTGTCCACTGTATGGCTGTGTCCTTTTGTCCACTGTATGGCTGTGTCCTTTTGTTCACTGTATGGCTGTGTCCTTTTGTCCGCTGTATGGCTGTGTCCTTTTGTCCACTGTATGGCTGTGTCCTTTTGTCCATTGTATGGCTGTGTCCTTTTGTCCACTGTATGGCTGTGTTCTTTTGCCCACTGTATGGCTGTCCTTTCATCTGCTGCATTGTCTGTTTGGTGTTTCAGAATGAGTGTAATGACTACTACAGGACGACACTGGTGCATGATTGTTGACCTGTTTGGTGTTTCAGAATGAGGCTGATGATCACTACAGGACGACACTGGCCCGATCTCATCTCCTGGCATGGTGTGACTTGGTCAGACAGCAGAGGAAAGGGTGAGCTGAAGGACTGGATGGACAAAAGCTGGCAGCCTCATATCTGTCCAGATCCATGCCAGAGTGATGCTGCCACACAGCTTCCACTGCACCAGGGGCAGCCCTCCTGCTCAGTCATCTCTCATAAAAGAAACCGTGTTAGACTTTATCATTAAGGCAGCATCAATTGGAAAGCAAAAGCAAATCAAAGAAAGCATTTAAGACTTTATATTTTGGACAAGGTTGATAGAAGAGCAAAAAGGAAAAAAGAGTCATTTCAGAATTTGCAGTTTATGCATCTTTGATAGGAGAGTAAAAACAAAACAAATAAACCATTTGTAGGACCTTATGAAGCAGTGACAGAGCTCATTTAGTTGCCAGTATTTTACCAGATGCAAATCTGCCAGAATCCAAAACCATGAAGGATGGTTTAGTCACTCCAATTTCAAACACGTCAATGCTCTCTTGACATCAACAGACATATTGAATCTGTACTCACAGCACCGACATTCTCAACAGGCAGACGTGCAGAGGAACTAGTACATCATTGTAATGATCATCTCTCTGTGTAATCAGCCTACAAAAACCGTCATAGGAAAACATAGAAAACAACCCTGTTCAGTATGACGACACAAAAATGCAGGACAGTTATTGTGGAGCAGATGTAAGAGAACCAACGTCAGTTGTAAACTACTTGTTCAGTCAACTAAAACACACTTGGAAACCAGCTTAGAAAGGAAAATACAAAGCTTTGAAGATTTGGCAGAGAGCAAGGCCACCTTGTTCTGATTAAGGCTTGAAAAGTTCAAAATTGTAGTGGCAGAAACAAAAGAAATGAGGTGGAAAACAAATTTACAAGTGACACAGCTCCTGTGGTTTGGTCAGCTTTTCCATCCCCTGGAAGGATAAAACGGGATAAATAACACTGCGGGTATCTTAGGTGCTGATGTGACCACCACCATCCAGACATTGAAGGAACAGTGGATGCTGTACTGAAGCACTTGTAGAACAGAATGCACAGGGATTCACCCAGTGACATGCTGTGATGCCTGTCACCTGCCCTGCACTGTGATCCACACAATGACACTGTGATGTCTGTCACCTGAACTGTGATCCAGACAGTGACACTGTGATGTCTGTCACCTGCACTGTGATCCACACAGTGACACTGTGATGTCTGTCACCTGCACTGTGATCCAGACAATGACACTGTGATCCACACTGTGCACTGTGATCTACACAGTGACACTGTGATGTCTGTCATCTGCACTGTGATCCGGACAATGACATTGTGATGTCACATGCACTGTGATCCACTCAGTGACACAGTGATGTCACCCGCACTGTGATCCACTCAGTGACACTGTGATGTCACCTGCACTGTGATCCACACAGTGACACTGTGATGTCACATGCACTGTGATCCAGACAATGACACTGATGTCACCTGCACTGTGATCCACTCAGTGACGCTGTGGTGTCACATGCACTGTGATCCAGACAGTGACACTGTGATGTCACATGCACTGTGATCCAGACAATGACACTGATGTCACCTGCACTGTGATCCACACAGTGACACTGTGATGTCACATGCACTGTGATCCAGACAATGACACTGATGTCACCTGCACTGTGATCCACTCAGTGATGCTGTGATGTCACATGCACTTAGATCCAGACAGTGACACTGTGATGTCACATGCACTGTGATCCAGACAATGACACTGATGTCACCTGCACTGTGATCCACACAGTGACACTGTGATGTCACATGCACTGTGATCCACACAGTGACACTGATGTCACATGCACTGTGATCCAGACTGACACTGATGTCACCTGCACTGTGATCCAGACAATGACACTGATGTCACCTGCACTGTGATCCACACAGTGACACTGTGATGTCACATGCAATGTGATCCACTCAGTGACGCTGTGATGTCACATGCACTTAGATCCAGACAGTGACACTGTGACGTCACATGCACTGTGATCCAGACAATGACACTGATGTCACCTGCACTGTGATCCACACAGTGAAACTGTGATGTCGCATGCACTGTGATCCAGACAATGACACTGATGTCACCTGCACTGTGATCCACTCAGCGACACTGTGATGTCACCTGCACTGTGATCCAGACAATGACTCTGTGATGTCACATGCACTTAGATCCAGACAATGACACTGATGTCACCGGCACTGTGATCCACTCAGTGACACTGTGATGTCACCTGCACTGTGATCCACTCAGTGACGCTGTGATGTCACATGCACTTAGATCCAGACAGTGACACTGTGATGTCACATGCACTGTGATCCAGACAATGACACTGATGTCACCTGCACTGTGATCCACACAGTGAAACTGTGATGTCGCATGCACTGTGATCCAGACAATGACACTGATGTCACCTGCACTGTGATCCACTCAGCGACACTGTGATGTCACCTGCACTGTGATCCATACAGTGACACTGTGATATATGTCACCTGCACTGTGATCCACTCAGTGACACTGTGATGTCACCTGCACTGTGATCCACACAGTGACACTGTGATGTCTGTCATCTGCACTGTGATCCAGACAATGACACTGTGATGTCACCTGCACTGTGATCCACACAGTGACACTGTGATGTCACATGCACTATGATCCAGTCAGTGACACAGTGATGTCACCAGCACTGTGATCCACACAGTGACACTGTGATGTCTGTCACCTGCAGTGACAAGAGTTGGGAGTGGTTTGGTGTTGTCCTCTAGGGGAAGGACTTGGGAGTGCTTTCTCTATTTGAGTTATATTAAAATTTCACCTCCACCCTATCTATTACTAGTTATGGAAGATAGTATCAAATAATGGCAAAAGTTAGATTTTTAACAAAGAATGTTAGCTAAACATTTTAATAGTGTTTAACAAGTTGTGGCAAACAAACTATTACAATAGAATACTCATTCATCATCTTGATAGATGTCACCAAGTACTGGCATAAAGTTGTACTGTTAAAACAACATGGCATACACACAATCAATGCATAGTCTCAAAATTTAGAAACATAGTTTTAACTTACAGGTCTGAGTGATCAGTGAACCTTAGACCGGATCAGAGTAGGTGAGATAAACTTTCACTCTCTCTGATTTACCCCTGTTGTCTTGGTGGCTACACCGTGTCAGTCTTACAGCTGTTGGTGGAGGAAGTGAATTGGATGGACCAAGTTTCTCCTTTTGTAGGCTAATTCCAGTTCCGGTTCCGGTTGGCTTTGTGTCACAAAAGACAAAGAAAGGGGAGGGGGGGGGGGGGGGGGGGGGTCATCCCCCTGCACTTACAGTGGGAGTACAGTATAGAAGATTCAAGAACACGCATTCTTAACAGTTTGGGTTTAAATTTTGAGTTCCTTCATCAGTACATGCCAGTTGACCAAGGACTGTTTAACATAATTGCATCACGCACGCACGGCTGTCGGGGTGCGTGGTAGTGGGAGGGAAGGGAAAGCGCAAGAGCGGCGGTGGCAGAGAAGGAGGGAGCTTGACGGTTTCTCCGAAGTACACCGTCTCCTAGCTGGTCTTCTTGCCAATCGCTGAGCAAGCAGATATGTGGGAGAGAAATGGAGGGGGGGAGAGGGTGCATGGTGTGGGCGGCTTTCTTCAAAACAAACCCGACAGTCGGCGGGGAGGGTGAGTGAGGTGGAGGGGGCTAAGGAGAGCAGTGTAGGGGAGAGACTGAAGAGTTAATATAGATTTGAAATCTTGGTTGCTATTTGTGAGACAAAGGGAGAGAGAAAGGGGGGTGGGTGTGGGGGATGGTGTGTATTTTTGTAGAGTTTGTACAAGAGGGTGGGTGTAGAGTTAATATAGATTTGAAATCTTGGTTGCTGTTTGTGAGACAAAGGGAGAGAGAAAGGGGGGTGGGTGTGGGGGGATGGTGTGTATTTTTGTAAAGTTTGTACAAGAGGGTGGGTGTAGGAGTGGATGGGTGTGGGGTTGTCAAGTGACTTGTCACACCTGCACTGTGATCCACACAGTGACACAGTGATGTCACCTGCACTGTGATCCACACAGTGACACAGTGATGCCACCTGCACTGTGATCCACACAGTGACACAGTGATGCCACCTGCACTGTGATCCACACAGTGACACAGTGATGTCACTGCACTATGATCCACATAGTGATGTCACCTGCACTGTGATCCACACAGTGACACTGTGATGTCACTGCACTATGATCCACACAGTGATGTCACCTGCTCTGTGATCCACACAGTGACACAGTGATGTCACCTGCACTGTGATCCACACAGTGACACCGTGATGTCACCTGCTCTGTGATCCACACAGTGATGTCACCTGCACTGTGATCCACACAGTGATGTCACCTGCAGTGTGAACCACACAGTGACACTGTTATGTCAGTCACCTGCACTGTGACCAACACAGTGATGTCACCTGCACTGTGATCCACACAGTGACACTGTGATGTCACCTGTACTGTGATCCACACAGTGATGTCACCTGCACTGTGATCCACACAGTGATGTCACCTGCACTGTGATCCACACAGTGACACAGTGATGTCACCTGCAGTGTGATCCACACAGTGATGTCACCTGTAGTGTGATCCACACAGTGATGTCACCTACACTGTGATCCACACAGTGATGTCACCTGCTCTGTGATCCACACAGTGATGTCAGCTGCACTGTAATCCACACAGTGATGTCACCTGCTCTGTGATCCACACAGTGATGTTACCTGCACTGTGATCCACACAGTGATGTCACCTGCTCTGTGATCCACACAGTGATGTCACCTGCACTGTCATCCACGCAGTGATGTCATCAGCACTGTGATCCACACAGTGATGTCACCTGCACTGTGATCCACACAATGATGTCACCTGCACCGTGATCCACACAGTGACGTCACCTGCTCTGTGATCCACACAGTGACGTCACCTGCTCTGTGATCCACACAATGATGTCAACTGCACTGTGATCCACACAGTGATGTCACCTGCTCTGTGATCCACACAATGACACATCAATGTCGCCTGATGTCACCTGCACTGTGATCCACACAGTGATGTCACCTGCTCTGTGATCCACACAGTGACACAGTGATGTCACCTGCACTGTGATCCACACAGTGATGTCACCTGCTCTGTGATCCACCCGGTGATGTCACCTGCACTGTGATCCACACAGTGATGTCACCTGCTCTGTGATCCACACAGTGATGTCACCTGCACTGTGATCCACACAGTGATGTCACCTGCTCTGTGATCCACACAATGATGTCACCTGCACTGTGATCCACATAGTGACACTGTGATGTCAGTCACCTGCTCTGTGATCCACACAGTGATGTCACCTGCACTGTGATCCACACAGTGACACCGTGATGTCACCCGCACTGTGATCCACACGGTGACACACAGTGACACTGTGATGTCACCTGCACTGTGATCCACACAATGACACTGTGATGTCAACTGCACTGTGATCCACTCGGTGACACTGTGATGTCTGTCACCTGTACTGTGGTCCACTCAGTGACACAGTGATGTCACCTGCACTGTGATCCACTCATTGACACTGTGATATCAGTTACCTGCACTGTGATTCACTAAGTAACACTGTGATGTCACCTGCACTATGATCCACAGTGACACAGTGATGTCACCTGCACTGTGATCCACTCTGACACTGTGATGTCAGTCACCTGCAATGTGATCCACACAGTGACACAGTGATGTCACATGCACTTTGATCCACTCAGTAACACAGTGATGTCACCTGCACTGTGATCCACTCAGTAACACAGTGATGTCACCTAGACTGTGATCCACACAGTGACACTGTGATGTCACCTGCACTGTGATCCACTCAGTAACACAGTGATGTCACCTGCACTGTGATCCACTCAGTGACACTGTGATGTCTGTCACCTGCTCTGTGATCCACACAGTGATGTCACCTGCACTGTGATCCACTCAGTAACACAGTGATGTCACCTGCACTGTGATCCACTCAGTGACACTGTGATGTCAGTCACCTGCACTGTGATTCACTCAGTAACACAGTGATGTCACCTGCACTATGATCCACTCAGTAACACAGTGATGTCACCTGCACTGTGATCCACACAGTGACACTGTGATGTCTGTCACCTGCATTGTGATCCAGTCACTAACACTGTGATGTCACCTGCACTGTGATCCACACAATGACACAGCGATGTCACCTGCACTGTGATCCACACAGTGACACTGTAATGTCTGTCACCTGCATTGTGATCCAGTCAGTAACACAATGATGTCACCTGCACTGTGATCCACACAGTGACACAGTGATGTCACCTGCACTGTGATCCACTCAGTGACACAGTGACGACACCTGCACTGTGATCCACACAGTGACACTGTGATGTCACCTGCACTGTGATCCACACAGTGACACTGATGTCACCTGCACTGTGATCCACTCAGTAACACTGTGATGTCACCTGCACTATGATCCACAGTGACACAGTGATGTCACCTGCACTGTGATCCACACAGTGACACTGTGATGTCAGTGACCTACACTATGATTCACACAGTAACACTGTGATGTCAACACACACTGGTGTATCGCTACATCATAACATGTCAACAACCTCTGATGTCAACAAAAGCAGGATGGAACAAAACTGAAATACACATTTAGAAGTTTTCTTGGAACACAAACTACACATTCATTACAGGAATTTTTTTCTTCTTTTTGTCTCTTTTCAGAGTTGAAGATGAGGTGAAGTCCATCCGTCATCATCACCTGGTTGTGTTGAAACATTCCTTGGCTGCTTGGAGACAGGTAAAAATGAAGTCTGTCTGTCATTAATCCCATTCCTTGGCTGCTTGGAGACAGGTAAAAATGAAGTCTGTCTGTCATTAATCCCTGACTGTTGACTGCATGGAGACAGGTAGACAAGAAGTCTGTGTATCATGAATGTCTCACTGGGTTATAACATTACTGGGCTGCTTGGAGACAGGTAGACATGAAGTCTGCGTATCATGAGTGTCTCACTGGGTTATAACATTACTGGGATGCTTGGAGACAGGTAGACATGAAGTCTGCGTATCATGAATGTCTCACTGGGTTATAACATTACTGGGCTGCTTGGAGACAGGTAGACATGAAGTCTGTTTACTGTGAATGTCTCATCTAACAAATTTTCATCCGAAATACATTTTCAAAGTTTACTTTCCTTTGTTTGTTTTTTTTTTTTTAATTTGTTAAAGCATTTGATACTAAAACAATGAATCAACAAATTTTATTGGATTTACATTTGGCACTACCAACTTCGCCCCTTGATTTGAAACTCGATCAGTTCATTACTGTTTACCACCCAAAATAACTGCAGACTGTTATAACATTTCTGTCTGGAATATACAATTGAGCACCATAATCTTGCCTGTTTAAGTGTTTGCACCTTTCCTTGTCACATTTATTTCACCTCCATTTTGAGGAGCTGAGTGAGTGAGTGTCCTTGCCTCATTTTCATTGTCTTGGATGTTGTTTGTCTTGCCTGAAAAAGATCAAAGAGGTCAAATTGTATTATGTTTGTCTTGTAATTTGTTTACTTCTTTTGTTTGGTGGCATAGTCATTTTCCTTTTTAAGTTTGTTTCAATTTCCACATGGAGTTATCCCACTTCGAAACAAACTTGGCTGGTCAGCACTTTCACACCACAATGGGTACGGCTTTGTCTTGAACTTCTAGTCAGCAACTGACCTACTTTCAGCCAGACTCAGTTGGCTTCTTTTGTGTTGATCTCAAATGTTTTTCATTATAATTTTGTTTCTACATGATAAACATCATAAAACACTTCTAAAGCTTTGTCGCTAGCTATATTTTCAAATAAATTTGCTGATTCTCTGAAAATCATGCTGGCACTGCTGCTTTTACCGCTTGACAGAACTTGAGAGTTGGCCATTTGCAGTGACCATGCTGTTTGCTTTCTAAAAATCTCCCAGTCAAGATGACTTTTGCTCTAAATCCATCACAACTTCCTGTCAAATGTCACTGAATCTTTACTAGTTCCATTGACAGATTGGCATGAAGCATAGCGAATGCACAACTTGTGCTTCTCAGAATGACGGCTCCCATGAACTTCCTGAATGCTAGGGTTGGTTACCCACCAGCACATTTCTGCATGCTAAGATAAGCTACACACCCATATACTTCACATATGAAAAAGGTTAATGTCTGTGCTTTAATGAAGCATACGGCTTGGAGACTGGTCAAAGTCAAGTGAGCGTTATGAATGTCTGACTGTTGAAGTGCATCATGGCCACTCAAAGATATGTAGAATTGAAGTCTGTGTCCTCATATGACTATGTTGACATATATCACGGCCACTGCAAGATAGGTAGAATTGAAGTCTGTGTCCTCATATGACTATGTTGACATATATCACGGCCACTGGAAGATAGGTAGAATTGAAGTCTGTGTCCTCATATGACTATGTTGACATATATCACGGCCACTGGAAGATAGGTAGAATTGAAGTCTGTGTCCTCATATGACTATGTTGACATATATCATGGCTACTGGAAGATAGGTAGAATTGAAGTCTGTGTCCTCATATGACTGTGTTGACATATATCACGGCCACTGGAAGATAGGTAGAATTGAAGTCTGTGTCCTCATATGACTATGTTAACATAGATCATGGCCACTGGAAGATAGGTAGAACTGAAGTCTGTGTGTCCTCATATGACTATGTTGACATATATCATGGCCACTGGAAAATAAGTAGGACTGAAGACTGTGTCCTCATATGACTATGTTGACATATATCACGGCCACTGGAAGACAGGTAGAACTGAAGTCTGTGTGTCCTCATATGACTATGTTGACATATATCACGACCACTGGCAGATAGGTAGAACTGAAGTCTGTGTGTCCTCGTATGACTGTGTTGACATAATTATATCACGGCCACTGGAAGACAGGTAGAACTGAAGTCTGTGTTCTCATATGACTATGTTGACATATATCACGGCCACTGGAAGATAGGTAGAACAGAAATCTGTGTCCTCATATGACTATGTTGACATATATCACGGCCACTGGAAGATAGGTAGAACTGAAGTCTGTGTTCTCATATGACTATGTTGACATATATCACGGCCACTGGAAGATAGGTAGAACTGAAATCTGTGTCCTCATATGACTATGTTGACATATATCACGGCCACTGGAAGATAGGTAGAATTGAAGGCTGTGTCCTCATATGACTATGTTGACATATATCACGGCCACTGGAAGATAGGTAGAATTGAAGGCTGTGTCCTCATATGACTATGTTGACATATATCACGGCCACTGGAAGATAGGTAGAATTGAAGGCTGTGTCCTCATATGACTGTGTTGACATATATCACGGCCACTGGAAGATAGGTAGAATTGAAGTCTGTGTCCTCATATGACTATGTTGACATATATCACGGCCACTGGAAGATAGGTAGAATTGAAGGCTGTGTCCTCATATGACTATGTTGACATATATCACGGCCACTGGAAGATAGGTAGAATTGAAGGCTGTGTCCTCATATGACTGTGTATATCACGGCCACTGGAAGATAGGTAGAATTGAAGTCTGTGTCCTCATATGACTATGTTGACATGTATCATGACTGCTTGTAGACATGGAACAGCTGTTACCGAGAAAATGGATGTTTTGATTCAAAGGAAAACAAGCTTGTGTTTTTATGTTAGATATGAAATGAAGGAAAGCTATGTTGTCAACATTGATTTTGAATGTTTGATTTTCATACTTAACAGCTTTCAAGAACTTCACCTGAGAGGGAGGGAGACTTGAATAGTAGATGTATTTTTCAGTATGTCCAGCTTCAGCAAGTGAAACGCCTCCTTCGGACACGAGCTGAGCGCCATCTCCACCAGAAGCTGTGCCGGAAGAGCCTGTCAGCATGGAAGACGTATGTCAGGGTCAGCAGGACCATCAGTACTGCAGCCGGGGAGAGGTATCATGCCAAGTGCCAGCACACACTCAGGTACAGCAGCTGGCCTCACAGCAGTTCAGCTTTTGGGATTGGCACACAGAGTGATGCCAGTGAAATATGTGCTCATTTTGTTACCTTCATGCATGCTTTCCTTGGAAATGGGTCTAGTGTGATATTGCAGTAAGCAATGTAGGCATGTCTGCAGTATGTGAATATGGTATGTGCCCTCTGATACATGTAGGTATGTCTGTAGGATGTGAATGTTGTATCTGCCCTCTGATACATGTAGGTATGTCTGTAGCATGGGAATGGTGTATCTGCCCTCTGATATATGTAGGTATGTCTGTAGCATGGGAATGTTGTTTATGTTAGATGATACATGTAGGTATATCTATAGGTATATCTGTAGGATGTGAACGTTGCACCTGCCCTCTGATACATGCAGGTATGTCTGTAGCATGTGAAGGTTGTATCTGCCCTCTGATACTTGTTGGTATGTCTGTAGCATGTGAATGTTGTATCTACAGTCTAATACATATAAGTATGTTTGTAACATGTGAATGTAGTATCCACATATAGGTATGTCTGCAGCGTGTGAAAGTGGTATCTGTCCTCTGATACATGCAGACATTAGGTATGTCTGTAGCATGTGAGTGTGGTATCTGTCCTGTGATACACGCAGACATGTAGGTATATTTGTAGGATGTGAATGTTGCATCTGCCCTCTGATACATGTAGGTATATCTGTAGAATGTGAATATTGCATCTGCCATCTGATACATGTAGGTATGTCTGTAGGATGTGAATGTTGTATCTGCCATCTGATACATGTAGGTATGTCTGTAGGATGTGAATGTTGTATCTGCCCTCTGATACATGTAGGTATGTCTGTAGGATGTGAATGTTGTATCTGCCCTCTGATACATGTAGGTATGTCTGTAGGATGTGAATGTAGTATCTGCCCAGTGATACATGCAGATATGTAGGTATGTGTGTAGCATGTGAATGTTGTATCTACCTGGAATGCCTCAGGTGGGCACTGGAGAGGTGGGCAGAAAACTGCCAGAGGCAGAAGGAGGAGCGACGCTACAACCAGGCCGCTGCCGTGCACTTCAACCGATGTGTTCTGAGCAAGGTGAGAATTGCTGGCAGGACTGTGAATAGTCAGGGCAGTGAATAGACAGGACTGTGAATAGTCATTACAGTGTGTTCTGAGCAAGGTGAGAATGGTTGGCAGGACTGTGAATAGACAGGAAAGTGAATAATCAGGGCAGTGAATAGTCAGGACTGTGAATAGACAGGACTGTGAATAGACAGGACAGTGAATAGTCAGGACAGTGAATAGTCAGGACTGTGGATAGACAGGACATGGAATAGACAGGACACTGAATTGTCAGCACGGTGAATAGTCAGGGCACAGTGAATAGTCTGGACACAGTGAAGAGACAGCACAGTGAATAGTCAGCACAGTGAATAGTCAGCATAGTGAACAGTCAGCACAGTGAATAGTCAGCACAGTGTGTTCTGAACAAGGTGAGAGTTGTTGGCAGACAATAAATAGTCAGGACAGTGAATAGTCAGCACGGTGAATAGTCAGGACACACTGAATAGTCAGCACAGTGAATAGTCAGGACTGTGAATAGTCAGCACAGTAAAAATTCAGGACTCAAAAGTGATTCCACAACATTTGAAATACAGTTTGGCATCATATACTTTACCATGTCAGACCATAGCATTCAACGGCAGTTAGTTAGCTCTGAAAGGCCGAATTTTTTGTGGCTAATGCAGTAATAAGACCATCACGTGACACCCACCCTCCTTCCACCAAGGAAGAAGCCGGTGTCAATTGGCCTCATAAGGCATATAAGGATCTCCCCGTCTTATCTCCCCGGGCCCATGAGGTCAGGGCGCTGGCCACTTCCGCAGCATTCCAGCACTCTGTCCCCTTGCGCCACCTCCTGGAGGCAGCCTACTGGCGTTCGGAAAATCCCTTCATAAACTTTTATTTAAGGGATATCCGCATGACCAGGGCTGATGGTTCTAGGGACTTCTTTTGCGGCTAACGCAGCCATATCTATTCCACTGCTAACCCCAAGAACCATTAGGGCACTCAGCCCTCCTCCAATTCCTTTAAATTCTGCTATGGTCTGACATGGTAAAGTATATGACGCCAAAATGGGGAGTTTGTATTATACTCCCTGTTTGGCTAGTATACTTATCATGTCAGACTCTAATACCCGCCCTACCTTCCCCGCTAGCGCTATGGTTCTCGGGGTTACCTAGCGCATAGGCCTCGTTGAATGAGGAACAGGAAGTTGACAACGGCTTCTTCCCTGGCGGAAGTAGGGTGGGCGTCACGTGATGGTCTTATTACTGCATTAGCCACAAAAAATTTGGCCTTTCAGAGCTAACTAACTGCCGTTGAATGCTATGGTCTGACATGGTAAGTATACTAGCCAAACAGGGAGAAAAATACAAACTCCCCATATCTGGCACTGTTTTGTCACATTTTGAACCATTTAAGTGTTGGCACTGTTTTGTCATAGTTTGAACCAGTTAAGTGTTGGCACTGTTTTGTCATATTTGGAGCCAGTTATGTGTTGGCCCTGTTTTGTCATATTTGGAACCAGTTATGTGTTGGCACTGTTTTGCCATAGTTTGAACCAGTTATGTGTTGGCCCTGTTTTGTCATATTTGGAACCAGTTATGTATTGGCCCTGTTTTGTCATATTTAGAACCAGTTATGTGTTGGCACTGTTTTGTCATAGTTTGAACCAGTTATGTGTTGGCCCTGTTTTGTCATAGTTTGAACCAGTTATGTGTTGGCCCTGTTTTGTCATATTTGCAGAGCTTAATCTAGAGCGCGGGATTGGTACAATCCCCCGAAAATCTGTTTCTTCCCGCAATTATCGAGTCTTAACGCGGGCAGACTCCCGCACATTTGCAGAACTGCCCACCCTGTTCACTGATCGTTGCAGGCGCTCGTTTGTTGTCTGCTTGAAAAACTGAAACTAGGACTGAGCAGGAGCGAACGATTTCTTGATATTTCATTGGCTGTTAGTGTAAATCAACCAATCGGCGGTGTTCATCTCCTCCATCACGATCACAGACGAGAAGTTGCGAGAGTTTAAGGCGCCATATTGGATATTTTCCAAAATGAAGCATGCACCCACCCTATTCGACTTTGACTTTCGTGGAGGAAAAGTGAAAAAAAAAGATTCTGTGCCATGCGAGGGTGGAGAAGATCATGAAGAACCCGCGACTACATCCAAAAGCTCGGAGAAGCAGCCCAAAATTAGTGCCAGTGCAAGGGAACACCGGTTTCAAGACGATTGGCTGAAGAAGTGGCCCTGGATGTCTAAGCTGAAGACCAGTGGGATGCGATGTGAATTGTGTTTGAAACACAAGAAACGAAACGTATTTACGTCGCCCCAAGGTGGTTGTTTAATCTAGATGATTTGATCAAGGTGTGTTGAAGTCTGTGTACAAAGGTGGAGGAGGTATGTAACGTGGGGTTGGGGGGGGGGGGGGGAGTTCCCCCCTTTTTTTTATATGAGGGGGGATTGCCCCCCTTTTTCAAAAATCCTAGATTAAGCTCTGTATTTGGAACCAGTTATGTGTTGGCCCTGTTTTGTCATATTTGGAACCAGTTAAGTGTTGGCACTGTTTTGTCATAGTTTGAACCAGTTATGTGTTGGCACTGTTTTGTCATAGTTTGAACCAGTTATGTGTTGGCCCTGTTTTGTCATATTTGGAACCAGTTAAGTGTTGGCACTGTTTTGTCATATTTGGAACCAGTTAAGTGTTGGCACTGTTTTGTCATAGTTTGAACCAGTTAAATGTTGGCCCTGTTTTGTCATATTTAGAACCAGTTATGTGTTGGCCCTGTTTTGTCATATTTAGAACCAGTTAAGTGTTGGCACTGTTTTGTCATAGTTTGAACCAGTTAAATGTTGGCACTGTTTTGTCATAGTTTGAACCAGTTAAATGTTGGCTCTGTTTTGTCATAGTTTGAACCAGTTAAGTGTTTGGTCAGCCTGTTGGCCACACTGATACTAGTCACACACTCTGATCCACCTGCATTGTGAAGACAGCTTTGCCTTCTGTGTTCCCTTGGCTTGCATGAAGCACTTTGGAAGTGTAGTCACTGTAGCAGGTTGACAGTTAACTGGTGATGGTGATAAGGCAGATTGACAGTTTACTTGTTATGGTGATAAGGTAGATTGACAGTTGACTGGTTATGGTGATAAGGCAGATTGACAGTTGACTGGTTATGGTGATAAGGCAGATTGACAGTTGACTGGTTATGGTGATAAGGCAGATTGACAGTTGACTGGTTATGGTGATAAGACAGATTGACAGTTGACTGGTTATGGTGATAAGTAGATTGGCAGTTGACTGGTTATGGTGATAAGGCAGATTGACAGTTGACTGGTTATGGTGATAAGGCAGATTGACAGTTGACTGGTTATGGTGATAAGGCAGATTGACAGTTGACTGGTTATGGTGATAAGGCAGATTGACAGTTGACTGGTTATGGTGATAAGGTAGATTGACAGTTGACTGGTTATGGTGGTAAGGCAGATTGACAGTTGACTGGTTATGGTGATAAGTAGATTGACAGTTGACTGGTTATGGTGATAAGGTAGATTGACAGTTGACTGGTTATGGTGATAAGGCAGATTGACAGTTGACTGGTTATGGTGATAAGGTAGATTGACAGTTGACTGGTTATGGTGGTAAGGCAGATTGACAGTTGACTGGTTATGGTGATAAGGCAGATTGACAGTTGACTGGTTATGGAGATAAGGCAGATTGACAGTTGACTGGTTATGGTGATAAGTAGATTGACAGTTGACTGGTTATGGTGATAAGGCAGATTGACAGTTGACTGGTTATGGTGATAAGGTAGATTGACAGTTGACTGGTTATGGAGATAAGGCAGATTGACAGTTGACTGGTTATGGTGATAAGGCAGGTTGGCAGTGGACTGGTTATGGTGATGAGGCAGATTGACAGTGGACTGGTTATGGTGATAAGGCAGGTTGACAGTTGACTGGTTATGGAGATAGGCAGATTGACAGTTGACTGGTTATGGTGATAAGGCAGATTGACAGTGGACTGGTTATGGTCATAAGGCAGGTTGACAGTTGACTGGTTATGGAGATAAGGGAGATTGACAGTTGACTGGTTATGGTCATAAGGTAGATTGACAGTTGACTGGTTATGGTGGTAAGGCAGATTGACAGTTGACTGGTTATGGTGATAAGTAGATTGACAGTTGACTGGTTATGGTGATAAGGTAGATTGACAGTTGACTGGTTATGGTGATAAGGCAGATTGACAGTTGACTGGTTATGGTGATAAGGTAGATTGACAGTTGACTGGTTATGGTGGTAAGGCAGATTGACAGTTGACTGGTTATGGTGATAAGGCAGATTGACAGTTGACTGGTTATGGAGATAAGGCAGATTGACAGTTGACTGGTTATGGTGATAAGTAGATTGACAGTTGACTGGTTATGGTGATAAGGCAGATTGACAGTTGACTGGTTATGGTGATAAGGTAGATTGACAGTTGACTGGTTATGGAGATAAGGCAGATTGACAGTTGACTGGTTATGGTGATAAGGCAGGTTGGCAGTGGACTGGTTATGGTGATGAGGCAGATTGACAGTGGACTGGTTATGGTGATAAGGCAGGTTGACAGTTGACTGGTTATGGAGATAGGCAGATTGACAGTTGACTGGTTATGGTGATAAGGCAGATTGACAGTGGACTGGTTATGGTCATAAGGCAGGTTGACAGTTGACTGGTTATGGAGATAAGGGAGATTGACAGTTGACTGGTTATGGTCATAAGCAGATTGACAGTTGACTGGTTATGGTGGTAAGGTAGATTGACAGTTGACTGGTTATGGTGATAAGGCAGATTGACAGTTGACTGGTTATGGTGGTAAGGAGATTGACAGTTGACTGGTTATGGTGATAAGGCAGATTGACAGTTGACTGGTTATGGTGATAAGGTAGATTGATGGTTGACTGGTTATGGTCATAAGGCAGATTGACAGTTGACTGGTTATGGTGATAAGGCAGATTGACAGTTGACTGGTTATGGTGATAAGGTAGATTGACGGTTGACTGGTTATGGTCATAAGGCAGATTGACAGTGGACTGGTTATGGTCATAAGGCAGGTTGACAGTTGACTGGTTATGGTGATAAGGCAGATTGACAGTTGACTGTCATAAGGCAGATTGACTGTAACCTAACACACATACCCACCACTTGTACATCAGTTGGCAATATCCCCCACCCACACACACACATACACATGCACATATACACACACCACCACCATATCCCCTTCACTCACTTCATACAGTAGTTACAGCCACCCTCCATCTATTTAATCTTAATTTTGCTTTATCTTTCCCCGTACATTTTTTTTTTTTCACTTCTAATTTATTTATCAAGGTTTTTTTTTTTTTTTTTTTTTTTTTTTAACCCAATTAATTTATTTCATTTTATTTTGTTCATTTACTTACACACACAACACACACACACACACACACACCACACACACACACACCACACACACTCCACCACTTTCCACCCACCACCAGACCCGCTTCCATTCATACTACATCCACTCCTAACCCCTTCACTTTCACCACACCATTCATACCAATCAACCCCACCCCATACCCCCCCCCCCACCCACCCACACACACAAAATATCCCCCCTTTCCCCCTCCCCCCAAAAACCCTATCAGAAGGGTAGGCCCAGTAGTCGACCCTCCCACCTCCAAACCACTGCATTTTTCCACTTGTATAACAATGGTCACCACCCTGTGGTACTACTGATTTAAAATTATTATCATTTATCAGTCACTGAAAATACTCCATCCAGTGAACACCTTCATACTGCACTATATGGAAATGAAGAAGCTGACCAACTGACAAAGGAAGGAGGACAGCAGCCCCAACTGTAAAAGGTAGTCTCCTTGGAATAAATCTAAAATATTTCCAAGGAGACAAATAGGAAGATGACTTGAGCAGCACCCAGACTTCAACAAGAGGGATGCATACTACCGGATGCCCAGATCAGACCAAGTGAACATTGTTGGACTGAGGATAAGGCTCCCCTGACCTCAACATCACAGGTCCACTATACTCCACACCTGTGAGTCTTTCAAACTATCAGTGCAGTGCAGCCCCAGAGACAGCGGAGCATTCCCAGCTAGGCCCAAAGTGGAAACCTGGCCTGCCAACTCACCAATGAGTGCAAAACCATACTGACCACTGGAGGGTCTTCACCATATAGCAGCCTCCATCAGTACCTCCAGGATTCCTACCTAAGTAAACGAAGAAGAAGACCATCATTGTGATACTGAGAACTGGGCACTCCAGACTGTGACATCACATCTCTGCAATACTCCACCCTGGCGGGTCTTCAGTTTATCCATGCAGCCCCAGTGACGGTGGAACAGTCCCAACAACACCAAAAGAACAATCCTGGCCTGCCAACACACCGATGAGTGCAAAACTTTACTGACCACTGGAGGGCCTTCACCATACAGAAGCCCTTGCCAGTACCTCCACCATTCCTGCCTAAGGGAACGGAGAAGAATCTCTTCCTACACTACCGTTGATCTCATATGATCATCACCCGTCAGTGACTGATTGATGATAATAATTTTTACCCTTTTTTTTTTTTCTTTTTTTTTGTGAATGAGTGTATGTGTGTGTGAATATGTGTGTGAAAACTTTCCACAGTTAGTCTCATTATGATCACATGATCTTAACTCACCCAGAACATTGCTTACATGTGGTCCCAACCCCCCCGCCCCCCCCCCCCCCCCATGTGTGTGTGTGTGTGTGTGTGTGTGCAACACATGATACCCTGTTTTTCATTGATCACTGCTATCTCCTCTCAACAAACATCAGCATATTGATGCCAACACATTATTTCACCTGTTACAATGAACATCATCCCACAGCATTGTTTACTTTTTTAAACAACACTATTTATATGAACCTCCCAACCTCCCACCCCCACCCCCCACCCCATAGTGGATGAAGAGATATGAGCTCTCCTTCTCTTGCCCCCCTTCCCTCCCCCCCCCCCCCCCCTCCACACACACACACACACATTACCCTCCTCCCCACCCACCCACTTTTTTTTTTTTCCCTCAACCGCCCCCCCCCCCCCTCCCCAATCATACCTTATCACCCATTTATCTTCCATCCCCTTCCCTCCCTTATTAACATTACCCACACACCTTTCACAACTACCCACACATAACTACCACCACCTCTTTCATCACCCAGCGAAATCATTTATTTTATTCACCTATTTTTTTTTTTTAACTTTTTTTTCTTACTGTTTCTTTGTTGCTTATTTACCCCTTCTATATATAGATTTTTTTTTTTTTTTCCAGTTTCCCTCCCCCTTCCCCCCCTTTATCATCATTATCAATCCACCATTACCACAACCGTCACAAAGATATCACACCACCCCACTAAACTAGACACAACCCTATCGTATCACACAACCCCCCCCCCTCCCCCTTCCCCCATGCAACCCCCCCCTCCTTTTCCTCTCCCATAATCCCCCTTGTCATTTCTGCCTAGCGGCTATTCTCCCCACCACATGGACAACAACAGATGAGTCATTTTTCGTTCTTTGTTTGTACTGTCCCAAATGTTAAATGTGATTTATTTTTTCGCCTGAAGAAGACCCAAGAGGTTGAAATGCATCATGTCTTGTCATGTGCTTTGTTTGTCAATGTCATTGGCGGTAACTAACACCCTCTCTTTCTAAATTTTGCTTCATTCACCGCCGTCAGTCACTCCATTTTGAGACAGTTGACTGGTTATGGTGATAAGACAGATTGATAGTTGACTGATTATGGTGATAAGGCAGATGGATAGTTGACTGATTATGGTGATAAGGCAGATTGACAGTTGACTGGTTATGGTCATAAGGTAGATTGATAGTTGACTGGTTATGGTGATAAGGCAGATTGACAGTTGACTGGTTATGGTCATAAGGCAGATTGATAGTTGACTGATTATGGTGATAAGGCAGATTGACAGTTGACTGGTTATGGAGATAAGGTAGATTGACAGTTGACTGGTAAAGGTCAGGGGTAGATAAGGCAGATTGACAGTTGACTAGATATGTGATGGGCAAACTGGCAGTTAACTGGTTATGAGCGTTTACTGGGTTTGGTGATGGGTAGATATGAGCAGAGTGGGAATTGACTGGTGATGGTGATGGTTAGATGTGGGCAGACTGACAGTTAACTCGTAAAGGAGATGGGCTGAATGTACATTGACCGTTAACTGGTAAAGGAGATGGACATAATGGGCTGAATGTTCATTGACAGTTAACTGGTAAAGGAGATGGACATAATGGGCTGAATGTACATGACATTTAACTGGTAAAGGAGATGGACATAATGGGCTGAATGCACATTGACAGTTAACTGGTAAAGGAGATGGACATAATGGGCTGAATGTACATTGACAGTTAACTGGTAAGGAGATGGACATAATGGGCTGAATGCACATTTACAGTTAACTGGTAAAGGAGATGGACATATATGGGCTGAATATACATTGACCGTTAACTGGTAAAGGAGATGGACATATATGGGCTGAATGCACATTGACAGTTAACTGGTAAAGGAGATGGATGGACATAATGGGCTGAATGCACATTGACAGTTAACTGGTAAAGGAGATGGACATAATGGGCTGAATGTACAGTGACCGTTAACTGGTAAAGGAGATGGACACATATAAGCTGAATGTACATTGACCGTTAAGTGGTAATGGATAATATATGGGCTGAATGTTCATTGACAGTTAACTGGTAAAGGAGATGGACATATACGGACAGAATGTACATTGACAGTTAACTGGTAAAGGAGATGGACATAATGGGCTGAATGTATATTGACCGTTAACTGGAAAAGGAGATGGACACATATGAGCTGAATGTACATTGACCGTTAAGCGGTAATGGACACATATGGGCTGAATGTTCATTGACAGTTAACTGGTAAAGGAGATGGACACATATGGGCTGAATGTACATTGACAGTTAACTGGTAAAGGAGATGGACACACATGGGCTGAATGTAAATTTACCGTTAACGGGAAAAGGAGATGGACACATATGAGCTGAATGTACATTGACCGTTAAGCGGTAATGGACACATATGGGCTGAATGTTCATTGACAGTTAACTGGTAAAGGAGATGGACACATATGGGCTGAATGTACATTGACAGTTAACTGGTAAAGGAGATGGACACATATGGGCTGAATGTACATTGACCGTTAACTGGGAAAGGAAAGGGGCTGATTGTACACTGACAGTTAAGTGTTATGGAGATGGGCTTTGATAGGCTGATTGGTAGTTAATTGCTTATGAAGATGAGTAGATACGGGTAGTTTGGTAATATTATGGTTAAGTTTCTAATTTGACGTGCGCTGTCTCAGGCATGTGGTGCCCTGGCCTCTTCCTGTACTGTATTCTGACTTGTTCTGTTTGTGGCACTTTGGTTATTTGGCTCATGGAGATGCACTTACTTGCAGGTGCTGCAGACATGGCGCAGATTTGCGGCAGTTCACACCTACAAAAAGTCCCAGACAAAGGCCCTGGTGGAAGAGACCAGGGAACAGCTCCGACTCTGTAAGCATCCTGACCCCCTGTTCTGAGAGCATCACCTGTCATTGGTGACAGTGTGCAGAGAACATAGAACATCCTGTTCCCTGTTCTTAGGACAAGGCCTGTCACTGGTGACAGTGTGCAGAGAACATAGAACATCCTGACCCCCTGTTCTGAGGGCATCACCTGTCATTGGTGACAGTGTGCAGAGAACATAGAACATCCTGTCCCCCTGTTCTTAGGGCATCACCTGTCACTGGTGACAGTGTGCAGAGAACATAAAACATCCTGACCCCCTGTTCTTAGGACAAGGCCTGTTACTGGTGACAGTGTGCAGAGAACATAGAACATCCTGACCCCCTGTTCTTAGGACAAGGCCTGTCACTGGTGACAGTGTGCAGGAACATAGAACATCCTGATCCCCTGTTCTTAGGACAAGGCCTGTCACTGGTGACAGTGTGCAGAGAACATAGAACATCCTGACCCCCTGTTCTTAGGACAAGGCCTGTCACTGGTGACAGTGTGCAGGAACATAGAACATCCTGACCCCCTGTTCTGAGGGCATCACCTGTCAATGGTGACAGTGTGCAGAGAACATAGAACATCCTGTCCCCCTGCTCTTAGGGCATCACCTGTCACAGGTGACAGTGTGCAGAGAACATAGAACGTCCTGACCCCCTGTTCTGAGGGCATCACCTGTCACAGGTGACAGTGTGCAGAGAACATAGAACATCCTGACCCCCTGTTCTTAGGGCAAGGCCTGTTATTTGTGACAGTGTGCAGAGAACATAGAACATCCTGACCCCCTGTTCTGAGGGCATCACCTGTCACTGGTGACAGCGTGCAGAGAACATAGAACATCCTGACCCCCTGTTCTGAGGGCATCACCTGTCATTGGTGACAGTGTGCAGAGAACATAGAACATCCTGACCCCCTGTTCTGAGTGCATCACCTGTCACTGGTGACAGTGTGCAGTGAACATAGAACATCCTGTTCCCTGTTCTTAGGACAAGGCCTGTCATTGGTGACAGTGTGCAGAGAACATAGAACATCCTGACCCCCTGTTCTTAGGACAAGCCTGTCATTGGTGACAGTGTGCAGAGATCATAGAACATCCTGTTCCCTGTTCTTAGGCCATCACCTGCCTTGTTCTTAGGACAAGGCCTGTCACTGGTGACAGTGTGCAGAGAACACAGAACGTCCTGTCCCTTGTTCTTAGGACAAGGCCTGTCATTGGTGACGGTGTGCAGAGAACATAGAACATCCTGACCCCCTGTTCTTAGGGCACCACCTGTCATTGGTGACAGTGTGCAGAGAACATAGAACATCCTGTTCCCTGTTCTTAGGGCAAGGCCTGCCATTGGTGACAATGTGCAGAGAACATAGAACATCCTGACCCCCAGTTCTTAGGGCAGCACCTGTCATTGGTGACAGTGTGCAGAGAACATAGAACATCCTGTTCCCTGTTCTTAGGACAAGGCCTGACCCCCTGTTCTGAGGGCATCACCTGTCATTGGTGACAGTGTGCAGAGAACATAGAACATCCTGTTCCCTGTTCTTAGGGCACCACCTGTCATTGGTGACAGTGTGCAGAGAACATAGAACATCCTGTTCCCTGTTCTTAGGGCATCACCTGTCATTGGTGACAGTGTGCAGAGAACATAGAACATCCTGTCCCCCTGTTCTTAGGCCATCACCTGTCATTGGTAACAATGTGCAGAGAACATAGAAAATCCTGTCCCTGTACTTAGGGCATCACCTGTTCACTGGTGACAGTCTGCAGAGACCAAAGAAAATCCTGTCCCCTGTTCTTAGGGCATCACCTGTTCACTGGTGACAGTGTACAGAGACCAAAGAACAGCTCTGTAAACATCCTTCCCCTGTTCTTAGGGCAAGACCTGCCAGTGGTGACAATGAAGTGAAGAGAACAAAGAAAAGCTTCAACTTTTTGAGTGTTTTGTCACATTCTTTAGTGGTAGAACAGCTCTGACTCTGTTAGCATTTTGTCACATTGTTCAACCCTGTAACAGCTTCAACTCTGTTAGCATTTTGTCACATTGTTCAACCCTGTAACAGCTTCAACTCTGTTACAGGGTTCGTACAGTCCTTGAAAGTTTTAATTTTGGGGACCCCGTTTTCAAGGCCTTAAAAGTCCTTAAAAATCAGGCTTTTGCTCATAGGTCCTTAAAAAGTGCTTAGATTTTATCAGTATTTCATGATTAATTTTCTTAAAATGAACCTTAGAGTAAGTCCTTTAATTTTGTTAAAATGTGCTTGAGAAGTCCTTAAAAAGTCCTTGAATTTTTTTTGTCAGGAAATATATATGAACCCTGTAGCATTTTGTCACATTGTTTAATGTTGTAACAGCTTGAACTCTGCTAGCATTTTGTCCCCTTGTTTAACCATGTAACAGCTTGAACTCTGTTGGCATTTTGTCACATTGTTGAACCATATAACAGCTTCAGCTCTGTTGGCATTTTGTCACATTGTTCAACTATGTAACAGCTTCAATTCTGTTGCACATTGTTCAGCCATGTAACAGCTTCTATTCTGTTGGCATTTGTCACATTGTTCAACCATATAAACAGCTTTGACTGTTGACATTTTATCACATTGTTTAACCATGTATATAGCTTCTACTCTGTTGGCGTTTGTCACATTAACAAATCTTAAATAAATGTTAGCGAACCGCCCAGAGAACGTGGACAAACGAGTCACAAGACGAAACACAACGCATTTCGACCTCTTAGGTCTTCATCGGGTGAGACATAAACGAATAAAACAACGAAAATTCACTTAGCTTTGATCGCTTCAGATCACTTCACAGGGTTCAGCGCAAGGAAGAAGGCCGTCACATTGTCACATTGTTCAACCATGTAACAGTTTCTACTCTGTTGGCATTTTGTAACATTGTTCAACCATGTAACAGCTTCAACTCTGTTGACATTTCGTCACATTGTTTAACCATGTATACAGCTTCAACTCTGTTGACATTTTGTCACATTGTTCAATTATGTATCAGCTTCAACTCTGTTGGCATTTTGTCACATTGTTAACCATGTAACTGCTTGAACTCTGTTGGCATTTTGTCACATTGTTCAACCATGTAACAGCTTCTACTCTGTTGACATTTTGTCACATTGTGCAATTATGTAACAGCTTCAACTCTGTTGGCATTTTGTCACATTGTTCAGGGGTAGGACAGCTTCAACTGTGTTTGCATTTTGTTACATTGTTCAGAGGCACTTCTTATCACAGACGGGAAATGAACCATGAGTAAAATTAAGCTAAAATGAATTCAGTTTGATGAGTTAATATATTACTAGTTGCATGGACTTGTTATGTTTGATAATAGATTTACTTCTTTTCTGCTAGTTGTGAGCCTTGAATTTTTTTTTTTAATTACCGCATGCAGTATAATAGATCAGTGTTCAAACATTTTAAAGAGAGCAGTGTTGAAATGTAAAGTTGTCTGTTTTCAAAAGTAATAAAAATGTCATCCTCAAGCATAAAGATGACAGTCTTCAAGCATTATATTGCTTAATCTTCAAACATTATAAATATATCTGTCTTCAGACATAGAAATGTGGTGTCTTCAAACATCATAAAGATGAGTCCTCAAGCATTATATTGCTTAATCTTCAAACGTTATAAATATATCTGTCTTCAGACATAGAAATGTGGTGTCTTCAAACATCATAAAGACGACAGTCCTCAAACATTAAGATGCTAACCTTCAAACATGATGAAGATTTCACCACTCAAACATAATATTAATGTCTTTATGTCACTGCTCAAACATAATAACAGTGTCTCTATGTCACTGCTCAAACTTAATAACAATGTCTGTGTCATTGCTCAAACATAATAACAATGTCTGTCATTGCTCAAACATAATAACAATGTCTACGTCACTGCTCAAACATAATAACAATGTCTCTGTGTCACCACACAAACATAATAGCAATGTCTCTATGTCACCACACAAACATAATAGCAATGTGTCTATGTCATCCACACAAACATAATAGCAATGTCTCTATGTCACCACACAAACATAATAGCAATGTCTCCATGTCACCACACAAACATGATAGCAATGTCTCTATGTCACCACACAAACATGATAGCAATGTCTCTATGTCACTTCTCAGACATAATAACAATGTCTATGTCACTGCTCAAACATAACAATGTCTCTATGTCACTACATAAACATAATAACAATATCTTTAAGTCACTGCTCAAACAAAATGACAATATCTTTATGTCACTGCTCAAACATAGTAACAGTGTCTCTATGTCGCTGCTCAAACATAATAACAGTATCTTTATGTCACTGCTCAAACATAATAACAATGTCTCTATGTCACTACACAAACATATTTTTATGTTACTGCTCAAACATAACAACAATGTCTCTATGTCACTACACAAACATATTTTTATGTCACTGCTCAAACATAATAACAATGTCTCTATGTCACTGCTCAAACATAATAACAATGTCTCTATGTCACTGCTCAAACATAATAACAATGTCTCTGTGTCACTGCTCAGACATAATAATTATGTCGCTACACAAACATAATAATGTCTCTATGTCACTGCTCAAACATAAAAACACTGTCTCTATGTCACTGCTCAGACATAATAACAATGTCTTTATGTCAGTTCTCAAACATGATAGCAATGTCTCTATGTTACTGCTCAAACATAATAACAATGCCTCTGTGTTATTACACAAACATAATAATGTCTCTGTGTCACTGCTCAAACATAAAAACACTGTCTCTATGTCACTGCTCAGACATAATAACAATGTCTTTATGTCACTTCTCAAACATGATAGCAATGTCTCTATGTTACTGCTCAAACATAATAACAATGCCTCTGTGTTATTACACAAACATAATAATGTCTCTGTGTCACTGCTCAAACATAAAAACACTGTCTCAATGTCACTGCTCAAACATGATGATAATGTCTCTATGTCACTTCTCAAACATAATAGCAGTGTCTCTATGTCGCTTCTCAAACATAATAGCAGTGTCTCTATGTCACTGCTCAAACATAATAACAATGTCTGTGTCACTGCTCAAACATAATAACAATGCCTCTGTGTCACTACACAAACATAATAATGTCTCTATGTCACTACACAAACATAATAATGTCTCTATGTCACTGCTCAAATATAAAAACACTGTCTCTATGTCACTGCTCAAACATGATAACAATATACTATGTCACTGCTCAAACATAATAACAATGTCTCTATGTCACTTCTCAAACATGATAACAGTGTCTCTGTGTCACTGCTCAAACATAATAACAATGTCTCTGTGTCACTGCTCAAACATAATAACAACGTCTCTTGTCAAAAGTCATGAAGATGTCACTTTCTGAACATCATAAAAATGTCATTCTTCAAGCAACAAGATGTCGGTCTTCAACCTGTATAAAGACATAATCATAAAGCTGTCAGTTTTTTGAAGAATCACATGGGTATTACTTTTCAAACATCATAAAGATGTCAATTTTCAAACATAAAGATGTCTGTCTGGTGACTTGTTCAGTCAGAAACTAAATTAGTAGGAGCAAGAATGAGGGGAGGAAAATAACATCAAAGATGAGATTGACATCTTAATAGTCTGTCTCATCTGCTGGTCACTTTGTGCAGTGTGGGTTTTGCATTCAGGCAATCAGCTGAAGTGTGTTCTCTGTGTGAATCAGGAGGTAAGAGGACAGATATATTGGAACAGCTCAGATTGCTCTGAGATGACCATTGACCCAGTGAGGGCCATGGACTGTGTACAGGTATATATGATGAAGTGAGGGCCATGGACTGTGTACAGGTGTATATGATGAAGTGAGGGTCATGGACTGTGTACAGGTGTATATGATGAAGTGAGGGCCATGGACTGTGTACAGGTGTATGTGATGAAGTGAGGGCCATGGACTGTGTACAGGTGTATGATGATGAAGTGAGGGCCATGGACTGTGTACAGGTGTATATGATGAAGTGAGGGCCATGGACTGTGTACAGGTGTATATGATGAAGGGAGGGCCATGGACTGTGTACAGGTGTATATGATGAAGTGAGGGCCATGGACTGTGTACAGGTGTATATGATGAAGTGAGGGTCATGGACTGTGTACAGGTGTATATGATGAAGTGAGGGTCACGGACTGTGTACAGATGTGTATGATGAAGTGAGGGCCATGGACTGTGTACAGGTGTACATGATGAAGTGAGGGTCATGGACTGTGTACAGGTGCACATGATGAAGTGAAAGCCATGGACTGCGTACAGGTGTACAAGATGAAGTGAGGGCCATGGACTGTGTACAGGTGTATGATGATGAAATGAGGGTCATGGACTGTGTACAGGTGTGACCGTGCTGCCTGCTGACACATGATGAAGTGAGGGTCATGGACTGTGTACAGGTGTATATGATGAAGTGAGGGCCATGGACTGTGTACAGGTGTATGATGAAGTGAGGGCCATGGACTGTGTACAGGGGTATGGTGATGAAATAAGGGTCATGGACTGTGTACAGGTGTACATGATGAAGTGAGGGCCATGGACTGTGTACAGATGTATGATGATGAAATGAGGGTCATGGACTGTGTACAGGTGTGACCGTGCTGCCTGCTGACACATGATGAAGTGAGGGTCATGGACTGTGTACAGGTGTATATGATGAAGTGAGGGCCATGGACTGTGTACAGGTGTATATGATGAAGTGAGGGCCATGGACTGTGTACAGGGGTATGGTGATGAAGTGAGGGCCATGGACTGTGTACAGGTGTACATGATGAAGTGAGGGCCATGGACTGTGTACAGGTGTATGATGATGAAGTGAGGGCCATGACTGTGTACAGGTGTACATGATGAAGTGAGGGCCACATACTGTGTACAGGTACACTTGGCATCTTGTGTGACTGTATTACTCATCAACACATGACGAAGTGAGGGCTGTGGATTGTGTCCAGGTACACTGCGTATCTACATGCAGTCATGGCAGAGGGCCAAGGACAGGGCAGTGGTGCAGAGGTTGAAGGAGGAGAGGGCCCTCATCCACCACCACCACACCCTGATGACCGCCATGCTACGCCGCTGGCAGATCTACCACTCAGCCGCCATACGCAAAGAGGTACAGCCAGCCTTTGGTCATCTGATCTGTGCCACTGAAGTGCCGTATCTAAACAGCTTCTTAATGCATCATGACGTCGCATCTTGGTCATCTGTTAGTGCACCGTGATGTCCCATCAAGACAGCTTGTCAATGCATCGTGATGTCCCATCTTGATAGTCTGTTAATGTATCATGATGTCTGTCAGGGGGGAATTATCCTGACTGCAGTTCTGTAGTGTGCAGTGCGGCAAAGCAAACACCCCAACGCTCACACCACCAAACCACACGAAGCAAGAGTGACAATACACAACTTTACTACACAAATATACATATGCTCATTCACCCGACCTGGTGGGGAAGGGCCCTAAGGCAGAAGAGTGAGTATAGACTGAGAGCATAGAAGGTAAGAATGGACAAAGAAGAAGATAGGTTTATCCAGAACTAACTATCCTAGTGGACAAAAAAAAAAATATATATCCCTCCTGAGTGCCGAGAAAAACCACTTAGTCCCAACCTAGCCCACTATTTAAAATACCAACTCCCCACAGAAGAGAAATAGAAGAAAAACATTGAATAACAGGATCTACACAACACAGAATTCGTCTAACAGTCTTGAAAAACAAACAATCAAATGAAGAAAAAAATGCAAAATTGCCAGCTTCTTTATGTAAAAAAAAATCAAGGCATCCCAGGTTTTCCAGCACCTAGCCCACTTTCACCCCCACACAACCAACAGTCCTTTCAAACATCTACACCTCTTGACCTGGTGGAAGAATGGCTCCAGGGGTGGTCCAGAGGGTCCAACTTGGGGTGTGGTTCTTGGGCTGTAGAGTCAAGGCAGGGCAGAAGGTGCTTCACGAATTATGCCCGACAAAGGAGACGGCTATTGGCAACGGCGCTCCGACTCTTCTGTGCTGACCCCAACAGGTTGTTCCTGGGATGCTAGTTGCAAAAGGAAAATAAAAAAAAACTGTACGGCAGAAATCAGTATCTTGTATTGCTGTTTAAGTGTAGTCTGTCCTTTGTCAGAGAAAGTGTGGGGGGTGGTAGGCGTAGTAGTTGAAAAGTCAGAGGGAAGAGGTGACAGTCGGTTGAGCTAGACTATCCAGTAGTCAAAAGCTGTGACAAAAACAAAAAACAAAAATATACTGGTTTCTTAGCTACTTCTGGCATTAAAAGATGGGCCCATCCTTCTCCTTCCACTAGTTTTAACATCTCTCAACCATCATCAGGAGACCATCTACAATCGGGTGACTCCATAGGGGAGATCAATATTTTAATCCAATTAACATTATACCTTTTATGAACAAACTTCTTATTTGCGTAGTGAATAAACACTTTTTCATTTGCTTACAAAGTAATATGATAATGGGTATCTTTAGTTTGAATTTTCCCCTTTTTTTATCCTTCTTAAATTAATGACAAAGAAACCAGTAGTTCAATTCAACATAAATATAAGTCTTCGTTCATCTCCTGGCACACAGACAAACAAATAAGTACGAGTCGTGCAGGGCCAGAAGATAAGGGCGCGACAGGAAGGAATCCTCACTCCCTGGTGTAAATATTGTGTCGTACACACGCTACCAATGTTCCGCGACTCGACTCATTGACAAAAGACCAAATACACAATATTATCGGCAAAAAAAGGGAGACAAGTACGACCCAGCAGCCGTAGAAAAAAACCTAGTTGTCTCCATTCGAAAACTTGCTCAAAATGGCGAGTTTAATCTCCAACTACCCTGCTTTCTATTATAAGCAAAGCGTGAAACTACCCGCCCAAGGTAGCTAACGGAATATTGAGCAATGATAATTCGAGAGCTTGGTGCCAACGAATAAACACATTGTTTCGTCAACAAAATGGTCACAATTTCGATGTGTTCGCAATGACAATGAAAATTTGTAACCTCAATAACAAACACCTGTCGAAGTGCTATTTAAATAGAATATGACTTTTGAACCGCCTGTTCAAACATGGAAAGAAGAGAACATTTACAAATTTAACTCGTAAATAAAGAAAAAGATAAAGTAGTTACCATAATGGCTTGTGGACTGGGGATGAAAAACATAGTTGTCCTTCTGGCTCAACGAAGGGTGAACGTCAACGACCACGACTGAAGCGTCCCACAGTGAAGTGAGGACCAGGTCTGGGAGACCTAAGAGAAAATACCAGCTTGCGGAGAAAGGAGTTCTCCCCACTCGGCGGTCAAGGTTGGAGTGACTCTATCTCCTCTTTTCCAGTCCCATGTCATGTAACACAACTCACCCATCGAAAGGTGACACATGACACTAGCCGCTGCGCCACGTGCAAAACACACCCAGTGGATCTACACGAGACATCCTTGCTCATGGAAGGTGAAGGGGAAAGAAAAAAGAAAGAAAGAAAAAATGAAAGCTTAAAGTAAATTGTTGGAGGATGAGAGAAGGAAAAAGCTTCTTGTGTCGTAACAAGCTTGCAGAACTGACATGTAAACTAGGCAAGAGAAAAAATTCCATTTGGCCCCCCAAACAAATGTTCGTCTGTGACAGTGTCCCATCTTGATAGTCTGTTAATTAATGCAGTATGATATCCCATCTAGATAGCCTGTTAATGCATTATGATATCCCATCTAGATAGCCTGTTAATGCAGTATAATGTCCCATCTAGATAGCGTGTTAATACAGTATGATGTCTCGTCTAGATAGCCTGTTAATACAGTATGATGTCCCATCTAGATAGCCTGTTAATACAGTATAATGTCCCATCTAGATAGCCTGTTAATGCATTATGATGTCCCATCTAGATAGCCTGTTAATGCAGTATGATGTCCCATCTAGATAGCCTGATAATGCAGTATGATGTCCCATCTAGATAGCCTGTTAATGCAGTATAATGTACCATCTAGTTTGATAATGCAGTATAATGTTCCATCTAGATTTAATGCAGTATGATGTCTCATCTAGATAGCCTGTTAATTCAGTATGATGTCCCATCTAGATAGCCTGATAGTGCATCATGATGTCCCATCTAGATAGCCTGTTAATGCAGTATAGTGTCCCATCTAGATTTAATGCAGTATGATGTCTCATCTAGATAGTCTGTTAGTGCAGTATGATGTCCCATCTAGATAGCCTGATAATGCGTCATGATGTCCCATCTAGATAGCCTGATAATGCAGTTTGATGTCCCATCTAGATAGTCTGTTAATGCAGTATAATGTCCCATCTAGATAGCCTGTTAATGCAGTATGATGTCCCATCTAGATAGCGTGTTAATGCATTTTAATGTCCCATCTAGATAGCCTGTTTATGCAGTATAATGTCCCATCTAGATAGCCTGTTAATGCAGTATGATGTCCCATCTAGATAGCCTGATATTACAGTATAATGTCCCATCTAGATTTAATGCAGTATGATGTCTCATCTAGATAGCCTGTTAATGCAGTATGATGTCCCATCTAGATAGCCTGATAATGCATCATGATGTCCCATCTAGAAAGCCTGTTAATGCAGTATAATGTCCCATTTAGATTTAATGCAGTATGATGTCTCATCTAGATAGCATGTTAATGCAGTATGATGTCCCATCTAGATAGCGTGTTAATGCATTTTAATGTCCCATCTGGATAGCCTGTTAATGCAGTATAATGTCCCATCTAGATAGCCTGTTAATGCAGTATGATGTCCCATCTAGATAGCCTGTTAATGCAGTATAATGTCCCATCTAGATAGCCTGTTAATGCAGTATAATATCCCATCTAGATTTAATGCAGTATGATGTCTCATCTAGATAGCCTGTTAATGCATCATGATGTCCCATCTAGATAGCCTGATAATGCAGTTTGATGTCCTGTCGGATAGCCTGTTAATGCATCATGATGTCCCATCCAGATAGTCTGTTAATGCATCATGATGTCCCATCTAGATAGGCTGTCAATGCATCATATTGTCCCATCTAGATAGCCTGTTAATGCATCATGTTGTCCCATCTAGATAGCCCCTTAATGCATCATGTTGTCCCATCTAGATAGCCTATCAATGTATCATGATGTCCCATCTAGATAGTCTGTTAATGCATCATGTTGTCCCATCTAGATAGCCTGTTAATGCATCATGTTGTCCCATTTAGATAGTCTGTTAATGCAGTATGATGTCCCATCTAGAATGCCTGTTAATGCATGATATTGTCCCATCAAGATAGTCTGTTAATGCAGTATGATGTCCCATCTAGATGCCTGTTAATGCATCATGATGTCCCATCTAGATAGTCTGTTAATGCAGTATGTGTCCCATCTAGATAGCCTGATAATGCAGCATATGTCCCATCTAGATATTAATGCAGTATGATGTCTCATCTAGATAGCCTGTTAATGCAGTATATGTTCTCATCTAGTTTAGCCTGATAAATGCATCATGAATATCCCATCTAGATAGACTGTTAATGCAGTATGATGTCTCATCTAGATAGCTTGTTAATGCAGTATGATGTCCCATCTACATAGCCTGTTAATGCATCATGATGTCCCATCTAAATAGCCTGTTAATGCAGTATGATGTCCCATCTGGATAGTCTGTTAGTGCATCAAGATGTCCCATCTAGAGAGCCTGTTAATGCATCATGATGTCCCATCTGGATAGCCTGTTAATGCATCATGATGTCCCATCTGGATAGCCTGTTAATGCATCATGATATCCCATCTGGATAGTCTGTTAATGCATCATGACGTCCCATCTAGATAGCCTGTTAATGCAGTATGATGTCCCATCTGGATAGTCTGTTAATGTATCATGATGTCCCATCTGGATAGTCTGTTAATGCATCATGATGTCCCATCTAGTTAGCCTGTTAATGCAGTATGATGTCCCATCTAGATAGCCTGTTAATGTATCATGATGTCCCATCTGGATAGCCTGTTAATGCAGTATGATGTCCCATCTGGATCATCTGTTAATGCATAATGATTTCCCATCTAGATAGCCTGTTAATGTATCATGATGTCCCATCTGGATAGTCTGTTAATGCATCTTGATGTCCCATCTGGATCATCTGTTAATGCATCATGATGTCCCATCTAGATAGCCTGTGAATGTATAATGATGTCCCATCTGGATTGCCTGTTAATGCAGTATGATGTCCCATCTAGATAGCCTGTGAATGGAGTATGATGTCCCATCTAGATAGCCTGTTACTGTATCATGATGTCCCATCTAGATAGCCTGTTAATGCATCATGTTGTCCCATCTAGATAGCCTGTTAATGCAGTATGATGTCCCATCTAGATAGCCTGTTAATGTATCATGTTGTCCCATCTAGATAGTCTGTTACTGTATCATGTTGTCCCATCTAGATAGCCTGTTAATGCATCATGATGTCCCATCTAGATAGCCTGTCACACTTGTCTGCAGAGTAGTATTTAGTTAAAAGGAAAATCACCCCTGATCTACCGTTCGCAGAGGAGAGGCGAGGGGAAGCAATGGAAGGGGCAGCAATTTGATTCAACAGCGCACAGCAGCACATAGTTGCCACCTGCCTCGCGCTAACCTTCTACAAGCTTTCCTCCCTACTCGTAATGTAATACTTGCTATCTGGCTGACAGCGTATTGGAAATAGGGCGCTGTGTTTCTTCACTAACACTTTATGCCAGAATGCAGCGAACTGTGGTCGATTGATGTCACTGGATTGTGGGGTCTTTGACTGACAGAATGTTACTAAACTTGAATGGGTCTTCTGTCATACGCATTGCTGGTAAGCAGCACAAAGAACTGCCAACAAAAAATGATTGAAACAGACCGATGGACACACACAAAGTGAAATGAAAGTTCAACTCAGTGGAGAGCATGCGTCTTGATTTCAATCACACTCAAACTCAAACATATTGGACATGTATATCTTTCCTTTACAACTGACAAAGAATTATTCGCGGTTCACCTACCTGACAGGTGGTAGAGGGCCCCAAAACACAGTCACTGTTGGCACTGGTGAGCTTCACTGGGAACACGGCGGCGCTTTTCCTAGCATGGTCTAGGCATGTTTTGCATGTTTATCTGTATGCTCTATGTGCATGTGAAGCATGCCGATACTAATTCTATAACAGCCACACCATGCTTTTAGTAAAGCAAGATTTTAGCATGCTACACATACAGATGTCAGTCATAAACAATGAAATACTTCTTACCGGGCCTTGTACTTCCCCCGTTTGAATCACTGAATATAATCCATTTGAAACTGATGTCACATATGTCAACACACGCCAATGCAAATCGTTGTCGCACTTTCATCTTCATGGTAAGCCTACTCAGCGACTGGGCCACACCATTTCGTAGCATCGGTATGACAGAGAGAGAGAGCATGCGCACATGCATGCACACACACACACACACACACACACTCTTGACAGAAGCCCACGTACCAACAATACTGGTATATAACACGTGGACAACGCACAAAAATACACACACATACACACACACATGCACGCGTGCGCGCACACACAAAGTCCACCATTTATCTTTATGCTGTCTAAGCACATGATCGCTGCACACACAACACAACAAATCTACACGTCTTTTGTGTTCACTGAAGTTGTGTGCAAACGCCTCCGTCATTGTTGGCGCTACAAACAAGCACACATGCAGCAAAGATTGGAATGAAGTATGCTTACGCAAAGTGCACACACACACACACACACACACACACACACACACACACACATGCACGCACGCATGCAGGCAGGCAGGCACGCGTACACACACACTCGCACACACACACAGAGGAGGGAGAGAGAGAGAGAGAGAATACCACTGGTATTACAGCTCACTCTACACTCACTCTCATGTATGCAGAGAGAGAGAGCGAGAGAGAGTAAAAAAAAACCACACTTGGTAGATGTATAATGCACAGAAAGCAGAAAAACACACAGAGAAAGATCTGGCTTTGCACCACGGTTCCCACACTAAGACGTGGCACTGGGCTATCCACTGAACGGCCAGCTGATGAAAACCCAAAATACCCATTGTATAAGACTGAGGGATGAACACAAAGGCAGAAAGTACGCGTTATATAAAATGGCACAATGAAGAACACTCACACGAATCACACAGAGAGTAAATTATATCCACAGGTTATATGTGTGTAGCACAAAAAACACCAAACAGCAGAGTAAACATCAGCACAAGAATCCTGCAGTACTCGTCTGCAACTGCCAGAGCACTTTTCCCACGCTCCGCTGTTCCACTACACAGTGTTGAAGGTCACAGCGTGGGGACATCAGCAGTGCGTTTGGGCTGTAAACTAAAGAGGGCAATTTTCATCTAGGCCGGATGGTTATGCTGTTAATGCAGTATGATGTCCCATCTAGACAGCCTGTTAATGCATCATGATGTCCCATCTAGATAGCCTGTTAATGCATAATGATGTCCCATCTAGACAGCCTGTTAATGCATCATGATGTCCCATCTAGATAGCCTGTTAATGCAGTATGATGTCCCATCATGCGTTATGATCATGTGTCATCTAATGCTTAGCATCATGATGTCCCATCTAGATAGTCTGTTAATGCATCATGATGTCCTGATGAGGCGAATGTGGACAGTCTTCAGTATTTTTTTTTTTTTTTTTTTTTTTGTGATTGGAAAAGTTGCACTGACTAATGCACTGCAACTCTCAGCATAACAGAGTACAGCCTAGAAACAGTTTTATCATAACATATTTTGTGCTGCAGTTGCTACAACAACAGAATTTTTTCCGTTGACAAGGTCATCATAGTGACATGTAGTGTGTTGCAGTTTACTGCAGCATCAGAAGTTGTTCCTGTGACAGGATTGTCATGGTATAATGTTTTGTGCTGCAGTAACTGCAACGTCAGAATTTGTTCTAGTGGCAGGGTAGTCATGGCAACATATTTTGTGCTGATGTCACAGTAACGGCGGAGTGTTCCAGTTACTGGTTGTCATGGTAGCTTCCTGTGCGTTGCAGTTGCTGCAACGTCAGAGTGGGTCATTCCAGCGCACGGTGCTGACGGCCAGGTACTACCTGCTGTGGAGACAGAGGCTGTTGCAGTGGCAGGAGGAGAGGGACCACACCAGTCTGGCGCTCTGGCACTGGAGTCTGGTGTTGCAGAGGAAGGTGGGCAGGTCTGGCCAGGGGACAGCAGTCACAGTCATTGGCACACAGCACAGACATAGTCATACCAGTACAGAGACACAGACAGACACACCAGCACAGGCACACAGACATAGACATACCAGTACAGAGACACAGACATAGACACACCAGCATAGGCACACAGACATAGACATACCAGTACAGAGACACAGACATAGACACACCAGCACAGGCACATAGACATAGACATCCAGTACAGAGACATAGACACACCAGTACAAACAGACATACACACCTGTACAGACATGGACACACCAGTACAGACATAGACACACCAGTACAGACACGTAAACATAGACACACCAGTACAGGCATAGACACACCAGCACAGGCAAACATCAATACTGTCACACAGACATAGACACACCAATGCAGTCACACAGACATAGACACACCAATGCAGTCACACATAGACACACCAATGCAGTCACACAGACATAGACACACCAGGGCAGTGACACAGACATAGACACACCAATGCAGTCACACAGACATAGACACACCAGAACAGACACATAGGCAGAGACACACCAATGCAATCACACAGAGACACATCAGTACAGGCATAGACACACCAGCACAGACAAACATCAATAGTCACACAGACATAAGACACACCAATGCAGTCACACAGACAGAGACACACCAGAACAGACACATAGACAGAGACACACCAGTGCAGGCATAGACACACCAGCACAGACAAACATCAATACTGTCACACAGACATAGACACACCAATGCAGTCACATAGACAGATACCAAAACAGTAACATGGACATGCACACACTTGTACAATCACACAACATAGACACACCAATACTGTCACGCAGAGATAGACACACCAATGCAGTCACACAGAGACACACCAGTACAGTCACACATATATAGACACACCAATACACAGACATAGACATACAGACACAGACACACAGTGCAGACAGACAGTGCAGATGTACAGTGCAGATATACAGATATAGACTCCCTATTACAGTCACACAGACAGAGACACACAGTACAGATGCACAAAAACACATAGTACAAATACACAGACATAAGCACACAGTAATAATAATAATAATGAATACCTATATAACGCCTATTCTCGGCTAGAGACCAAGCTCTAAGCGCTTTACAATCAACACTCGTTACACAACGGGCTGCATACCTGGATAGTGCCGACTGAAGAATGACTGTCAATGGAACCAGTTGTAATGACAGTGTCACTAGAACCAGTTGTAATGACAGTTGGTGTTACTGGAACCGGTTGTAATGACAGTTGGTGTCACTGGAACCAGGTGTAATGACAGTGTCACTAGAACCAGTTGTAATAACAGTTGGTGGTACTGGAACCAGTTGTAATGACAGCTGGGAGTCACTGGAACCAGTTGTAATGACAGTTTGTGTTATTTTAACCAGTTGTAATGACAGTTGGGGTCACTGGAACCAGTTGTAATGACAGTTGGTGTTATTTGAACCAGTTGTAACCAGTTTTAATGACAGTTGGTGTTATTGGAACCAGTTGTAATAACAGTTGGTGTTACTGGAACCATTTGTAATAACAGTTGTTGTTACTGGAACCAGTTGTAATAACAGTTGGTGTTATTGGAACCAGTTTTAATGACAGTTGGTGTTATTGGAACCAGTTGTAATAACAGTTGGTGTTACTGGAACCAGTTTTAATAACAGTTGGTGTTACTGGAACCAGTTGTAATAACAGTTGGTGTTATTGGAACCAGTTTTAATGACAGTTGGTGTTATTGGAACCAGTTGTAATAACAGTTGGTGTTACTGGAACCAGTTGTAATAACAGTTGGTGTTATTGGAACCAGTTTTAATGACAGTTGGTGTTATTGGAACCAGTTGTAATGACAGTTGGTGTCACTGGAACCAGTTGTAATGACAGTTGTGGTCACTTGAACCAGTTGCAATGACACTTGGTGTCACTAGAACCAGTTGTAATGACAGTTGGTTTCACTGGAATCAGTTGTAATGACAATTGGTATCACGCAAACCAGTTGTAATTACAGTGTCACCGAAACCAGTTGTACTGATAGTTGGTATCACGGGAACCAGTTGTGATGACAGTGTCACTGGAACCAGTTGTAGTGACAATTGGTGTCACAGGAACCAGTTGTAATGACAGTTGGTGTCAGGGGAACCAGTTGTAATGACAGTTGGTGTGACTGGAACCAGTTGTAATGACAGGTAGTGTCACTGGAATCAGTTGTGATGACAATTCGTGTCACGCAATCCAGTTGTAATGACAGTGTCACTGGAACCAGTTGTACTGACAGCTGATGTCACGGGAACCAGTTGTAATGAGTGTCAGTGGAACCAGTTGTACTGACAGCTGATGTCACGGGAACCAGTTGTAATGAGTGTCACTGGAACCAGTTGTAATGAAAGTTGGTGTCACTGGAACCAGTTGTAATTACAGTGTCGCTGGAGCCAGTTGTGGTGACAGTTGGTGTCACGGAAACCAGTTGTTATGACAGTGTCACTGGAACCAGTTGTAATGACAGTTGCTGTCACTGGAACCAGTTGTAATGACAGGTGGTGTCATTGGAACCAGTTGTAAGAACAGTTTGTGTTACTGGAACCAGTTGTAACAACAGATGCTGTCACTGGAACCAGTTGTAATGACAGTGTCTCTGGGACCAGTTGTAATGACAGTGTCACTGGAACCAGTTGTAATGACAGTGTCACTGGAGCCAGTTCTAACAACAGATGCTGTCACTGGAACCAGTTGAAATGACAGTGTCTCTGGAACCAGTTGTGCCACTGGAACCAGTTGTAATGACAGTGTCACTGGAACCAGTTGTAATGACAGTTGGTGTCACTGGAGCCAGTGCTAACAACAGTTTCTGTTACAGGAACCAGTTGTAATGACAGTGTCATTGGAACCAGTTGTAACAACAGATGCTGTCACTGGAACCAGTTGTAACAACAGATGCTGTCACTGGAACCAGTTATAATGAAAGTGTCACTTGAACCAGTTGTAATGACAGTGTCACTGGAACCAGTTGTAATGACAGTTGGTGTCACTGGAACCAGTTGTAATGACAGTGTCACTGGAACCAGTTGTAATGACAGTGTCACTGGAACCAGTTATAATGACAGTTGGTGTCACTGGAACCAGTTGTAATGACAATGTCACTGGAACCAGTTGTAATGACAGTGCCACAGGAACCAGTTGTAATGAAAGTGTCACTGGAACCAGTTGTAACAACAGATGCTGTCACTGGAACCAGTTGTAACAACAGATGCTGTCACAGGAACCAGTTATGCTGACAGTTGGTGTCACTGGAACCAGTTGTACTGACAGTTGGTGTCACTGGAACCAGTTGTAATGACTGTCACTGAAACCAGTTGAAGTGACAGATGCTGTCACTGGAACCAGTTGAAGTGACAGTTGGTGTTACTGGAACCAGTTGTAATGACTGAAGATGTCGTAATGAAAATGTCATTGGAACCAGTCGTAATGACAGTTGATGTTTCTGGAACCAGTTGTAATGACAAGTTGGTGTCACTGGAACCAGTTGTAATAACAGTGTCACTGGAACCAGTTGTAATGACAGTTGGTGTCACTGGAACTAGTTGTAATAACAGTTGGTGTCAGTGGAACCAGTGGCAATGACAGTGTCACTGGAACCAGTTGTAATGACAATTGGTGTCACTGGAACTAGTTGTAATAACAGTGTCACTGGAACCAGTTGTAATGACAATTGGTGTCACTGTAACCAGTTGTAATGACAGTGTCACTGGAACCAGTTGTAATGACAATTGGTGGTCACTGGAACTAGTTGTAATAACGGTTGGTGTGAATGGAACCAGTTGTAATAACAGTGTCACTGGAACCAGTTCGAATGACAGTAGGTGTTACTGGAACCAGTGATAATGACCGTGTCATTGGAACCTGTATTAGTGACAGTTGGTGTTACTGGAATTAGTTGTTGTGACAGTGTTATTGGACCCAGTCGTAATGACAGTTGGTGTTACTGGAACCAGTTGTAATGACAGTTGGTGTCTCTGGAGCCAGTTGTAATGACAGTTGGTGTCACTGGAACCAGTTGTAATGACATCAGGTGTCACTGGAACCAGTGATAATGACAGTGTCACTGGAACCATTATTAGTGACAGTTGGTGTTACTGGAATTAGTTGTATTGACAGTTAGTGTCACTGGGACCAGTTGTAATGACAGTTTGTGTTACTGAAACCAGTTGTAATGACAGTTTGTGTCACTGGAACCAGTTGTAATGAAAGCGTCACTGGAATCAGTTGTAATGACAGTGTCACTGGAATCAGTTGTAATGACAGTGTCACTGGAACCAGTTGTAATGACAGTTTGTGTCATTGGAACCAGTTGTAATGAAAACATCACTGGAATCAGTTTTAATGACAATGTCACTGGAATCAGTTGTAATGACAGTGTCACTGGAACCAGTTATAATGAAAGTGTCACTGGAACCAGCTGAAGTGACAGATGCTGTCACTGGAACCAGTTGTAATGACTGTCACTGGAACCAGTTGTAATGACTGTTACTGGAACCAGTTGAAGTGACAGATGCTGTCACTGGAACCAGTTGTAATGACAGTGTCACTGGAACCAGTTGAAGTGACAGATGCTGTCACTGGAACCAGTTGTAATGGCTGTCACTGGAACCAGTTAAAGTGACAGTGTCACTGGAACCAGTTGAAGTGACATTTGGTGTCACTGGAACCAGTTGTAATGACAGTGTGACTGAAACCAGTTGTAATGACAGTGTCACTGGAACCAGTCGTAATGACAGTTGGTGTCACTGGAACCAGTTGTAATAACAGTGTCACTGGAACCAGTTGAAGTGACAGTTGGTGTCACTGGAACCAGTTGAAGTGACAGTTGGTAACACTGGAACCAGTTGTAATGACAGTGTTACTGAAACCAGTTGAAGTGACAGATGCTTACACTGGAATCAGTTGAAATGACAATTGGTGTTACTGGAACCACTTGTGGTGACAATTGGTGTTACTAGAGCCAGTTGTAATGACAGTTGATGTCACTGGAGCTAGTTGTAATGACAGTGTCATTGGAACCAGTTGTAATGACAGTTGATGTCAATGGAGCCAGTTGTAATAACAGTGTGACTGGAACCAGTTGTAATGACAATTGGTGTCACTAGAACTAGTTGTAATAACAGTTGGTGTTATTGGAAACAGTTGTAATGACAGTTGGTGTCACTGGAACCAGTGGCAATGACGGTGTGACTGGAACTAGTTGTAATGACAGTTGGATTCACTGGAACCAGTTGTAATGCCAGTAGGTGTTACTGGAACCAGTGATAATGACAGTGTCACTGGAACCTGTATTAGTGACAGATAGTGTTACTGGAATTAATTGTATTGACAGTTGGTGTCACTGGAACCAGTTGTAATGACAGTTGGTGTCACTGGAACCAGTTGTAATGACAGTTGGTGTCACTGGACCAGTGATAATGACAGTGTCACTGGAGCCAGTATTAGTCACAGTTGGTGTTACTGGAATTAGTTGTAGTGACAGTTGGTATCACTGAAACCAGTTGTGATGACAGTTTGTGTCATTGGAACCAGTTGTAATGACAGTTGGTGTCACTGGTAGAAGTTGTAATGACAGTTGGTGTCACTGGAACCAGTTGTAATGACAGTTGGTGTCACTGGAACCAGTTGTAATGACAGTTGGTGTCAGTGGAACCAGTTGTAGTGACAGTTGGTGTCACTGGAACCAGTTTGTAATGACAGTTTGTGTTACTGGAACCAGTTGTAATGACAGTTGGTGTCAGTGGAACCAGTTGTAATGACAGTTGGTGTCACTGGAATCAGTTGTAATGACAGTGTTACTGGAACCAGTAGTAATGACAGTGTTACTGGAACCAGTTGTAATGACAGTGTTACTGGAACCGGTTGTAATGACAGTTGGTGTCACTGGAACCAGTTGTAATGACAGTGTTACTGGAACCGGTTGTAATGACAGTTGGTGTCACTGGAACCAGTTGTAATGACAGTGTTACTGGAACCAGTTGTAATGACAATTGGTGTCAATGGAACCAGTTGTAATGACAGTTGGTGTCACTGGAACCAGATGTAATGACATTTGGTGTCACTGGAACCAGTTGTAATGACAGTTGGTGTAACTGGAACATGTTCTAATGATAGTTGGTCTGACGGGAACTTGTTTAAGGTGTTTTTAGGCCTGGTTCTATGTAACAGATGTGGTGGTGGTGTGTGTGCAGGTGTTTTCAGGCCTGGTTCTATGTAAGAAATGTGGTGATGTTGTATGTGCAGGTGTTTTCAAGCCTGGTTCTATGTAACAAATGTGGTGGTGGTGTGTGTGCAGGTGCTTTCTGGCTTGGTTCTATGTAACAAATGTGGTGGTGTTGTATGTGCTGGTGTTCTCAGGCCTGGTTCTATGTAAGAAATGTGGTGATGTTGTATGTGCAGGTGTTCCAGGCCTGGTTCTCTGTGAGAAATGTGGAGGTGTTCTGTGTGCAGGTGCTCCAGGCCTGGTTCTATGTAACAAATGTGGTGGTGGTGTGTGTGCAGGTGTTTTCAGGCTTGATTCTATGTAACAAATGTGGTGGTGGTGTATGTGCAGGTGTTTTCAGGCTTGGTTCTATGTAACAAATGTGGTGGTGTTGTATGTGCAGGTGTTTTCAAGCCTGGTTCTATGTAAGAAATGTGGTGGTGTTGTATGTGCAGGTGTTTTCAGGCTTGGTTCTATGTAAGAAATGTGGTGGTGTTGTATGTGCAGGTGTTTTCAGGCCTGGTTCTATGTAAGAAATGTGGTGGTGTTGTATGTGCAGGTGTTTTCAGGCCTGGTTCTATGTAAGAAGTGTGATGGTGTTGTATGTGCAGGTGTTTTCAGGCTTGGTTCTATGTAAGAAATGTGGTGGTGTTGTGTGTGCAGGTGCTGCAGGCCTGGTTCTATGTAAGACATGTGGTGGTTGTGGTGTGTGGTGGTGTTTTCAGGCCTGGTTCTATGTAAGAAATGTGGTGATGTTGTATGTGCAGGTGCTCCAGACCAGGTTCTCTGTGAGAAATGTGGTGGTGTTCTATGTGCAGGTGCTCCAGGCCTGGTTCTATGTAAGAAATGTGGTGGTGTGGTATGTGCAGGTGTTTTCAGGCCTGGTTCTATGTGAGAAATGTGGTGTAGTTGTATGTGCAGGTGTTTTCAGGCCTGGTTCTATGTAAGAAATGTGGTGGTGTTGTATGTGCAGGTGTTTTCAGGCTGGGTTCTACGTAAGAAATGTGGCGGTGTTGTGTGTGCAGGTGTTTTCAGGCCTGGGTTCTGTTGAAGAAATGTGGTGGTGTTCTGTGTGCAGGTGCTCCAGGCCTGGTTCCTGGGCAAGGAGCGCAGCAAGCGTAAGAAGCAGAGGACTGTGGCTGCTCTGGAGAAGCGGCGGGCGCTCCTGGTGAAACAGGGAGCGTCTCAGTGGCTGAAGGTGGCCGGGGCACTGGCCCAGTCCAGGATGCATCAGGCCACCATGCAGCAATTAGAGGGGTGTGGCCTAGAGCACTGCTGGCTTGGAAGTACTAGCCAGCCAGCAGTTAGAGGTGTGTGACCTAGAGCTAAGCTGTGTTGGAAGTACCAGCCAGCCAGTAGCTGTTAGAGGTCTGTGACTACTGTGTTGGAAGTACTATCCACCCTGCAGCAGTTAGAGGTCTGTGACCTAGAGGAATACTGTGTTGGAAGTACCATCCACCCTGCAGCAGTTAGAGGTCTGTGACCTAGAGGAATACTGTGTTGGAAGTACCATCCAGCCAGCAGTTAGAGGTCTGTGACCTAGAGGAATACTGTGTTGGAAGTACCATCCAGCCAGCAGTTAGAGGTCTGTGACCTAGAGGAATACTGTGTTGTAAGTACCATCCAGCCAGCAGTTAGAGGTCTGTGACCTAGAGGAATACTGTGTTGGAAGTACCATCCACCCTGCAGCAGTTAGAGGTCTGTGACCTGGAGGAATACTGTGTTGGAAGTACCATCCAGCCAGCAGTTAGAGGTCTGTGACCTAGAGGAATACTGTGTTGGAAGTAACATCCAGCCAGCAGTTAGAGGTGTGTGACCTAGAGGACCAGACAGCCAGTAGTTAGGGGTGTGTGGCCTAGAGGACATGCTGTGTTGGAAGTACCACCCACCCTGCAGCAGTTAGAGGTGTGTGTCCTAGATCTCTGCTGTGTTGGAAGTACCATCCACCCAGCAATTAGAGGTGTGTGGCCTAGAGGACTGCTGTGTTGGAATTACCATCCAGCCAGCAGCAGTTAGAGGTGCATGGATGAAACCACATGTCTGGAAATGCCAGAAATCAGAATTTGACCTAGCTGTCTGTCCTGAAATCATGAAGTCTCTTTGTCATCCCCCCCTCTCTCCCCCCCCCCCCCCCCCCCCCCCCCCCCTATATTTCGGTAAAACTGCGTCCTGATTACTCTGTCCAGTCCAGATTTTTATTTTCCAAACTAATCATTCCTTCTTCATTTCACCAAGAAAATGTGCTGCTTCGGACAGTTTTCACAATACCATTCATTGAACCTAATGAAGATATGTCTGTGATCGATGCCAGGTTCAGAACAACTTTTGTTTTCACATGCCACCACACAGCAGAGGCTTGGTAGTAACCCCTAATCTTACTTTAGCTAAAGTGAGATCATTTTTTTCTGAAACAAATATCTTTCAAATCTGATTCAGCAGGGCATAGACTCATGCTGTCTCGCTGATTTTTTCTCTGTTTGTAGGTATATTGCCAAAAAGTGTTGTTTTGGAAGTACCATCCAGCCAGGAGCTGCCAGCATTGGACCTGTAGTGTAATCTGCATAAAAGTCTGACCTGCATCTCCAAAGGATATTATACTATGGAGGTGAACTGTGACCATTTCCCAAAAATGGGGTTTGGAGGTGAAATGTGACCACCTCCCACAGAATGGGGTGTGGAGGTGAAATGTGACCACCTCCCACAGAATGGGATGTGGAGGTGAAATGTGACCACTCCCCACAGAATGGGGTGTGGAGGTGAAATGTGACCACTCCCCACAGAATGGGGTGTGGAGGTGAAATGTGACCACTCCCCACAGAATGGGGTGTGGAGGTGAAATGTGACCACTCCCCACAGAATGGGGTGTGGAGGTGAAATGTGACCACTCCCCACAGAATGGGGTGTGGAGGTGAAATGTGACCACTCCCCACAGAATGGGATGTGGAGGTGAAATGTGACCACCTCCCACAGAATGGGGTGTGGAGGTGAAATGTGACCACTCCCCACAGAATGGGGTGTGGAGGTGAAATGTGACCATTTACCATAGAATGGGATGTGGAGGTGAAATGTGACCCACTTACCACAAAATGGGGTGTATAGATGAAATGTGACAGTTTGTGGGAGGTGATCAGATATTGTGTTTGTGTATGTGAGTTATGTACTTTGTGCATGAATATGCTTGAATGTGTTTGTATGTGTAATGTTTTGTGCCTGCACATATTTGCATGTGCGTGGTTGTGTAATGTCTTGTCTGGGTGAACATTCCTGAATGCGTCTGTGTAATGTTTTGCCTTGCGTTTTATTGATGAAATGTATATATATCTTAATTAACGTCCAAGGGCCAAAAACTTTCTGACTTTAGAAATACTGTGTTGGTCTAGTGCTGTGGAGTATTTCCTGAGAATACTCACAGAAACTATTCCAATGTTGTCTGAGAACAATATTATTGAAGATGTATTGTCATCCCATCTCTTTTTAGCTCATGAGTATATAAACAAACAAGCAGACAGAAAATATTCAAATATTTTCACTCCTATTACACATAAATTAACACACCAAAACATTGTAACACCAACTCATCCACCTTCTCTTTCTTCTCACAACCTGTCCCCCTCATCACACCCAAACACACATGCATATACATACGTGCATGTATCCCTTATATATGCATGCACTCATGTGTGCGCTTGTGTACGCGCGCGCATGCAGCACGCACGCAAGCACGCACTGTGACATGCACAAACACTCACATGCAAACATACACACTCGCACGCACACATGACGCGCGCACACACACACACACACACACACACACACACACACACTGCACACACACACCACATTCACACACACACACACCACATTCACATACGTACAAACACACACACACACTCACACACACACACATGCTCCACATTCACACACACACACACACACACTCACACACACACACACACACACAAAACCTAACCCCCACTTATCACTAAAAGACTCTGATAATTCTGCGGCAGATGTGCAAATGGTATGAGATGGAAAGTACCAGAAACTGTTCATGAAGTTGATAAAGGGAAGAATACAAGGATTTTGAATTAAACAAGTCGGTAGCCTGGATTGGAAGGTTGAAAGCAGCAGAGCATGATAGACTGGAACTGGAAGATGATGTTTGAATGATGTATTGGATGAGGATGAAGTTGTCTGTCACAGAACGCCTCCACATCTCTGCAGCTGGTGCAGCGCTGTGCCTTGCACTGGAAGCTGTTGACAGCCAAGAAAGCCTTGTCACGTCTTCAACCAACACACCCCCTTCCGCTGCACACCGCCCGGTCGGCCCTGGCCATTCAGTGTTCCCTGCCCAGAACAACATTGGAAGCGGGCCAGGGAGTGCAGGGAGAGGTGGGGGGCAGGTTGTCAAAGAACCTACCTCTGCCAACATTGGCCACTTCTCCCTCAAGGCTGTTGATGGTGTCCATGAAAGGGCCAAAACTGGTAGCCACTGACAGGTGAGTATTTAGGGAGGAACGGAAGATGGTGACCATTTAGGGCCAGAACTGGTGGCCGCTGACAGGTGAGTGTTTAGGGAGGAACAGAAGATGGTGGCCATTTAGGGCCAGAACTGGTGGCCACTGACAGGTGAGTGTTTAGGGAGGAACGGAAGGTGGTGGCCATTTAGGGCCAGAACTGGTGGCCACTGACAGGTGAGTGTTTAGGGAGGAACGGAAGGTGGTGGCCATTTAGGGCCAGAACTGGCGGTCATTGAAAAGTATGTTCAGAAAAGAATGGAAGGTGGTGGCCTTTTTGGGCCAGAACTGGAGGCCATTGAAAAGTGTGTTCAGAAAAGAATGGAAGGTGGTGGCCATTTAGGGCCAGAACTGGTGGCCATTGAAAAGTGTGTTCAGAAAAGAATGGAAGGTGGTGGCCTTTGAGGGCCAGAACTGGCGGCCACTGGAAGGTGAGGGATCAGAAAAGAACAGACAACCTAAGGGCATGTAACTCAGTCAGCAAAAGGGGATAACACTCTGTGAATGTGTTAACAAAGGAGCAAAGCATGTGTTTAGTGTCCAAAGGTTTGTACGTCAGACATTAAAGTTAGATTTCACATTGAGAACATGTTAACAACGAATTGTCTCAGTGTCCATAGATTAGTATGTCAGTTAGGAAAAGGGGAATAATTCCCACTGTGAATTAGTTAACCCTCTTGCATTTGTTTCACCCGTATCCGGCCACTCTGGTTATCTCCCGTGGTGTTCGTTACGGCCGCAAACGGCCGCACGTGCCACGTTACTTTCCCTCACACACTGCATGGGCATCCCTGAGAGGGTCCAATAAAATCTTAGCAGCAGTATGGGGTGTGGGAAACGATTCATTCACAAAGACAAGGGTCGTGAACTGACCGCATTCCGTTGCTGCAGACGGCATCGCCTTGTTTCTGAAAATGGCGTCTGCTAGTGTTTCTACCGACGGTGATTTTTTGGATTATACCAAAGAGGAGTTGGATGATATATTACAAGAAGTAGAGAGATATGAAAGAGAGGAGTTAAATGAAAGTGATGTGGATGTGGGAGAGGAGGAAGCGGGAGAAGAAGGTGAAGAAAGTGATGAAGATGATGATGTGCCTTTGTCTGTGTTTGTGACCACGTGGCGACCGGTGACTTCCGCACCCGTGGTTCAGCCTTTCGAGGAGGAGACTGGGCCAAATCATGATTTGCCAGACACAGCTACACCTCTGGAATAATTTTTTCTGTTCCTGCCGCAGTTGTTTTTTACTACACTGCTGACCAGACAAACCTGTACGCCAGGCAGCAGATGGCAAAGCGGGGACAACCTGACCCACTTTGGCAGGATACTGAGATGAGGGCCTACGTAGCTGTACTGATCATGATGGGGATCAAACGTCTGCCAAAACTCTGGTGCTACTGGTCGACTGATCTTAGATTTAGCGAGCCGTGGATCAGTGGGGTGATGTCAAAAACAAGGTTTCTCAAGTTGAACCAGTATTTTCACCTGAGAGACACACAGAACACACCTGGCCGCGACAGTCCTGACTATGACCCACTGTTCAAGATCCGGACCTTCCTCGACTTGATTCTGCCCTTGTTCAAAAAAAATTTCAAGCCAGGCCGTGACCTTTCTGTTGATGAAGCCATGATAGGATTCAAAGGGCGAGTATTTTTCAAACAGTACATGCCAGCCAAACCAACCAAGTGGGGTGTAAAGGTGTGGGAGATGTGCGACGCTGACACTGGCTACTGCATCAACTTTGACATCTACACAGGCAAACACAGCCGCACTTATACAAATGTACCCCTTGGACATGAAGTAGTGGACAAAATGGCATCAGAGTACTACGGACAAAATCGACACCTGTACTTCGACCGTTTTTTCACCTCTGTGCCACTCATGCGACACCTGTCACAACACGGGACATACGCCTGTGCCACAGTGATGTCCAACCGCAAAGGGCTTCCGGAGGAGGTGACCAAGGCTCGCCTAAAACAACAAGGCGAGCTGATTCAAATGCAGAAGGGGCCCCTGATGGCGACAGCATATAAAGACAAACGCCCTGTCTACTTCCTCAGCACCAACCAGCCACCAGGTAAGACAACACCTGCACCTGAGAGCGACGACAAGCTGCAGCCCCATGTCATCAAGGCCTACAACCACAACATGGGAGGGGTAGGCAAGTCTGACCAGCACAGGGCTTACTACCCGGATGGCCATCAGAATAAGAAGTGGTGGCGTTACCTCTTCCATTCTCTTATCAACCTCATCATCGTGCAGGCCTACATCACCTGGCAAAGGTCACCCCATAATCCGACACCCAAGAAGACCTATGACCACCTGTGGTTCAGGGCTGACATGGCAGAACAGCTCCGTGCTGGCTTTACCAGCAGGAAGAAAAGTGCTGGAAGACGATCAAACGTAACAGAGGCCCCGATTGCGAAGGAAACAATCGACCACCATAAACAAGTCAAAATTGAAGGACGAAAGCGCACCTGTCGTCAGTGTGTCAACGTGGGTCGCAAGACAGCCAAAGGCCGACAACCGGAGACCTCCTTCAAGTGTTCCTTCTGTGACGTCCCTCTCTGCCAGCACAACGACTGTTTCCGTGACTACCATGCGGCAAACATGGTAGAAACCATGGATCAAGAGTAGTATTCACCATATTGGTGACATGTGACAGTGGTGACACTTACCTTCCAGCTGTGTGTGACCAGACACCACATTAGGGTGTAAATAATGGATTTTACTTCTTTCTTTGTGTATATTCCGGTGTTAAAAAATCGTTCAGTAGTGACAAACACACGTTTTAGGATGAAAAACAAAAAGTGTAAAGTTACCTGGCCGCATGTTTGTGTATGTGACAATCATGTGACACGTTGCGACACACCATACTGGATTTACTGAACCAGGACTGCTGTTTTCAAGTTGAGGTAGGCCACCCTTTGGTGATTTATACTAACAAATGCATGCCGACAGTGTTATTGTCTGTCTGGTGTATCATAGTAACATTGTCAACGTTTGATGTCCCATTGTTTTGTGACAAACAGGGTGACAATGACACCAGCATGCATCCCAAACATGTGACATCTCTGTATTATGAAATATGATGTATTAGGATTTTGCATACTAAATTTGACAGCGCTGCAGTGGAAACTTTGTCCACTACAGCCTTTCAAAGGCAGTAGGTGAGTTTTAGGTTAAATTTCTCAAAACAATACGAATACTAGGAGCAGTTTGGGGCTGGAAAATGCGAATGCAAGAGGGTTAAGGAAGGAGCAGAGAATGATGGCATCCAAGGGTTTGTACATCAGGTGCAAAGGGGGGAGGGTGGGAGGAGGTTATAGTGTGTTGATATTCCCAGTTTTGTCAGAGCTTGGTTCCATGTGTGGTTCTTTGCAGGATGGAGGGGGGAGGATGTCATAGTGTGTTGATATATCCAGTTTTGTCAGAGGTCGCTTCCATGTGTGGTTCTTTGCAGGATGGAGGGGGAGGATGTCATAGTGTGTTGATATACCCAGTTTTGTCAGAGGTCACTTCCATGTGTGGTTCTTTGCAGGATGGAGACGATGGGCAGGAGACCACGCCCAAAGCCTCGGCACCCCAACTTCCTCCTGGAGTCCTTGACCAGGGCAGGCCTTCTAGATGGTGGACAGCAGGGGTGAGTTCTGACAGCACACCAGCTATACGGTCCACAGTGTGCAAGATGGCAGCAGACATGATCTGAGAACGTGTACTGTCCACAGTGTGTGAGATGGCAGCAGACATGATCTGAGAACATATGTACTGTCCACAGTGTGTGAGATGGCAGCGGACATGATCTGAGAACATGTGTACTGTCCATAGTGCATTAAATGGTAATGGATATGGTCTGAAAACTTGTCTACTGTACAGTGTGTGTGAAGTGGCAGTGGACATTGTTTTAGAACATGTGAACTGTCCACTGTGTGAATTGGCAGTGGACATTGTCTGAGAACATGTGTACTTACACAGTGCGTGAGATGCAGTGGACATTGTCTGAGAACATGTGTACTGTCCACAGTGTGTGAGATGCAGTGGACATGGTCTGAGAATATGTGTACTGCCCACAGTGCGTGAGGTGGCAAGGGACATGGTCTGAGAACATGTGTACCGTCCACAGTGCATGATATGGTAGTGGACTTGGTCTAAGAACATGTGTACTGTACACAGTATGTGAGATGGCAGTGAACATGATCTAAGATCATGTGTACTGTACTGTGCTGGAATTGTCTGCCTTCTTCTCTGCATAACACGGGCTCTTTAAAGACTTTAAAACCTCCCTAAGGACACATCTTTCCCCCAGACTGATTAATGATATCCACTTATCTCTGTGCGTGAGTCTGCTTGTTTTGACGCGCTCGTGTGTGTGCGTGTGTACGTTTTGTTTTTCGTGTGTGTGGTGTGTGTGTGCACGCGCGTGTGTGTTGTGTGTGTGTGTGTGTGCTTTGAGTTAGAATTAGTATTTTATCATGTTTCTATAATATGCGCTTTGGGCTCTCGCAAGGTAAAGCGCTCTATAAATATCCTTTTACATTACATTACGTTACTGTTACGGATGGAATGGGTCGTGTCTGCGGGTGTCTGACTGTCTGACTCACACACAGAAATTACGGATGCATGCACGACTTTTCCAATGCACATATACACGCCCACTCACCCGAACATTGACAACCAGGCAACAGAACAACACCTTTTTTTTGTTTTATGCTGCCCGAGCCATCATACAAACATAATATAATAAATGCAAGGACATCAATAGGTCGGCACGCCAACCATAAGGCGTACGCACAAAATATATCTATATATAACTGGCAATCTATTAGCGCTGCTGGTTGCAACGACAACGTAGACAATGACGACAACAAGACGATGAAGACGACGAGACGATGAAGAGGACAAAGATGACGCAGACAACGAAAACGTTGAAGATGACGACTACAGCGTCAAGTCCAACACAGGACTACTAGAACATCACAGAGCTGTGGCTCAAAACTCACTATCACACTCACGGCGTCTCTGCCGACAACAAAGCGACAGTCTCACACAGGAGCTGTGGCTCACACACGAAACACAGAATGCAGCGACGGCCTAGCCAACAGGTCGCTGGTTCGAAACTCGGGAGCGGCGCTCTGGCTTGGCAGCAGCAGCATCTCCAGCCCAACTGGCTCAGCGGATAGTTGGTCCCGGGCGCAGTGGCAGGTAGGGTAGTTGTCGGCACTCAGGCCAGCCTTTCGACACCGACATAGGGCGGAGAACAAGGGGGTTGACACAGCTACGGCCCTGACCCTCAGTAAGTGGCAGCCAGTCCCCTTTAGACAAGGGTACACTTCTACCTGGGGAAACTAATTAACTACCTTGATTATCATGGCTACTACTCATTACAATCACGACTACATTCATATTCATTAGCCACATCACACTCCACTGGAACTTGGGACAAACATCAGCATATTCTTTCTTCAACACTACAACATTCCCTTTTCCAGAATCATAACAATACAACATTCCTTTTTCCGGAATCATAACACTACAACATTCCCTTTTCCGGAATCATAGCACTACACAGGAAAGGATTTCAATATAAACCTTTCAGAATCTAGTTTTCCAAATTGGGGAAAGGATTCCCACCTAGACCCTCTTCAATAAACCATGAATACAATTCATTACACACAATTAATGATTACTTTTCATCAAACTATAAATGTCTTTCGTCATGACAAAATTGTTCATTTCATTTCATATAATCACCACATTTTAGAAGGTTTCTTTCTTCAAAAGATTCATTTACTTCAATATATGTAAGGGAAAGATTTCCACAACACTCTTGTTTACCAACACACAATTATTCAATATTCATATCAAGAGTGAGTTAAATACTCATCCACATCAAAAATCAAAACAGCATATATAGTCTATGTCGCACACTCTGGGAGCTTATTATCCATAGCATCAAAACACTCCCTCTTCTCGCAAACCACATCAAACCTTTTTTCATCATGAAGTTCATAACTAGTTAAGTCACAGAATAAACAAAATCTTTTTTTTTTTTTCCGAAGACCACTTCCTTTAACACTCACTTCTTCTATTCATGTTTTCCGAAACAATTTCGTTTTGCTACCCAATCAAGTCATAGGATAACAGAACACAACAAATACTTTCCTTTTCTAAACAAAACCTTCACAGTGCACTGAGGAAGTTTCAGTCACTCCTACACTGGAATACGGTTTCGGTTCGCTAATAAGTATTAATAAACATTGAATGATAAATACCTGACTGCCACCAAAAAACGGATGGAGTCCCTCTTCGGCCTTCTGGATAGTTGCGTTGCCGGAATCACTGCAGAGACTGCCAAACCGTTTCAGCTCACCCCGGCTTTAACAGTGCGCAGGTGAGCAGCAGTCAGCTAAACTTTCCAACCAGCTTCCGGACGACTACCTTCTGGTTAGCACGGTTCCCCTAACATTTTCATGCCGAGTATAAATCATACACCTAAAAATTCAGCCATTTTCAAAACGCAGTTGGAGTAGATCTTGATGAATGTGGTAGATTACAGATGAAATACATATGTTTGATTATGAACCCTAAACCCTAAAGTTCAAATTTTCCGAAAATCGAATTGTACAAAAACCAGTTTCATTCAAATTGTGTACAAGTTCCATTTATGAATGTCAAGTGACATTCTACGTTATATCTGACCCTCAATAATGTAACAAAGGTTTGTAAATATGGTTGTGCATTAAGCAGTTTACACTTGTATAAGTAAAATTTTGCAATTGAAATTAAAAAAAAAAGAATGTCTGTCTGTATATTTTTCTTTACACCAAATAGTACAAGTTCCTTGTTGATCACGAAATTATGACAATGTGAACATTTCTGAGTCATCAACTACTGAAAATTCATCCAAAATTGGAGTGTAAAGTGACAATCAAAAGCATAAGAGAAATTGTCTGCTCCTCTTGCTCAGTGCATGAGGTGGCAGTGTGGGATGGTAGTGACATTCTTATAACAGAAGGTAAACCTTTATGATTGTGGGATGGTAGTGACATTCTTACAACAGGAGGTAAACCTTTATGATTGTGGGATGGTAGTGACATAATTACAACAGAAGGTAAACCTTTATGATTGTGGGATGGTAGTGACATTCTTACAACAAGAAAGGTAAACCTTTATGATTGTGGGATGGTAGTGACATTCTTACAACAGGAAAGGTAAACCTTTATGATTGTGGGATGGTAGTGACATAATTACAACAGGAGGTAAACCTTTATGATTGTGGGATGGTAGTGACATTCTTACAACAGGAGGTAAACCATAGTGATTTGGGGATGGTAGTGACATTCTTACAACAGGAAAGGTAAACCTTTATGATTGTGGGATGGTAGTGACATTCTTACAACAGGAGGTAAACCTTAGTGATTTGGGGATGGTAGTGACATTCTTACAACAGGAAAGGTAAACCTTTATGATTGTGGGATGGTAGTGACATTCTTACAACAGGAAAGGTAAACCTTTATGATTGTGGGATGGTAGTGATATTCTTACAACCGGCAAGGTAAACCTTTACGCTTGTGTGGGGTGGTAGTGATGTTGTTACAACAGAACGTAAACCTTTATGATTGTGTGGGGTGATAGTGGAGACTTCCCCACACGCCAGGTAAACCCTCCAATTTTGGTGGGATGTTACTGTGAATGTCAATGTGAACATTTCTGAGTCACCAACTACTGAAAATTCATCCAAAATTGGCGTGTAATGTGACAATCAAAAAGCATAAGAGGATAGGAGTAGAAAGTGTGAAAACCTGATAACCATTTCAGAGAGAGGGAAATGGGCAATTTATAGTGGCAAATCTTATTGGAAGATAACATGGTGACAAAGGTGATAGAAAGAAAATGTAGTCACAAACTGTACAGGAACGTAGCAGTGTGACAAACCTTAGACTTACAGGAAAATGACCTATTCTGACAAACTTTATAGGAAGATAACTTGCAGTGATAGGAAGTTAAATTAGAGTCACAAACCCTATAGTAGGATAACTTATGGTGAGAAACTTTGTAGGAAGATAATTTATTGTCACAAACCTAAAAAAAAAAATAAAAACCTTATAGTTACAAATCTTATAAGGAGGAAAATATGTGTATAGTGACAAACTTGGTGACAGGAAGATAACTTGTTTTGACTAACCAACCAGGAAGATTACTTGCAGTAACAAACCTGACAGGAAGATAACTTATGGTGACAAATATAACCTACAGTTATAAACCTGACAGGAAGATAACTTACAGTGACAAACCTGACAGGAAAATAACTTACAGTGACAAACCAGACATGAAGATAATTTATGGTGACAAATGTGACAGGAAGATAACTTATGTTGACTAATCTGACAGGAAGATAACTTATGGTGACAAAGCTGACAGGAAGATAACTTTCAGTGACAAACCTGACAGGAAGATAACTTCTGGTGACAAATCTGACAGGAAGATAACCTACAGTTATAAACCTGACTGGAAGATAACTTACAGTGACAAACCTGCTAGGAATATAAGTTATAGTGACAACTCTGACAGGAAGATAACTTATGATGACAACTCTGACAGGAAGATAACTTATGATGACAAACCTGACAGGAAGATAACTTATGGTGACAAACGTGCTAGGAAGATAACTTCTGGTGACAAACCTGCTAGGAAGCTAACTTACCATGACAAACGTGACAGGAAGATAACTTATGGAGACAAACATGACAGACAATAACAATGGTGACAAACCTGACAGGATTTTGCGCCGAATATGAGAAGATAAGTGGTTTCTCATTCTTCATTTTCACTGTTCTAAATGTTATTTGTTTTTGCCTGAAGAAGACCCAAGAGGTTGAAATGCATCGTGTTTTGTCCTGTGCTTTGTTTGTCTGTGTCATTGGTGGTAACTAACCCCCTCTCTTTCTAAATTTTGCTCCATTTTCTGCCCTCAGTCACTCCGTTTTGAAACTGACAGGAAGATAACTAATGGTGACAAACCTGGCAGGAAGATAACTAGTGGTGTCAAATCTGGTAGGAAGATAATTCATTATGACGAGCTTGCCAGGAAGATAACTTGTGGAGACAAGGCAGACTGGAAGATAACTTGTGACAAACCAGACTAGAAGATAACTTCCTGAGACAAGCCCGACAGGAAGATAACTTATGGTGACAAACCTGACAGGAAGATAACTTACGGTGACAAACCTGACAGGAAGATAACTTCAGGTACAAATCTGACTAAAAATAGGGTCTGACCTTGACCTTGCACTACTGTTGTCACAATGTGAGTCTGCCTTCTTTGCTGTGTGACGGCAACAATCAGATGCCATGCTTGAAACAGTGTTGTATGAGACAGTCACATGCCATTTTTGATACAGTGTTGTATGCAATAGTCAGTTGCCATGTTTTATACAGTGTTGTATGCGGCAGTCAGATGCCATGCTCCATACAGTGTCATATGCGACAGTCACATGCCATGCTCCATATAGTGTCATATGCGACAGTCACATGCCATGCTCCATACAGTGTCATATGCAACAGTCAGATGCCATGCTCCATACAGTGTCATATGCGGCAGTCAGATGCCATGCTCCATACAGTGTCATATGCGGCAGTCAGATGCCATGCTCCATATAGTGTCATATGCGACAGTCACATGCCATGCTCCATACAGTGTCATATGCAACAGTCAGATGCCATGCTCCATACAGTGTCATATGCGACAGTCGCATGCCATGCTCCATATAGTGTCATATGCGGCAGTCAGATGCCATGCTCCATACAGTGTCATATGTGGCAGTCAGATGCCATGCTCCATACAGTGTCATATGCGGCAGTCAGATGCCATGCTCCATACAGTGTCATATGCGACAGTCAGATGCCATGCTCCATATAGTGTCATATGCGACAGTCACATGCCATGCTCCATACAGTGTCATATGCAACAGTCAGATGCCATGCTCCATACAGTGTCATATGCGGCGGTCAGATGCCATGCTCCATACAGTGTCATATGCGGCAGTCAGATGCCATGCTCCATACAGTGTCACATGCGGCAGTCAGATGCCATGCTCCATACAGTGTCATATGTGGCAGTCAGATGCCATGCTCCATACAGTGTCATATGCGGCAGTCAGATGCTATGCTCCATACAGTGTCATATGCGACAGTCAGATGCCGTTCTTGATATAGTGTTGTATTTGACAGCAGATGCCATGCTCCATACAGTGTTATGTGTGACAGTCAGATGTCATGCTCCATACAGTGTTGCATGTGACAGGCAGGTGCCATGCTCCATACAGTGTTATATGTGACAGTCAGATGTCATGCTCCATACAGTGTTGTATGTGACAGTCAGATGTCATGCTCCTACAGTGTTATACGTGACAGTCAGATGCCATGCTCCGTCCAGTGTTATACATGACAGTCAGATGTCATACTCCATACAGTGTTGTATGCGACAGTCATATGCCATGCTTGCTACATTGTTGTATACGACAGTCACATACCATGGTTTCTGTACAGTCTTGTATGTGACAGTCAGATGCCATACTTGCTGTACAGTCTTGTATGTGACAGTGACAGAAAATTCGCTTGCTGTACAGTGTCATATGTGACAGTGGCGTATACCTCACTTACTGTACATGTTGTATGTGACAGTCAGATTCCATGCTTGCTGTTCAGCATTGTATGTGATACTGACAGTGACAGTCAGATGCCATACTTGCTGTGATGTGCAGTGTTGTATGCAACAGTGACCGATACTACTCTTCCTGTATGTTGTTGTAATGACAGTGACAGTCAGATGCCATGCTTGCTGTACAGTGTCGTATGTGACAATCAGATGCCAAAGTTACTGTTAAGCGTTGTATGTGACAGTGACAGTCAGATGCCATGCTTACTGTACAGTGTTGTATGTGACAGTAACAGACAGATGACGTGCTGGTTGTACAGTGTTGTATGTGACATTCAGGTGCCATGCTTGATGTGATGTAAACTGTTGTAAGTGACAGTCAGATGCCATGCTTGATGTGATGTACACTGTTGTAAGTGACAGTCAGATGCCATGCTTGCTGCACTGTGTTGTATGTGACAGTCAGATGCCATGCTTGCTATGATATGCAGTGTTGTATGTGACAGTCAGATGTCATGCTTGCTGTGATGTACAGTATTGTATGTGACAGTCAGATGTCATGCTTGCTGTGATGTACATGTGCTGTACGATACCATTACTGTCAGATGCCATGCTTGGTGTGATGTACAGTGTTGTATGTGACAGTGACAGTCAGATGCCATGCTTGCTGTGCTGTACAGTGTTGTATGTGACATTGACAGTCAATGCCATGCTTGCTGTGATGTACAGTGTTGTATGTGACATTGACAGTCAGATGCCATGCTTGCTGTGCTGTACAGTGTTGTATGTGACATTGACAGTCAGATGCCATGTTTGCTGTTATGTACAGTGTTGTATGTGACATTGACAGTCAGATGCCATGCTTGCTGTGCTGTACAGTGTTGTATGTAACAGTGACAGTCAGATGCCATGTTTGCTGTGCTGTACAGTGTTGTATGTGACAGTGACAGTCGGTGCCATGCTTGCTGTGATGTGCAGTGTTGATCCTCATTCCCCTTCACTGACAGTAGCTGATACAGAAGAGGACCAGGCACAGCAGCATGTGGATGGTGGTGGTGGTGTGAGGAGGGAGGAGCTGAGCGGCGATGGGGAGGACAATAGCCTGGCCACGCCCCTGTCCTGTGAGGTGAAGACAGGGTCCAGCTCCACGCTGACAGCCGATCCCCTGCTCCACCCTCTGCACTTCTCCAACTCCGCTGATACAGACTCCACCGCCCATGTCACCACCACCAGCTCCCTGTCCCCACAGTACGTGACCCCCACCTCCCAAAGGTCACAGCCACCAGGCCATCCGTTGCTGCAGTCGTCCCCCATCAGCACTCACGGCCTGCTGGAGGAGGGCCGGTCCAGCCCCGCCATCAACGACAGTGACAAGGTGTCAGCACAAGGCTTCCGCTCCTCCGATGGGGAAATTCTGGGGGGAAACCTCACTCAGCCCACCTCCAGTGACACACCCCCCGTGTCCATGGCTGCAGGGAGCAGTAGACCTGCAGGGATCAGCGTTGCTGCCCCCAGTGCACCCCTTGTCCTGATGAAGCCTGAGGATTTCATGAAGAGGAGAGATGGGTCAGACTTTCCCCCTGAGGTGCATAGTGTTCAGGAGTTCCCTGTAGGTCACGGAGGTGGGCTGGGGCTGAAGGCCACGCCCCGAACCCCTCGCAGTCCCAGGAAGAGTGGGGGTGGAGGGTCTGCCAGAGACAGGGAAGGGGAGAAGCTGCAAGGGATTCTGCTGGTGAAGGGAGCGGACAGTGATGCCGACGTGTCCCCGCTCAACACCGCTCGTAGTCGGGGCACGGTCACCTTCGCCAGTCCCAAGACGCCGTCACCAGCTGAGGAACTCCGCAGCATCCGGGACCGCCTTCGCCACTTCCAGGAGCAGAAGAAGAAACTGAGGTAAGTGCTGGATGGACACCTGCCTGGGTATCTGCCTTAGGTGTCAGGCAAGGGCATTGAAATGATCAGAGATTCTTTTCTTTTAACATTGTGCACACTGCTCTGTTAGGAAGGCTTTGCCTTTTGATAGACACCTGCATACTCATTTCTTCTTCCCCTTCTGCTACTCCCCTCCCCTCTTCTTATTTCCTTTTGTTGTATTCAGATCCAATCCGTTTGAGAAAATATAAGCATTTTAAGGACATAACCCTGTAAAGAAAGCCTGTCAAAATGAACAGCTGGTGTAGTGTAGTGGACAGTGTTTTGATTTATGAGGCTGTGGAAGTGAATCCAGAAGAGGCATCACCTTGACAGCATTTTCCATGTACAGTTAGAAATAGTGGTGTTCACCTGAAGAAAGCGAGCAAAGCACATTTGGTTTCCTAGTGGATGTCTGAGATAGCTGATGTTTTGTCTTCTGTTGTCAGACACTTGGAGCGTCAGCAGAAACATCTGTCCACATGGCTGCAGCAACAGTCAGACCCATCCGACACCGACGCTACCCAAGTGACGGAGGAACTTCAGTCTGTAAGTTCTAGTTTGGATTAAAAGGCCAGTTCCACAGACTTAACCTTTTCCCGACGCGCCGTGCGATAGTGACGGCAACTCCGTCGACCCGTTCACGACGAGCCGTGCCCTGGTGACAGCAGCACTGGTGTACTGCTCGGACGTGCCGTGCCTCCGTGACGCCACAGCTATAAAAAATTCCCATGTTCTCTCATCTACCGTCTAGGGGATGCAGCTGCCATAAATATTTAGAACAGGGTTCTAGCCACTGGAAGGGTAAGTTTACATGCGCTAGCGATGACCTTTGTGACCCCAGAGTAGTCCGAACAAAGAGACCCGTCTGGCACTGGAAGGCACATGTGGAATTTCCTGCTTCACCAATATATCGGGCAGAAGGAGAATGACGTGGTTTTAGAACTGGTTCAGCAAAGTAGCTCAGAAAATGAGGGGGTAAAGGTGTGCAAGTTTATCGAAAAGAATCTGAGCTTGATTTTATTTGCTCTGTGCCTTTAATAGTTTTATAAGTCTTATCATCTGAAGCCAAAACAGTGAAAAGTGTGTACTGTGCGCAATGATTTAACTGCTTAAAAAAAAAAAGAAGAATTCACTTGGATTACACATATTGAATACCTCAGGCTTTCTCTGCATCTGTTCAAAGTAAGAGTGAAATTTTATGCCCCTTTTCTTCCTCATTTGCTGTTGTCATACTAATCAAACAAATGTAAACAAGATTGTGTTCTCCTACATTTTACTTACGTTGTTTCTGTAACAGTAGCGTTGCTATTTTACCAAAAATGTATTTAATTCTATGCTCATTACAAAGTTCGCGCGTTACCCTTTCCGTTGATATATAACAATTGCTTGTTAGGTTTATATTAGGAGACGTAAAATAAAATTAAAAAGTGCGAAAATCGCGCGTCTGCAACAGTTGTAGGCACGTGCAGTGCACGCGCATGCAGGGAAGAGACGCTGCTCTGCCGCGCTCGTCTGGAAAGTATTAATAAAAAACTTGTTCTAACAGGGACCTGAGTGCACTGTAGGCCTCATCTGTGTGCGTACAGTGGACCTCAAAGACATTCAACCTGTCACCATAACTCTCTGACTGACTGCACTGTATGCCTTGCCTTACCTAGTGTAGACACAATGGTCCACAAAGCTTTCAACTTGTCACTATAACTCTCTGACTACAATGTATGCCTTGCCTTACCTAGTGTAGACACAATGGTCCACAAACCATTCAACCTGTCACTATAATTATCTCTCTGACTGCACTGTATGCCTTGCCTTACCTAGCGTAGACACAATGGTCCACAAAGCATTCACCCTGTCACTATAACTCTGAATGCACTGTATGCCTTGCCTTACCTAGTGTAGACACAATGGTCCACAAAGCATTCACCCTGTCACTATAACTCTCTGACTGCACTGTATGCCTTGCCTTACCTAGTGTAGACACAATGGTCCACAAAGCATTCAACTTGTCACTATATATCTCTGACTGCACTGTATGCCTTGCCTTACCTAGTGTAGACACAATGGTCCACAAAGCATTCAACTTGTCACTATATCTCTCTGACTGCACTGTATGCCTTGCCTTACCTAGTGTAGACACAATGGTCCACAAAGCATTCACCTTGTCACTATAACTCGCTGACTGCACTGTATGCCTTGCCTTACCTAGTGTAGACACAATGGTCCACAAAGCATTCACCCTGTCACTAAACTCGCTGACTGCACTGTATGCCTGCCTTACCTATGTAGACACAATGTCCACAAAGCATTCACCTGTCACTATAACTCTCTGACTGCACTGTATGCCTTGCCTTACCTAGTGTAGACACAATGGTCCACAAAGCATTCAACTTGTCACTGTATCTCTCTGACTGTACTGTATGCCTTGCCTTACCTAGTGTAGACACAATGGTCCACAAAGCATTCACCCTGTCACCATATCTCTCTGACTGCACTGTATGCCTTGCCTTACCTAGTGTAGACACAATGGTCCACACTGCATTCACCCTGTCACCATATCTCTCTGACTGACTACACTGTATATGCCTCTCCCAGTGTGAACTATAATACATTCAGCTGTGGATGATATTGTCCATGGCAGATGTTGATGATGTCTGTGACAGATAATGATGATGTCTGTGACCGATGATGATGTCTGTTAGAGATGATGATGATGTCTGTGACAGATGATGATGATGTCTGTAACAGATGATGATGATGTCTGTGACAGATGGTGATGATGATGTCTGTGATAGAGTGATGATGTCTGTGAAAAAAGATGTCTGTGACAGATGATGATGAGGTCTGTGACCAATGATGGTGAGGTCTGTGACAGATGATGGTGATGTCTGTGACAGATGGTGATGATGTCTGTGACAGATGGTGATGATGATGTCGGTGACAGATGATGATGATGATATCTGTGACAGATGATGATGATGTCGGTTACAGATGATGATGTCTGTGAGAAATGATTATGTCTGTGACAGAAGATGATGAGGTCTGTGACAGATGATGATGATGTCTGTGACAGATGATGATGTCTATGACAGATGATGGTGATGGTGATGTCTGTGACAGATGACAGTGATGCCTGTGACAGATGATGATGATGTCTGTGACAGATGATGATGATGATGTCTCTGACAGATGGTGATGATGTCTGTGACATATGATGATGAACTCTGTGACAGATGATGTCTCTGACAGATGGTGACATTGTTTGTGACAGATGATGATGATGACTGTGACAGATGATGATGATGTCTGTGACACATGATAATGATGTCTGTGACAGATGATGATGATGTCAGTGACAGATGAAGATGCTGATGTCTGGTGACAGATGATGATGATGTCTGTGGCAGATGATGATGATGTCTGTGACAGGTGATGATGATGTCTGTGACAGATGCAGGAAGAGATCGGTGCCCTGCAGACACTGGTGTCCAGTCAGCGACTGTCCTGTGAGAAGCTGGTGGCTCGTGCCAAAGTGCTGTCTGACCAGCTGGGGTCAGCGTGGTGACCGTCCACTTAGCAACATGTAGATCAGCATGGTTCTCATGGCAACATGTAGAAATTGTAGGTTCCTATGGCAACACAGAGATCAGTGTGGTTCTCATGTCACAGGTAGATCAGCGTGGTTCTCATAGTAACTTGTAGATCAGCATGGTTCACATGGTAACAGACAGACCAGCATGTCATATCATAATTGTGTGTGTGTGTGGACAAAGGGGCCGTGCTGGTGTGGGTGGTGTCACATTGTGTGATGTATCAGGATGACATCATGTTACATTATTATGGCAGTATATCAGAATGACATCATGTTACATTACTATGACAGTGTATCAGGATGACATCATGTTACATCATTATGACAGTGTATCAGGATGACATCATGTTACATTATTATGACAGTGTATCAGGATGACATCACATTACATTATTATGACAGTGTATCAGGCATGACATTGTTACATTATCATGACAGTGTATCAGGGATGGCATTATGTTACATTATTATGACAGTATATCGGGATGACATCATGTTACATTATTATGACAGTGTATCAGGGATGACACCATGATACATTATGACAGTGTATCAGGATGACATCATGTTACATTATTATGACAGTGTATCAGGATGACATCAGGTTACATTATTATGACTGTATATCAGGATGACATCATGTTACACTATTATGACAGTGTATCAGGATGGCATCATGATACATTATGACAGTGTATAAGGGATGACATCATGTTACATTATCATGACAGTGTGTTAGGATAACATGTTACATTATTATGACAGCGTATCAGGATGACATCATGTTACATTATCATGACCTATCAGAATGACATCATGTTACATTATTATGACAGTGTATCAGGATGACATCAGGTTACATTATTATGACTGTATATCAGGATGACATCATGTTACACTATTATGACAGTGTATCAGGATGACATCATGATACATTATGACAGTGTATAAGGGATGACATCATGTTACATTATCTTGACAGTGTGTTAGGATAACATGTTACATTATTATGACAGCGTATCAGGATGACATCATGTTACATTATCATGACGTATCAGGATGACATCATGTTACATTATCATGACAGTATATCAGGATGATATCATGTTACATTATTGTGACAGTATATCAGGATGACATCATGTTACATTATTATGACAGTGTATCGGAACGACATCATGTTACATCATTATGACTGTATCAGGGATGACATCATGTTACATTATCATTATATCAGGACTAAATCATGTTACATTATTATGATGGTGTATGAGAACGAAATTGTTACATTATTAAGACAAAGATGAAGGGTTAACACTTGTGCAGTGGACTGACTGTTCATATGGGAAAACATTGTACTCTATAATGCACAATCAAGTACTTCCTCCTTTCAACTGTTATAATTGTATTGTACATGGGAAGACATTGTACACTATAACACACAGTATAGGATTTCCTCTATATAACTGTAATAATTGTATACTGGTCACTGTCCTGTTGAGTTTTATTTCCTCTGTTTAGTTAGTAACGTCCATGGCAAGTGTACATCAACATTCAGACAGTGCATCCCACCAATGGAGGTTACAACAGCGATGGAAGACACATTTGTCATGTTGATGGACTCTATCCCGGCCATTACCTGCACTCACAACCAAATCAACCAGATGTGGACAGCTGTTGGCAGTCAGCCAGAGGCCTACACACTGTTTTGACACTTCCAGCGAGCTTGTTGTGAGTGAAAAAGATTAAACTTCCTTCAGACCGACATGGCTGGTAGTGCATTCCTCTTTGGTGCAGATAACTTCTGTATTGTGGTAATTGTTATCACAAAACCACGTATCCATTTTTTTTACAAGTCGTTATTCATGCCATCATGAATCAAGCATTCAGTGTTAGTATCTTTAAAACCTCTGTCCCTTACATCGGCCAGTCCGTCTGTGCTGTGTGTGCAACAAAGAAGATTGGCTGCTGGCGCTACCTCGCACTGGTGGAGATCAGTGTGAATGGATGTTGTTGGCACCTATGATGTGACAGAAGAAAGGGACATGTGGACAGTGGACACTAAGTAATTGACAGTGTTTAGCTGGGTTTTAGTAGTAATGCCCTTTAACTTAAGTCATGCTGACTTTTCATTAGAAGGCCTCCCCTCCCCCCAACCTGAGTCATGCTGACTGCTAGTAGTAAGACCTCCTCCCCCCCTTTTAACCTGAGTCATGCTGACTTTTAGTAGGAATATCCCTTAACCTAAGTCATGCTAACTCTAATTAGGAAGATACCTTAACCTAAGGAAGGCCCCTTAACTTAAGTCATGCTGACTTTTAGTAGGAAGATCCCTTGACGTATATCATGCTGACTTGTGGTAGGAAGATCCCATAATCTACGTCCTGCTGACTTTTAGTAGGAAGATCCCTTAACCTATGTCATGCTGACTTTTACTAGGAAGATCCTATAACTTAAGTCATGCTGACTTTTAATAGGAAGTGCCCCCCCCCCCCCCCCCAATCTAAGTTATGGTGACGATTAGATGAAAGACCCTTAACCTGGGTATTGTATACTTCTAATAGGAAACACCCCCCCTCCCCATAACCTTAGTGATACAGACTTTTAGTAGGAAGGCCCTTTAACCTAAGTCATGTTGACTTTTAGAAGGAAGGCCCCTTTAACCTTAGTGATGCTGACTTTTAGTAGGGAGGCCCCTTACCTAAGTCATGCTGACTTTTAGAAGGAAGGCCTCTTAACCTAAGTCATGTTGGCTTTTACTTGGAAGGCCCCTTAACCTTAGTCATGCTGACTTTAGAAGGAAGGCCCCTTAACCTAAGTCATCCTGACTTTTAGTAGGAAGGCCTCTTAACCTAAGTCATGCTGACTTTTAGTAGGAAGGCCCCTTAATCTAAGTCATGCTGCCTTTTAGTAGGAAAGCCCCTTAACCTAAGTCATGCTGACTTTCAGAAGGAAGGCCCCTTAACCTAAGTCATGCTGCCTTTTAGTAGGAAGGCCCCTTAACTTAAGTCATGCTGCCTTTTAGTAGGAAGGCCCCTTAACTTAAGTCATGCTGACTTTTAGAAGGAAAGCCCCTTAACCAAAGTCATGCTGACTTTTAGAAGGAAGGCCCCTTAACCTAAGTCATGCTGACTTTCAGAAGGAAGGCCCCTTAACCTAAGTCATGCTGACTTTTAGTGGGAAGGCCCCTTAACCTAAGTCATGCTGACTTTCAGAAGGAAGGCCCCTTAACCTAAGTCATGCTGACTTTTAGAAGGAAGGCCCCTTAACCTAAGTCATGCTGACTTTCAGAAGGAAGGCCCCTTAACCTAAATCATGCTGACTTTTAGTGGGAAGGCCCCTTAACCTAAGTCATGCTGACTTTCAGAAGGAAGGCCCCTTAACCTAAGTCATGCTGACTTTTAGTGGGAAGGCCCCTGTAACCTAAGTCATGCTGTACTTTACCTTCATTATGTATCATGGGGCTGTACTTTACCTTCATTATGTATCATGGGGCTGTACTTTACATTCATTATGTATCATGGGGCTGTACTTTACATTCATTATGTATCATGGGGCTGTACTTTACATTCATTATGTATCATGGGGCTGTACTTTACATTCATTATGTATCATGGGGCTGTACTTTACCTTCATTATGTATCATGGGGCTGTACTTTACCTTCATTTATGTATCATGGGGCTGTACTTTACCTTCATCGTATATCATGGGGCTGTACTTTACATTCATTATGTATCATGGGGCTGTACTTTACATTCATTATGTATCATGGGGCTGTACTTTACATTCATTATGTATCATGGGGCTGTACTTTACCTTCATCGTATATCATGGGGCTGTACTTTACCTTCATTATGTATCATGGGGCTGTACTTTACATTCATTATGTATCATGGGGCTGTACTTTACATTCATTATGTATCATGGGGCTGTACTTTACATTCATTATGTATCATGGGGCTGTACTTTACATTCATTATGTATCATGGGGCTGTACTTTACCTTCATTATGTATCATGGGGCTGTACTTTACCTTCATTATGTATCATGGGGCTGTACTTTACCTTCATTATGTATCATGGGGCTGTACTTTACATTCATTATGTATCATGGGGCTGTACTTTACATTCATTATGTATCATGGGGCTGTACTTTACCTTCATCGTATATCATGGGGCTGTACTTTACCTTCATCGTATATCATGGGGCTGTACTTTACCTTCATCGTATATCATGGGGCTGTACTTTACCTTCATCGTATATCATGGGGCTGTACTTTACCTTCATTATGTATCATGGGGCTGTACTTTACATTCATTATGTATCATGGGGCTGTACTTTACATTCATTATGTATCATGGGGCTGTACTTTACCTTCATCGTATATCATGGGGCTGTACTTTACCTTCATTATGTATCATGGGGCTGTACTTTACATTCATTATGTATCATGGGGCTGTACTTTACCTTCATTATGTATCATGGGGCTGTACTTTACCTTCATTATGTATCATGGGGCTGTACTTTACATTCATTATGTATCATGGGGCTGAACTTTACATTCATTATGTATCATGGGGCTGTACTTTACATTCATTATGTATCATGGGCTGTACTTTACATTCTTATTATGTATACCATGGGGCTGTACTTTACATTCATTATGTATCATGGGGCTGTACTTTACATTCATTATGTATCATGGGGCTGTACTTTACATTCATTATGTATCATGGGGCTGAACTTTACATTCATTATGTATCATGGGGCTGAACTTTACATTCATTATGTATCATGGGGCTGAACTTTACATTCATTATGTATCATGGGGCTGTACTTTACATTCATTATGTATCATGGGGCTGTACTTTACCTTCATTATGTATCATGGGGCTGTACTTTACATTCATCGTATATCATGGGGCTGTACTTTTCCTTCATCGTATATCATGGGGCTGTACTTTACCTTCATCGTATATCATGGGGCTGTACTTTTCCTTCATCGTATATCATGGGGCTGTACTTTACCTTCATCGTATATCATGGGGCTGTACTTTACCTTCATCGTATATCATGGGGCTGTACTTTACCTTCATCGTATATCATGGGGCTGTACTTTACCTTCATCGTACATCATGGGGCTGTACTTTACCTTCATCGTATATCATGGGGCTGTACTTTTCCTTCATCGTATATCATGGGGCTGTACTTTACCTTCATCGTATATCATGGGCTGTACTTTTCCTTCATCGTATATCATGGCGTCAGCCAGGTCCCAGAGATACAAAAACCAACTGTGTTTTGAAATTTGAGCAACACTCTCAGAGATGCCTACAAGAAGTGAATACAACTCAACAGTGTGGTTTAGATCTTCTATTGGATCCTACACAAACTGGATGAAGCCAGAACTTCTTATAACTAAATGGCTGTTATGGGACTTGAACTCACAATGTAGGAACCCACAAACTGTTATCACTGCAGTGCGGCAGCAGAGTAAGACATTCCCTGTAGCTGACACCTGAACAGCCATGGCCATAATGTTATTTTGCTTCTTTTGTAATATCTATGAATTGTCATCAATTAAAGGTGTATATTGATGATACCAGCATTGACATTTATTTATTATATGAGCATTGATGGTTTGTCTATATTGGAGTACTGTGATGATTCTGAAATAAACCATTGTATACCAAACTATTCCCCAGTCTGTTTTTTGTCAGGTTTTGATTTGTTTTGAATGTTTTAAGGGATATCAAAGTTATTTTTATTGACACTTGGCTATTCTACTCATGGACTCTACACAGTGTGTGTGTGTGTGTGTGTGTGTGTGTGTGTGTGTGTGTGTGTGTGTGCCGTTAGAACTAGATCAGTTTCTGTCCTGTTAGATCTAAATCTATATTGTGTGTGTATTTATGTGTACGATGTGCATATGAATATATTCTCTCTCTCTCTCCCTCTCTCTCTCTCTCATACTCACACACACACACCCACACAGACACACACACAACACACAACACACACACACACACACACACACACACACACACACACACACACACAGAGTCTCTGTCTCTGTGTATGTGCTTACTAACTTCAGATGCGTTCACCAGGCCAGTATGTAGTGCCTATATGAATGCTTGATTTGACTTTTTGGCAACAAAGCTACATCATGTTTTGTGAAAACACCCACACCGATGCTCTCTCCCTATCTCACTCCCTCTCTCTCTCTCTCTCTCTCTCTCTCTCTCTCTCTCTCTCTCTCTCTCTCTCTCTCTCTCAGATATAATGACCCAGAATGGAACATTGCTGTCCAGACTTAGGTCAAGGATCAACACATGTAGTATATATTATAATTATGACCCACAGTTATATGAAAGATTGACTTCAAATGAGTCATGGTGATGCAGCCCAAGATTAATGGTCAAATGACTGGGAACGTCACTCTGTTAGAAAACCAACAGGACACAGGATCATCGCGGACAACAGTTGACAGAATTCCTTCCTAAAGCTGTGTGGCACAAGGCTGACAACAGTTGACAGGATTCCTTCCTAAAGCTGTGTGGCACAAAGCTGACAACAGTTGTCAAGATTCCTTCCTAAAGCTGTGTGGGACAAAGCTGACAACAGGCACAGGATTCCTTCCAACAGCTGTGTGGGACAAAGCTGACAACAGTTGACAGGATTCGTTCCTAAAGCTATGTGGGACAAAGCTGACAAGAGGCACAGGATTCCTTCCTAAAGCTGTGTGGGACAAAGCTGACAACAGGCACAGGATTCCCACCTAAAGCTGTGTGGGACAAAGCTGACAACAGGCACAGGATTCCCTCCTAAAGCTGTGTGGGACAAAGCTGACACAGGATCATTGGGGACAACAGACACAGGATTCCCTTAAAAAGCTGTGTGGGACAAAGATGACAACAGTTGACAGGATTCCTTCCTAAAGCTGTGTGGGACAAAGCTGACAACAGGCACAGGATTCCTTCCTAAAGCTGTGTGGGACAAAGCTGACAACAGGCACAGGATTCCTTCCTAAAGCTGTGTGGGACAAAGCTGACAACAGGCACAGGATTCCTTCCTAAAGCTGTGTGGGACATTGCTGAAAGCCACTGATGGAGTGCTCGCAGTTAGGGATGAGGACTGGCCTTAAAGGGGACAGTCACACCAAATATACCTTGTGGGGACAGAGTGACTCTCCAAACTAGAGCAGGTTTCTACAGACTGGCAACAAAGCTAAAGGTCAAGGGCACGTTGCGCTTGACTCACTGTCTGATTTATCAGTCTGCAGTGGAAAGGTCATGCCTGTAGCTGTGGCTGTTGGTCCTACATGGAGGTGGAACAGCACAGACCAGAGGGGGGGGGGGGGGGGTGTCCTAGGGAGAGGGACTCAGAGTGAGTGGTGGAGGAGGAGGGAGGGGCACTCAGAGTGAGTGGTGGAGGGGGATGGAGAGTGCTAGGGACAGGGACTCTAGAGGGGGTGGGGGAGGGAGAGCGCTGGGGAGAGGGACTCGGAGTGAGTGGTGGAGGAGGAGGGAGAGTGCTAGGGAGAGGGACTCAGAGTGAGAGGGGGAGAGGGAGGGAGAGTGCTGGGGAGAGGGACTCGGAGTGAGTGGTGGAGGAGGAGGGAGAGGGACTCAGAGTGAGTGGTGGAGGAGGATGGAGAGGGACTAAGAGTGAGTGGTGGAGGAGCAGGGAGAGGGACTCAGAGGGGTAGGGGAAGGGAAAATGGACTCAGAGTGAGTGGTGGAGGAGGATGGAGAGAGACCCAGAGTGAGTGGTGGAGGGGGATGGAGAGGGACTCGGAGTGAGTGGTGGAGGGGGATGGAGAGGAACTCGGAGTGAGTGGTGGAGGGGGATGGAGAGAGACTAAGAGTGAGTGGTGGAGGGGGGGGAGGGACTCAGAGTGAGTGGTGGAGGGAGAGGGATTCAGAGTGAGTGGTGGAGGGAGAGGGACTCAGAGTGAGTGGGGGAGGGAGAGGGACTCAGAGTGAGTGGTAGAGGGGGAGGGAGAGGGACTCAGAGTGAGTGGTGGAGGGGGGTGGAGAGGGACTCAGAGTGAGTGGTAGAGGGGGAGGGAGAGGGACTCGGAGTGAGTGGTGGAGGGGATAGGGACTCGGAGTGAGTGGTGGAGGGGGAGGGAGAGCGCTAGGGAGAGGGACTCAGAGTGAGTGGTGGAGGGGGAGAGGAGGGACTCCGAGTGAGTGGTGGAGGGGAGGGAGAGGGACTCAGAGTGAGTGGTGGAGGGGGAGAGAGAGGGACTCAGAGTGAGTGGTGGAGGGGGAGAGAGGACTCAGAGTGAGTGGTGGAGGGGGAGAGAGAGGGACTCGGTGGTGGAGGGGGAGGGAGAGGGACTCAGAGTGAGTGGTGGAGGGGGAGAGGGACTCGGAGTGAGTGGTGGAGGGGGAGAGGGACTCAAGAGTGAGTTGTGGAAGGGGAGGGAGAGGGGCTCACAGTGAGTGGTGGATGGGGAGAGGGACTCAAGAGTGAGTGGGGGAGGGGGACAGTGCTAGGGAGAGGGACTCAGAGTGAGTGGTGGAGCGGGAGATAAGATAATGTTGCTTATAGCCCAGCCGACCGCAAAGGGCCACATCAGGGCTGTCACCACATTAAAATCAACTCACAAGTCAATCATTCACACAATTCTTTAAAATACATCGAAAAACCCATCCGAAAGTTTGTTAAAAATCTTTCCACTGTAAAATCTCAGATCCTATGAAAAATGTTAATCTCTTTCAAGAACTCAAAGATAGTGTCAGGCGGAACGTCTCTGAACAAGGTTTTCATGGAATCTGCTGGGATTCAGAGTGAGTGGTGGAGGGAGAGAGAGAGTGACTCAGAGTGAGTGGTGGAGGGAGAGAGAGAGAGGGACACACAGTGAGTGGTGGAGGGGGAGAGAGAGTGACTCACAGTGAGTGGTGGAGGGGAGGGGACAGTGCTAGGGAGAGGGACTAAGAGTGAGTGGTGGAGGGGGAGAGGGACTCAGAGTGAGTGGTGGAGGGGGAGAGGGACTCAGAGTGAATGGTGGAAGGGAAGAGGGACTCAGAGTGAGTGGTGGAGGGAAGGGAGAGCGCTAGGAAGAGGGACTCCGAGTGAGTGGTGGAGGGGGAGGGAGAGGGACTCAGAGTGAGTGGTGGAGGGGAAGGGAGAGGGACTCAGAGTGAGTGGTGGAGGGGGAGAGGGACTCAGAGTGAGTATGGAGGGGAAGGGAGAGGGACTCAGAGTGAGTGGTGGAGGGGGAGGGAGACGGACTCAGAGTGAGTGGTGGAGGGGGAGGGAGACGGACTCAGAGTGAGTGGTGGAGAGGGGGGGGGGGGCAGTGCTAGGAAAAGGGACTCGGAGTGAGTGGTGGAGGGGGAGGGAGAGCGCTAGGGAGAGAGACTCAAGAGTGAATGGTGGAGGGAGAGGGACTCAGAGTGAGTGGTGGAGGGAGAGGGACTCAGAGTGAGTGGTGGAGGGAGAGGGACTCAGAGTGAGTGGTGGAGGGAGAGGGATTCAGAGTGAGTGGTGGAGGGGGAGGGAGAGGGACTCAGAGTGAGTGGTGGAGGGAGTGGGACTCAGAGTGAGTGGTGGAGGAGGAGAGTAGAGCACCAGGGAGAGGGACTTCCGCAGTAAGTGAAGTTGTGGGGGGGGGGGGAGGGGGGGTCTTTGCTGTGATCGTAAAGAAAGCAGGAAAGATCCAGATCAGCAGAGTCAACCAACTCACGTAAATTCCCGCCTGCACGTGGACTAATGCCAAAGTCCTTCGCTTGGACCAATGCTAAAGTCCTTCACGTGGACCAATGCCAAAGTCCTTCACGTGGACCGATGCCATAGTCCTTCACGTGGACCGATGCCAAAGTCCTTCACGTGGACCGATGCCGTAGTCCTTCACGTGTACCGATGCCAAAGTCCACGTGGACCAACGCCAAAGTCCTTCACGTGGACCGATGCCAAAGTTCTTCACGTGGACCGATGCCATAGTTCTTCACGTGGACCGATGCCATAGTCCTTCACATGGACCGATGCCAAAGTCCACGTGGACCAATGCCACAGTCCTTCACGTGGACCGATGCCATGATCCTTCACGTGGACCGATGCCATGATCCTTCACGTGGACCGATGCCAAAGTCCACGTGGACCAATGCCAAAGTCCTTCACGTGGACTGATGCCAAAGTCCTTCACGTGGACCTGTGCCAAAGTCCAAGACATCACCAGGCTGGCAGGTGGCAAAATCTTTTTCAACTCTGACGCTGACCCATCAACAAACTGAGAGTGAAGAACACTCACAAGAACTGTCTCTCAACGCACACACACACACGCGCGCGCGCGCGCGCGCGCGCACACACACACACACACACACACACACCACACACACACACACACACACGCACAAAGGTATGTTGTTGCTACTGTCTTCTGAAGCTTCAGTTCCAGCAGTGTTCCAGCGTGTATAAAGATGTGTTCATGCTGGAGACTAAAGGCGTGCTTCTGTTCATGGATGATGTCACCATGGTACAAAGACTGCAGGAGATTGAGGGCGTGCTTCTGTTCATGGGTGACGTCACCATGGTACAAAGACTGCAGGAAACTTAGGTGTGGTTCTTTTTATGGATGAGTCACCATGGTACAAAGACTGCAGGAGATTGAGGATGTGCTTCTTTTCATGGATGACGTCACTAAGGTACAAAGACTGCAGGAGATTGAGGGCGTGCTTCTGTCATGGATGACGTCACCATGGTACAAAAACTGAAGGAGACTGAGGTGTGGTTCTTTTTATGGATGACGTCACCATGGTACAAAGACTGCAGGAGCTTGAGGGCATGCTTCCGTTTATGGATGACGTCACCAAGGTACAAAGACTCCGAGGGCGTGCTTCTGTTCATGGATGATGTCACCATGGTACAAAGACTTCAGGAGACTCATGAACTGTCATTGGGCAGGATTTCAGAGATAGTTTTTTGTAATGTTTCATTACATCTTTCCAGAACAAATCATCAACTTTCCTTAAAACCACATTTGCATACTCAGCACCAAAATGATTCATCCAAAAGTCTTCTCAGCCAACTTATTTTCATGGACGTAAAAAATGATCTAATATTTGCCATTCTCAATCCTCCTACACTGTATTGTTTAAATACCAAAGTTTTCTTAATCCTGCTTTGCTTCCCATTCCACAAAAATATCATCAATTCATTTTCCAATGCAATAATTTAATCTTCTGGGGGGTCAGGCAAATTAATTAACAAATGTACAATTTTTGACAGAACCAATGTCTTGTTTATTGTTATTTTCCCAATGGTGTCAATTGTCGCTTACTCTGAAAACCCAAAATTCTTTTTTTATTGCGAGAAGCTTATCCTCGAAGTTAATCTTTGTAATACAGTGGAAAACACCACGCCTAAAATCTTGAAAGTACCAGGGTCCCTAATGCAATTTTTGTCCTGCATGTATAGAATATTAGTATTTTTCCTACTCCCTATCCAAACAAGCTGACTTTTGTCGAAGTGTATCTTTAAACCAGAAATTTCAGCAAAATTTAGTTAAAATGTGCACTGATTCATGAAAAGATTTCTCACTTCCATCCAAGCATAATGAAGTATCGTCTGCAAACTGAGACAATAAAATTTCCTTGCTCTTCACACTTTTATATTCAAATTTTTACTAAGCATTATTGAAAGTATCTCAGCACAAATTAAACAGAGACATGGTGAGGAGGGGTCCCCCTGTCTCACTCCTCTCAAACCAGGAAGAATACTGTCCATTCATCCACACATGTCAAAATACCAAAGTAAAAGATCTTTACCCAGTTTATCATGTCTGGTCCAAATTTTTTTTTTTTTAAGCATTCTATAGGAATGACCAAGAAACACTGTCAAAAGCCTTTTCAAAATCAACCAGAAGAAACATACCAGGAATATTTTCTTTTTCAGCTATATCAAAGTATCATAAAGTAACCTAATGTTTTCACCAATGAATCTGCCTTCTAAAAAACCCTTCTGACTTTCATGTATTATGGGAGGTAGAACTATATTTAAACGATTCGCAATACAGGCAGAGGCGATTTTGTATGCAACATTAGTGAGGGATAGAGGGCGTCAGTTCTTGATAAATCTCTTTGGTTTTCCTACTGAAAGCTGTCCTCTTTGAAATCCCCCATTCACTGAACGTACAAGAGAATGACAAATATCTTTTTTTTTTTAAATATAAAACTCAACAGAGAACCCATCAGGACCAGGGCTCTTGAAAATTTTAATTTGTTTTAAAGCAGCTGCTGCTTCTTCACATGTAATCAGCCCTTCAATATGTTTGTTCTCCTCATCGGTTAAATTTGCAGCATCTGATAGTTCACTTAGAAGGTGAATGTCATCCACATCTGTATAACTATGCAACTGTTCGTAATGTGATTTCACCTCATCTAAAATTTCCCTCTCGTCTGAAATAACAGTGCCATCATTCTTTTCTAAAACTGGTATTGATTTGTCGACAAAATTTCTATTTTCTAAGTTACAAAAATACTTGTTTTTTTCCCCTTGATTAATCCATCGGATTTTTGATCGAACTGCAATGCCTTGCACTTTAGATTGTCTTAATTCTTGTAATTGTATTTTCAATTCCTCTAACACTGGTAAGTCATCTCTTTTTAAATCTTGTTCAATATCTTTTATTCTTTTTTCTAATTCTTTTTCTTGCTTACCATTCTGTCTTTTCTTATACCTTGCATATGAAATTGTTCTTCCTCGTACAGTTCATGAGTTCATTGCAGAGTGTATTCAATACAATGTCCATATATTGAGAGACCGAAACGTGGTGTACTTACAAGAATGGTGTAATCATAATATCTTCCTTGTGAAACAGTTGATAAATACGGATGGTACCATCATGACTACAATGAATTTTTTTATTATTAGTTTTCCCAATGTTAGAACAAACCTTTTAATATACGAAGGCGTTTTGAATGCACTGCGAGCATAATGTCAAAAGTTAAACATAGTTTTGACTAATAGGTATAAAACCTTAGAGAATAAAACTTGGTCACGTAAATTAGAAAGGTAGTAAATTCATACAGAATTATGTTGAATGAAAATGGAATCACCCCAACTGCTGTTTCCAGTTGAAATAATTGGTTTGAGGATCTAAAATGGAAAGACATTTTCTCACATTGTTATAGAATATCTAGTGATGTGTAATTGAGATGGTTTCAAATCAGACTGCTATATAAATTACTTCCAACCCAGAGTTCCTGCGCCGTTTAGTAAAGTCTTCTACATGTATTTTTTGTGAGCAAGAAGAGCAGACAATTCCTCATATGCTCTTTGACTGTCATATTACACACCAATTTTGGATGAATTTTCAGCAGTTGCTGACTCGGAAATACTCACATTGTCATGATTTTGTGATTGACAAGGAACTTGTATCGTTTGGTGCAAAGCAGAATATACGGTCAGACACTGTTTTGGATTTCATCATTTTATTTGCGAAGTTTTACATCTATAAATGTAAATTGCTAAATACACAGCCACATGTGCAAACCTTTGTTACATTAGTAAGAGACAGACATTACTTAGAACGTTACATGGCAACTATAAATGGAACTTGCGCACAACTTGAACAAGCTTGGCTTTTGTACAATTCGATTCTCGATTAGTTTGAACGTTAGAATTCAAAATAGAACACATGTATTTCATCTGTAAACTACCACATTCATCAAGATATACTTCAATTGCATGTTTTTGAAAATGGTTGAATATTTGTATATAATCACGTTTGATTTGTGTTTGATATGAGAATGCTAATGGACCCCACCCTATCCCCTACCCTTGCCCCCAACTACCCCCGTCCCCCTCCCCCCAAGGCCCCTGGTCCCGCTTTTGCTTTGTGTACAAGGACGTTTGATTGTTCAATTGCCTTTTTGTTGTGTTTTTTTCTTTTGTAATCAATTGTTATGTAATTCGTTTGTAAAGTATGTGTGTTTGGAAAATGATTTGATATTTAAAAGGTTCATTAAAAAAAAAGACTTCAGGAGACTGAGGGCGTGCTTCTGTTCATGGATGACGTCACCATGGAAAGTCACGAAGCCTTACTGCCCACAACAGAAAACCGTCTGCCATGAGATGCTCTGTGGACCTTTCTGCCCACAGTAGAAAGCCCCTGTGGACCTTTCTGCCCACAGTAGAAAGTCATCTGCCATGAGATGCCCTGTGAACCTTACTGCCCACAGCAGAAAGCCATCTGCCATGAGATGCCCTGTGGACCTTACTGCCCATAGCAGAAAGCCATCTGCCATGAGATGCCCTGTGGACCTCACTGCCCACAGCAGAAAGCCATCTGCCATGAGATGCCCTGTGGGCCTTACAGCCCACAGCAGAAAGCCATCTGCCATGAGATGCCCTGTGGACCTTTCTGTCCACAGTAGAAAGTCATCTGCTATGAGATGCCTTGTGGACCTTTCTGCCCACAGCAGAAAGTCATCTGCCATGAGATGCCTTGTGGACCTTTCTGCCCACAGCAGAAAGCCATCTGCCATGAGATGCCCTGTGGACCTTACAGCCCACAGCAGAAAGCCATCTGCCATGAGATGCCCTGTGGACCTTTCTGTCCACAGTAGAAAGTCATCTGCTATGAGATGCCTTGTGGACCTTTCTGCCCACAGCAGAAAGTCATCTGCCATGAGATGCCCTGTGGACCTTTCTGCCCACTAACCTTCACATCAAGAACCTAGCATCTAGCAGAAAAGAAGTATGCAGATACCAAATAAGGAGCACGGCGTTAATCTTTGGGGTGAAGAAGTGTGACGTCTATGGCCATGGCATGACTGACCCTAAGTGACCACTGGTCAGCCTAGATCCACAGAAAGCAGTTCCTGCTGTAGCAGCAGCTCGCATCCAGCGTTGGGCCGTCCTCGTTATGTACAACTTTGAACTTGTGTGTGTGTGTGTGTAGGTGTGTGTGTGTGTGTGTGTGTGCGTGTGCGTGCGTGCGTGTGCGTGTGCGTGCGTGCGTGCGCGCGCGTGTGTGCGTGTGGTGTGTGTGTGTGTGTGTGTGTGTGTGTGTGTTGATACTGTGTAGTAGCGTGCGCGTTCGCGAACGCAAATCCGTGATTATGTGTCTCTGTATGCGTGTGTGTGTTTGTTTGCATGCATCGGTGTATACACATGTTTGCAAACGTGTGTGTGTGTGCGTGGTGTGTGTGTGTGTGTGTGTGTGTGTGTGTGTGTGTGTGTGTCAGTGTGTATACGTGGTGTGTGTGTGTGTGTGTGTGTGTGTGTGTGTGTGTGTGTGTGTGAGTGAGTGAGTGTATGTGTGTGTGCGCGCGCGCGCGCGCGCGCGCGCGTGTGTGTGTGTGTGTGTGTGTGTGCATGTGTGTGTGTGTGTGTGTGTGTGTGTGTGTGTGTGTGTGTGTGTGTGTGTGTGTGTACTAATTGATAGACCTATTGATTTATCTGTTTAATTCGTGATGTTTAACGGACGATCCATTGGTGGTATACCATGAATGCAACACACTGGGGTAGGTGACAGATTCTTGAGCACCCCAGTGTGATCACCATTGGTTTCTGATGGCCGGGGTGTACCGGTGAGCACCCCAGTGTGGTCACCATTGGTGTCTGATTACCGGAGTGTGCCGGTGAGCACACCAGTGTGGTCACTATTGGTTTCTGATGGCCGGGGTGTACCGGTGAGCACCCCAGTGTGGTCACCATTGGTCTCTGATGGCCGGGTGTACCGGTGAGCACCCCAGTGTGGTCACCATTGGTCTCTGATGGCCGGGGTGTACCGGTGAGCACCCCAGTGTGGTCACCATTGGTTTCTGATGGCCGGGGTGTGCCGGTGAGTACCCCAGTGTGGTAACCTGATGGCCGGGGTGTACCAGTGAGCACCCCAGTGTGGTAACCTGATGGCCAGGGTGTGCCGGTGAGCACCCCAGTGTGGTCACCATTGGTTTCTGATGACCTGGGTGTGCCGGTGAGCACCCCAGTGTGGTCACCATTGGTTTCTGATGACCGGGGTGTGCCGATGAGCACACCAGTGCGGTCACTATTGGTTTCTGATGACTGGAGTGTACCGGTGAGCACCCCAGTGTGGTAACCTGATGACCAGGGTGTGCCGATGAGCACCCCAGTGTGGTCATCTGACGGCCAGGGTGTGCCGGTGAGCACCCCAGTGTGGTCATCTGATGGTCAGGGTGTACCGGTGAGCACCCCAGTGTGGTCACCATTGGTTTCTGATGACCGGGGTGTGCCGGTGAGTACCCCAGTGTGGTCACCATTGGTTTCTGATGACCGGGGTGTGCCGGTGAGTACTCCAGTGTGGTCACCATTGGTTTCTGATGACCGGGTGTGCCGGTGAGTACCCCAGTGTGGTAACCTGATGGCCAGAGTGTGCCGGTGAGTACCCCAGTGTGGTAACCTGATGGCCAGGGTGTGCCGGTGAGCACCCCAGTGTGGTCATCTGATGGCCAGGGTGTGCCGGTGAGCACCCCAGTGTGGTCATCTGATGGCCAGGGTGTACCGATGAGCACTCCAGTGTGGTCATCTGATGGCCAGGGTGTGCCGGTGAGCACCCCAGTGTGGTAACCTGATGGCCAGGGTGTGCCGGTGAGCACCCCAGTGTGGTAACCTGATGGCCGGGGTGTACCGGTGAGCACCCCAGTGTGGTAACCTGATGGCCGGGGTGTACCAGTGGGCACCCCAGTGTGGTCACCATTGGTTTCTGATGACCGGGGTGTGCCGGTGAGCACCCCAGTGTGGTCACCATTGGTTTCTGATGGCCGGGGTGTACCGGTGAGCACCCCAGTGTGGTCACCATTGGTTTCTGATGACCGGGGTGTACCGATGTGCATGGAGGGCAGAATGAGGTGGCTGTCTAGTGAACGATCCGCAGAAACGCGTGGTTGTGTGGGGTGATGGTGGTGGTGGTAGATGGATTGCGCGGTTGTGACTGTCATGTGTTCCACATGCTGTGGTGGAAAGATGATTGGGGGGGGGGGGGGGGGGGGTGAAGAGCTGTGACACGCTGTTCGTCAACTGATCAGCTGAACGGTGTGTTTGTCTTCATCCCCCCCTCCTCCCCTTTTCAAAAAAATCTTCTTCCACTACTATCTTTAATGACATACTATCTATTTTACTTATTCTCTTTATTATTATTATCATTATTATTATTATAATCATCATTATTACTATTATTATTGTTGTTAGGCCTACTTTTATCATCATTATTATTATTATTATTAATATCATCATCATTATCATTAGTAGTAGTAGTAGTAGTAGTATTCCAGTAAGCGTTAAATTAAAAATATTGATTTTCACTGAAATCTAATAATCATTATCATTGTTGTTGTTGCCGTTGCCGTTATTATTATCATCATCATTATTATTACTATTATCATCATTGTCATCACTTTTATTATCATGATTATTATCATTTTCATTATTATTACTATTATTATTGTCGTCGTTGTTGTTATTATTATCAGTATTATCATTATTTTTGTTGTTATTGATCTGTAATGACCATGTCATCTTCTGAAAAGCCATTCACCACAAATAATCACACACACACACACCCCACACACACACACACACACACACACACACACACACACACACACACACACACACATGTATGCCCATATATACAGGCATACAGACATTCACACGTCTGGGCACCTGCGTATCTGCACAAGCTCACATCTCACACATGCACATGCACATACTGACCGCACACACTGGCTCCCCGCCCCCCGTACACATACACACACACGCGCGCGCGCGCGCGCGCGTGTGTTTTCGTGCGCGCGCCTTCCCACCCACTCACTCACGCACTAACACACTCATATGCACACAGGCACACACATATATGTACGTGCACATAGACGCAAACGTAAACGACTGTAATCATGGCACAAAAAATTTCAGGTGAATACCCAAAGTGTGAACAGCGCATTGAGCTAATGCACAGGTCGGACGTTTGCTAAATCGCATCCATGGGACCCTCATCTTAAATCCTTTCATCTTAGTTATTAATTCATCCCTCAGCTGTACACTCTGCACACTGAAGCTTAGCAGATGTGGTGTGGCATACATGGGCTAGTCCACACACGACGACACCTCCTTTACAAAACTGAACCGAAGAACATGGAGAGTCTGCCTCCAAAGGGAGACAGCCACTTTTGATGGAAGGACTGAAGACAACTTTCCACCAAAGGGACACAATTAATATAAGTAAGAGGACTGCCAACAGTCTCCCTCCAAAGGGAGACAATCGCTCTTCGGACGGACTGGAGGCAGTTTCTCTCCAAAGGGAGATAATCGATCAATTGCCTCAGTAAACAACCAGCTGTCATCGGCCGCGGCTTATTGATGTGTTTCAGTCTAGGCTCCACCGAGAACCACTGACGAGACTGGGTAGCAATATTGCGTCTCCTCAGGTGGGTTGTTCATCACAGTGAGTCAAGATACATTCATTACCAGGCTGACCAAGGTAACTGTGATGGATCCATCATGTTACACATGCTACACAAACTTCACACAGCCATACCCTCACCACTCCCCCCTCCCCCCCCCCCCCCCCATCCCTTCACCTTCCTTTCTTATTGTTTTTTTTGTTTGTTTGTTTTTTGTTGTTGTTTTTTTTTCCGAACAAGTATATCAGATGGTCTGCTCATGGACACTGAGGATGTGTGAACACTCACTTATTTGTGTTTTTGGTTGTACTCAGAACATCGATTGTGTTCATTGTGCTACACTTCCGATCTACCGGCGTGTGAAGACGATTGTCATTTTAGGCTGACATTACAAACTTTGAAGTGAAATAGGCGGCTCGTGCAGGTGCTGTCGTTTTGTGGACTGAGAAGAAACTTTGGGCCAACCTCCTGACATTGGGACCAGGACTAAGTTCACAGATAAAAAAAAAAAAAAAAAAAAAATTTCTTTTCTTCTTGGTTTTGTTGTTGTTGTTTGTTTAATTGTTTGTTTTTGTCTCTTTTTTTTGTTTGTTTGTGTTTTTTTTTTGTGCTTTGTTTCCCTTTTCTTCATCTACACTCTCTAAACCTGCACTAAAGTGGATTGTGCTCATAGCACTCATCGCATCCTCTTTATTTGCACCGCTGTAAACATTTTTTTTTGTTGGTGTGCGTGTGTTATCGTCATTCATTGCTTTAAGCTTAATACTTTGTTTTCTTTCTTTCTATTTGTTCGACATCGTGCTTCAACCATTGCTCTTTTTTGTTGTTTGTTGTTTTACTGACTAATTGAATTTTCTAAAGATACATTCTGTTATCTGTTTTAGGCATAATAGTTAACCTTTAAATTCTTTCTGTGCGTTTGCCATTATTGTGCGTTATCCACAAACGTTACATTTCTCACCTGTATTCTGTTGTTGTTGTTGTTGTTGTTGTTTTTGCTGTTGTTGTTGTTGTTGTTGTTGTTGTTTTTTACCTATAATTCTCTGTGTCTGTCTTGTGAAAACTGTCTTCCTCGTCGATTTGTGCCACTGTTCCCTTACTACCCATGCCTTACCATAATCCCACTGTCCCAGGACTTCAAGTTGGACATCTCAATGTCTATCATTTATTTAATAAGGTCCATGAAATCTCATCACTCTTAAAACAGTCACCCCATCCAGTACAAGTATTTGGCATAAGTGAAACAAGGTTGGACTCTCGCATCACAGATAACCTTATTAGCATTCCTGAATACAACATAGAACGACGCGACAGTGATCAGCCCCAACATACTGGCCTTGCCGTATACATTCATCAATCAATTGCCCACATTACCCGACGCAGAACTGATCTGGAAACTAATACTGTCGAATGTATCTGGATTGAAATAAAAAATTCCAAATCACCGCCATTATTAATCGGACATTTATATAGACACCCATCTTCCACATACGAATGGTATGACAACTTTGTACAAATGATGGATTGGATCTGTCACAGCAATTCAAATATACTACTGTTAGGGGACTTTAATATTGATATGTTAAAACAACAACCAGCTTGGACAAGTACACTATCACTTCATGCACTCCATCAGTTAGTACAAACCCCAACGAGAATAACTAAAACAACTGCGACTCTTATTGATCATGTATACACTAACAACAAATCTGCAATACTAGATGTTTCAGTGGTACATTCTGGTATTAGTGATCACTGTCCAGTTTTCTGCACGTGGTCCTTAAGGCTCCCAAAACCACCACCCAAAGGTCACACGACCATCCAATGCCGCTCTTTCAAAAAGTTTAATGAAGCAGCATACCTCTATGACTTAAACATTTCCCCATTTCACTTAACTTATAATTCCTCAGACGTCAATGATGCACTGTCCTTCTGGTACCAAACATTCCTCACCATCATAAATAAACACGCGCCGTTACATCAAAAAAGAGTTAGGCATCCGCAGATGAACCCGTGGTTAACGCCAGAATTGCTGCAAGGAATGGTACTACGTGACCAACTCAAGGCAGCAAATTTGTTTGACGAATATAAAGAGCAGAGAAACTTTGTTTCAAACGAAGTTGAAAAAGCCAAACGAGACTACTTCAGTCAAATGATAACGGACGCAAAATCCACAGCACCAATGTGGAGGGCAATAAACACTATTGTACGCAACAAGCGTACAGATTCACAAAACTCAAGCACAAACATCACCCCGGACAAATTTAATACCCACTTTCTGTCATTATTAGATACCCTTACTCAAGCTTCACAGACTATAAGAGCACCAAATGAATATACATGCCCGACTTCCCTAATATCATTTTGCAAACAAAAACTTGGATCCAGTAACTCAGTCAAAATTCCCCTTCTTGCTGTACATGAAGTAGGTATACACATAGCGCAATTAAAGAATAAAAAATCCATGGGTCCTGATAACATACCCGCATTTCTTCTCAAACTCGCTCTACCATACATTGTTGAGTCTCTTACATACATATATAATTTATCCATTGAAACTAATGTTTTCCCGCAGGCGTTCAAAAACGCCAAAGTGATCCCCCTTCCAAAATCAAATGATTTGTCGGATCCAAATAATTTCAGACCTATATCCTTACTTTCGATTCTATCCAAACCCCTTGAAAGACACATACACACATACACGTATCTCAGTTCATGGAGAAAAACAAACTATTTCACCCACTCCAATCTGGATTCCGGTCTAATCATTCCTGCCACACAGCATTATCACGAATGTGTGACTCATGGCTTTCAAATATGAACCAATCACAAATGACAGGGGTTGTCTTTCTTGACTTCAAAAAGGCGTTTGATCTTGTTGATCATTCCATTCTTCTAAAGAAACTATCTGTCTACTTGAACCATACCCCGACAATCTCATTATTCCAATCAAACTTGAACGATAGGACTCAGTATGTGGTGCTTAATGGCAAAACTTCCGCTTCAGACTTTGTCAGACATGGAGTCCCACAGGGCTCTGTACTAGGCCCCCTACTATTCTGCATCTTCATCAATGATTTACCATTGTCCGTATCAGATGAAAAGGTCACGACAGATTTATTTGCTGATGACTCGTCACTCCAAACGAATGGTAGTGATCTACAGACAATAGAAACTTCTCTCCAGGAAAGTCTAAACGTGTCAGACTGGTGTCATTCAAACTCAATGGTCATACACCCAGCCAAAACCAAATCTATGACTATAGCTACCCGCCAAAAACACCAGTTGACTCCTCTTTGCCTAAAACTTCAGTTGAATGGCACTTCTATCGAGCAGGTAGACGAGCATCGTGTTTTAGGGTTAACGATAGATAAAGAATTGAAATGGCAATCTCATCTCAGTAACGTTTGCAAGGTAGTCTCAAAACACCTTTTCCTGTTATCTCAATTAAAGCGCTACGTCAACAGTAATGTGCTTAAACTTTTCTTTAATGCACACATAATGTCACGTGTCAATTACGCCTCAACAGTGTGGGACGGTAGTAGTGACGTCCACCAAAAAAGGCTGAATTCTCTCCATAGACGTGCAGCAAAACTACTCCATCCAGTTGTATCTCTAACAACAGACGAAAAACTAAAAGCACTGAACATACTTCCTCTGAGTAAGCAATTGGAATTCAACAAGGCATCATTTATGTTTACAATCTTGACAGATACTATGCCATGTTATATCAATGCCCTTTTTACAAGATCGAACAGCTTTTCTGGCTCGACGAAATTCCTTCTTCCCTACCCACGCATTGATCTATACAAAACAAGCCTAGCTTACTCTGGACCATATGTCTGGAACTCACTTCCACCGAATCTACAAAACATGAATACTTTAAAACTTTTCAAGGAACATTTGCATAAACATTTTATGTCTGAGTAATTAAATTATTCAATTACAATGATTAGCGCCCATTCGCAAAGTCTTCTGTGAACCATACTTTGAATAAATCGTCTAAACATAAAACCTACTCCGTTAAAATCGCTCATCCCCACTCCCACTCTGTCTGCCATCCCTTTTCTCCTCCCCCTATCTACCATTCTCTCTTCCCCACCCTCCTCTGACCTCTCTCTCTGTAGTCTTGTTTGTTTGTTTGTAAGTTTCCTTCTGTTTTACCATCCCCCATCTCATTAGTGCTTTTATGAATTGTTTGCTTATCATTGTAGAATTAGATTACCATGTTGTTATGTTGAATTGTCAGTATGAATGATATGTGCTGAAATAATGTATGCATGACAAGGACAGATTGTAAGACTAGGCTTTGGCCTAAAATCTCCATCCTTGTGTATTAAAGATCAATCAATCAATCAATCAATCAATCAATCAATCAATCAATCAATCAATCAATCAATCACACGTACGAATGCCTGACACCTGTCCTATCAGGCATCTCCAGTGTGAGCGGCGGAAGGCAAGCTGTTCACGGGGTGGTCCAGAGGAGGCGTTTCAATGACAGGCTCAAGGCCTTGCTTCGGAGCTAAGGCACTGATCCAGACACTTGGGAGGCAGTAGCGTTGACCTGGCGCGTCAGCAAAGCTGCTGCCTCTTAGGAGCATTGCAGGGCAGACGACGTCCCACGGGAAGGTGAGCGTGTCAATGTCCAAACCTCCTGTGCCACGTCTTCAGCGCCCATAGCCCAGCGACACAACCTTCCGTGGCCACCTTAGTCGGTTTTTCCTCCCCAGTCCTCTTCCACAGGAACGTCATCAACTGTACGCAGCCTCCTCGTGCTTTGATGTGTTTATCTGAGAAAAGAGTATGTCGACGGAAAATATAAATCACTTATGCAAGCTTTTGAATTTAAGTTTCATCAAGGTGTCACTGCGTGCGGACTAGTCCGTCTACGCTATACCACATCCACTAAGTTTTGAGACCACACTGCATATGGTTTAATCACTCCCTACTGGCCAACATGAAATTCAACATTCCTCTGTATTCTGGGCGTTTGTACACATTTTTCTAAAAATCATTAACGAATTACACTACAAAAAAAAACACTTGAAATGTGGATACATGATTGTTGTGTGATTGAACAGGGTCAGTACAAAGTTTCAAAGCTGTAGCATATACCATGCTCTTTTCGTAGCCGGATGAAGAAGAGGTCATTTTTCGTATTTTGTGAAACTCAAGGTAGTTACACAGGCATATAAGTGAAATTTTCTCTTTTCTTGAAAAAAATGCCCATTTTCATCATAAATCACTTTGAGAAACCCAGCAGAGTGTAAAAAATAGCTACTTGCCAGTTTCTTTACTAAGCGAATGAACTAAGCAATGAAATATGACAGAGTACTTTGTAGTTTGTCATTCAGCATTCTTCATGAGACTGGGTAATTGTTTTGTATTGAAAATAAAATCATAAAAAATAATGGCTACAAACACACTCTTGAATTTTGACACATAATAAGTGTGTACCTGTATAAACAAAGTGCATAATTTCAAAGCTCTTGCATATTCAGTACTCTGTCAGTCACAGGAAGAAGATGGGGTATCTTTCATGATGAGGTTTGTTGGAAATATAAACAGGTGTGAACCTATGCTTCTCTTGAAAAACAGGCTTTTTTCATACAAATCTCATTTAGAATGCTGGCAGTATGTACACTATGAAGTTTCTACAGCATCAAAAAAAACAAACACCAATCATACACTGTTGGCCATGAGCTGGTCACTGCGGTCCACTCCTGGCATGTTGACTATGAAGTCCTGGGCAGCTTTGGGCTTCATCTTCCTGCCTGTCCTTGTGTTGACCTCCCCCATTACAGCTGGATCTATTTTGGTGGTGATCAAGTCAGACAATCAACAGGATCATAATCTCAGTCTCAATAAACAACAGCGTCATGATCAAAATCTCAACTTTACTCAGTCTTCTTGTCAATAAAAAAAATTTGTCAAGTTCAGCATGTTTGTCCATATGTACATAAACAGAGTTGAAACACACACACACACCACACACACACACACACACACACACACACATATATATATATATATATATATATATCAACACAACACACACACACACACACACACACACACACACACACACACATTACACACAGACACAGACCTCCCCCTCCCCCGCACACACCACACACACACACACACACACACACACACACACACACACACACACACACACACAGAGAGAGAGAGAGAGAGAGAGAGAGAGTGACAAAGTAAATGATAATGACTAAATACCTTGGTGTAAAGCATGGACCTGATCTGGTGGAAAAAAGCCAAGGGGGCGTGGTCAGTCACGCCTTACAACTTCAGTCCATGTGTTTGCTGGCCTGTGTGTGGAGGCATTGATGGGAAAAAGAAAATTCTCCATGGTAGTCTCTGGTCATGAACCGGAGAAAATCTTCCCAACTCAGGTCTGTTGGTGGTTTATTTGCATATGCATCGCCTAGAACTACGCCACCCCCACTACCTGACTCCATCCACTCCTCTCTCTGAATGTTGCCATGTTCACTTTCCAGTCCAGTTTCACACTCTTCAGACGGGCTAAATTCGCTGTCACCATCGTGTTCAATATCTTCAAGGTCTGATCCTTCAGTTTGAACAAGTTCAACAGCTTCACGTAAGCTGTAAACACATGTTCCCTGTCTGTTTCTCACACCACTCGTCGAAGGCTGAGACGCCATTGTGATCTCACTTCAAACACAGTGGTCAGCGAATACATCACGGCGTGGCCCGTGCAGCGGTGAAAGGTTGCTTTATGATAATGAGCCTATCACATGGCACGCTTCAGTTACCTTGACTCTGATTAACGTTCGCTCTAAATATATGCTAAAACGCGATCGGTTATAGCGGATGTCAGAGAGAAAGCGTTATGCGCGGGACGTCCGCTATAGCGGACGTCAGAGTGGAGCAAGTTAAAGCTGATCGATAAACGAATTCATGAGTGAGATGAGAGAATTTAAGAAGAGGATCTCGTGGCTACGACCTAGCTCATGTCTGATATACTTGCTGGTCAGACCTTAGGTTACCTACATAACATTGGTTGTGCTATCATTATCATCGGATGCTTGTGTGGTGAGTGTGTGTGTGTGTGTGTGTGTGTGTGTGTGTGTGTGTGTGTGTGTGTGTGTGTGTGTGTGTGTGTGTGAGAGAGAGAGAGAGAGAGAGAGAGAGAGAGAGAGCACGAGCCCATCTGTGTGTGCCAGTGTATGCGGTGTGTGTGTGTGTGTGTGTGTGTGTGTGTGTGTGTGTGTGTGTGTGTGTGTGTATGTGTTTGTGTATGTGTGGTGTGTGTGTGTGTGTGTGTGTGTGTGTGTGTGTGTGTGTGTGTGTGTGTGTGTGTGTGTGTATGCGCGCGCATACCATGGGCATAGACGCGGAGGGCACACCAAACCTGAAGTCACCACGAGAGTTCACGAAGGGCCACAGAACTTGAGACTTTTTTTTTTCAATGCTGATGGATGAGAATGAGGATGATGAAGGTAATGCCACGGATTTCCATTCCGGTCTGAGACCACATGACAGGGCCGTACTCCACGCCTACTTTCATTATAATTATATCCCGGCGTCAACCAGGCCCGAGAGATACAGACACCTGCAATGTTGGTCAGGGAATTTGAGCAACACTCTCAGAGACGCATCCATTAAGTGGATGAAACTCGACTGTTTGGTCCCAGTCGTCCCAACTTGAGCCCGTTAGCCCCAGGTCTGACCAGCCGCCATCAGATTTCCATCAGAGCCATGTGGGATTTTTCTGGCTTGACCGGCTCCTACACAGAGTTGAGTTTGCTACGGGATCAGTTGGGAAGATTGGGACCACACAGTTGAGTTTTTGGATGCGTCTCTGAGAGTGGTGCTCAAATTACCTGACCAACACTGCAGGTGTCTGTATCTTTCGGACCTGGTTGCATGGCACTATCTGAAGATAAACTTTGAAAAGAAAAGGTATCTTTGAGTCCTTGAGGACCTGGTTAATGTTCCGAATTGAAAGATGTACGCGTGATTATGCGACACGATAGTAGACAGTATTCACATATAAAAAATGTATAAATTTAGTTATCAGTTGAAAAGGGGGACTCTCTTCCCTTTGGCTGACTGGCTGTGTGTTGGCGTTGCGTGAGCCTGAGTTTGAAATGATGTTCTTGGTCACAGTCGACTAAGACGGATGAAATAAAACACAAACACTAACAGGCCAGGCATAGCAGAACAGATATCAGGGCGCACACATAGTAGTTTATTGATCTCAATACCCAGCTATAACTTAAACATATACATCTGTATGCCTGATCACACACACACACACACACACACACACACACACACACACACACACACACACACACACACACACACACACATTTAAACACACACATTTAAACACACACACACACACACACACACACACACACACACACACACACACACACACACACACTGTAACACTCTACCTGGGTGTGGCTGTCGGGGGGGGGGGGGGGTGTTAATTGATGGCGTTCAACAAATCTTCAGTGGAAAACAGAGGAGACGGACTAGCAGACAGACATACAGACATGCAAACAGACATACAGACATGCAAACACACATATAGACATGCAAACAAATAGACAAATACACATATAGACATGCAACCAGACATACAGGCATACAAACAGATATACAGTCATGTAAACAGACATATAGACATGAAAACAGACATATAGACAAGCAAACAGATATACGGAACAGGCAAACAGGCACACAGGCATGCATGCAAATAGACATACAGACATACAAACAGATATCTTGACAGCCAAACAGACACACAAACATGCAGACATGCATGCAAACAGACATACAGGTATGCAAACAGAGGTACAGACATGCAAACAGACACACAGCCAGGCAGACAGATAGACAGGCAGTGGTTGGTGGTGTGACTAGGACTGTTGACGTGGGCTAGCCGTGGGGGCATAGGGCGGCAGTCTGTAGATGGGGCGTATGGGCAGGCGGTGTCCAGGGGGGGTGTTCAGTGTCTGGAACCCTCGGTTGACCCCATAGGCCTGCAGGTGGTAGAGGTAGAACTCCAGGCGCTGCATCTTGGCCGGGTAGATGTAATGGAATGTGATGGCGTAGTCACTGACGCTGCTCAGGCCCTGTCAACAAAGTGGTGACGTAGTCACAGACGCTATTTAGACCCTGTCAACAAAGTGATGACGTAGTCAGTGACGCTATTTAGATCCTGTCAACAAAGTGATGGCGTAGACACTGACGCTATTTAGACCCTGTCAACAAAGTGATGAGTAGTCACTGACGCCATTTGGACCCTGTCAACAAAGTGATGAGTAGTCACTGACGCTGTTCAAACCCTGTCAACAAAGTGATGACGTAGTCACTTACGTTATTAAGACCATGTCAACAAAGTGGTGACGTAGTCACTGATGCTGTTCAAATCCTGTCAACAAAGTCACTGATGCTATTAAAACCCTGTCAACAAAGTGATGACGTAGTCACTGACGCTGTTCAAATCCTGTCAACAAAGTCACTGACGCTATTAAGACCCTGTCAACAAAGTGATGACGTAGTCACTGAGGGTGGAATGGAAGGTGGAAGAGGGGAGGGATGGGGCGGGGAGAGCGCCAGCAAGGCTGACCGGTGCCTATCGTTTGTCTTGAGGAATGGAAGGGACAGCTTTCTGTCTGCGACGACCAGAGAACACAGGATCCATGGAAAGAAGAGGACTGTCCAGTACTCCGGGAAGAAGTCATAGCAACAGCAAAATCATGGAAGTGTGGGAAGGCTGCAGAGCTGGACAGCATCCTTGTCGGCAGAACTCTTGAAACATGGCGGAGATGCACTAAGTGACATCCTCACAGCCGTCTGCAACAAAATCTGGCACACTGGAAAATTCCCCCCCCCCCCCCCCCCCGCCCTGGACCCAGTGACTAATCGTCACCCTTCCCAAGACAGGAAATCACCAGTACTGCCTGAACTACCGCACGATAAGCTTGGTCAGCCAGTAAAGTAATGCCCCAAATCATTCCAAACACATTGCAACCGCAAGCAGACATCTTTACTGCTGAACAGGCTGGATTCCACGGAAGCAGGAGCACCATTAAATAGATTTTAACCCACATATACTCTTTGTGAAAAATGAAAAACATCTTCAGCACCAGAGGGCGCTTCTCTAGCCGGGCTTAGCGCGGAGTAGAGATGTAAAAATGGTGAATAGTCGTTATCTCCCCACTCTCATTCACCCGCTCATAATCTAGTCTGTGGTGCTAGGTGAAAGGTGGCAATTACCAGGAAAAGCAGAAGGAAAGAACAGAAACAGTAACACACACACACACACACACACACACACACACACACACACACACACACACACACACACACGCGCGCGCGCGCGCGCGCGCGCGCGCGCGCGCGCACAGAGAGAGAGAGAGAGAGAGAGAGAGAGAGAGAGAGAGAGAGAGAGAGACGTAACAACATTTGGGAACAATGCATTATCATCGTTATGATTGTACGGCAATTACGTTGCATCCTCTGTTCTTCACGCACCTGTCTAGCTCCGTTGGCGTCGTACTTGAAGTACCACCGGGGGAATCCGCCACTGAGGTGGGTTTCGGGGTCAAAGCAGTGGAAGCGGCTGCCGCCCCTTGAGTCTGTGGTGTTGACTGTCCTCACCCCCAGCCTCTCCATGCACTTGCCGAACTCCGCGTCCTCCGCTCCTCCGTCCTGCTTGCACAGGCTGCTGTTGTGGCCTGGG
>CM065716.1:119848652-119913652 GCA_033310375.1 Conus canariensis
ACATGGTGGCAACACCCACACACCACCACGTGGTGACAACACCCACACACCTCAACATGGTGACAACACCCACATAACACTACATGGTGACACAACACCCACACACCACCTCTTGGTGACAACACCCACACACCACCACTTGGTGACAACAGCCACACACCACCACGTGGTGACAACACCCACACACCACCACTTGGTGACAACACCCACACACCACCAATTGGTGACAACAGCCACACGCCACCACTTGGTGACAACACCCACACACCACCACTTGGTGACAACAGCCACACACCACCATTTGGTGACAACACCACACACCACCACGTGATGACAACAGGCATACAACACTACATGGTGACAACATCCACACACCACCATGTGCTGACAACACCCACACACCACCACTTGGTGACAACAGCCACACACCACCACTTGGTGACAACACCCACACACCACCACTTGGTGACAACAGCCACATAACACTACAAGGTGACAACATCAACACACCACCACATGGTGACAACACCCACACACCACCACTTGGTGACAACAGCCACATAACACTACATGGTGACAACATCCACATACCACCACTTGGTGACAACACCCACAAACCTTCACATGGTGACAACAGCCACACACCACCACTTGGTGACAACACCCACACACCTTCACATGGTGACAACAGCCACATAACACTACATGGTGACACAGCACCCACACACCACCACTTGGTGACAACACCCACACACCTCCACATGGTGACAACACCCACACACTACGACTTGGTGACAACAACACTAATCCCGCACCCTTCTACCATCCACGTTGTTTCTGGTCAGCTCAGAAACAGTGCAGGCGTGTTCTGTCATTGTCTGAATGCTGAGCCTGTCGCTCCCTGCAACTGTCGCTTACACGCGTTTGAAGAATAACTTGAGAGTGAAAAACAGCTGACTGAATTTCACTCATGACAAATTGAAAGACCCGGACATTGCTGAACAATTCCGACCGGCCAAAGGAGGAAACATGGCTTCCTTGCTACTGCGGGAAGAAGACCTGGACGTCCTCACAAACAACGTCATCCAAGTGACGACTGACGCCCCCCAAAACACCTGAATGTCCTCACAAACAACGTCATCCAGGTGACGACTGACACCCTAAAGAACACCTGAATGTCCTCACAAACAACGTCATCCAGGTGACGACTGACGCCCCAGCAGAGGTCCTGGGAATCAGCCGATGGAAAGGAAGCCATGGATCACCAGCTGTGTCTTGGTGATGTGTGGCACTTGAAGGAGTTTAACACCGCTCAGAAAACTGAGAGGAAACGAACGCGCAGGACGCTCAATGGAACAACAATATGAGGATGTGGAGAACAACAATGTAAGGACAAGGAGAACAACAATGTGAGGATGTGGAGGACAACAATGTAAGGACAAGGAGAACAACAATGTGAGGACATGGAGAACAACAACGTGTGGACATTGAGAACAACAATGTGGGGACATGGAGAACAACAACGTGTGGACATTGAGAACAACAATGTGAGGACCTGGAGAACAACAACGTGTGGACATTGAGAACAACAATGTGAGGACATGGAGAACAACAACGTGTGGACATTGAGAACAACAATGTGAGGACATGGAGAACAGCAATGTGAGGACATGATCAACCTAGACAACAACGGCACAAAAGAAGAAGAAGAAGAAGAAGAAGAAAAGAAGAAAATGGCCCCAGTGACAAGGGAAATATTTGCCCTGTCAGGCAGGGGTGGCCCTGTGGCCACAGAGGGGAAAAGAGGAAAACTGTGATGAGGATCGAACACTGGAACCGCTGAGGACGAGAAGAGAACACGGGGAGAGAGAAAGGAAATGAGGAGAGGGCAATAAACAGTAAACAACAAACAAGTGCGGTGACTGTTCTCATAATGAGAACAATACACGCGTTTAACTCCAAACGATGGCTGCTTGTGGTAGCATTGAAATCGCCCAGCACAAATGCATAAGAACGGAAGGGATGAAAAGAGACCCGAGGGGAAGAAAGAGGGAGAATGTGTGCAGTGGGTTCACACACGCACTCCACGACATAAGGGCGGGAAGTCTCCTAAAACTCTTATTGTATTGCAAACACGTTCCTTTGTGATTTCCTTTAAAATGAAAATATGTAAGGAAAAAATGTAAGAGCAGAAACTGGACAGGTGCAAGACTGGTTTGTAGTATATTACACAGTGTCTAATACTAACGACGACACTGTTGGTATTCACCTCGCACACACACACACACACACACACACACACACACACACACACACACACACACGCACGCACGCACGCACGCACGCACGCACGCACACACTCCTCTGAATTCTTCCTGGGAAGACGAGGACGAACACTGGTCAATGTCTCAAAGCCCCCAAAGACCAAACACACAAACCGTTCACCGCTGCTCTGAACAACAGTACTGTGTGTATGAAGTCGCTTTGTAAGCTTTAACTGAATATGTGGACAGCATGCTGGTTTAATACTGTGAATAAGGCAGTTTCTTGTAAATGAAGAAAAATACAGCTTGAATGCTGGCTGAAAGGTCTTTTTGAATAACAAGTTCATTCATGTTTCAATGCAAAACATACTGCAGAAGCGATACCCTGACAGTGGACAAAGACAGGCCCATTGCCCAATGCACCACAATGAAAGTGTTCCGGCCTCATTGCTTAGACTTGCTCTGCCCTGTGCAAGAAGAATTCCTCGGGATCCACCTGTGCAATGAGCACACGGGCTTCAGCAACATGTAGTTCTGGCCTGGCTCCCTGCAGTCGGCAGCGCCATAAACAACAAATACGAACTGACTTGAAGGTCACCAGCCTCTTTGGGAACTATGTTAAAGACAGAAACGTCTTACATAAGATGGTCAGCTTTTTGGCTCTGACCACTGCATTGTTAACAATGGGTCTGACCGCAACAAAGTTCATAATGGCTCTGACCATTATACAGTTAACAGTGGCTCTGACTGCTATACAGTTCATAATGGCTCTGACCATTATATAGTTAATAGTGGCTCTGACCGCTATACAGTTAATAGTAGCTCTGACCACTGTATAGTTGATAATAGCTATGACCGTTCTATAGTTAATAACAGCTCTGACCACTACATAGTTAAAAATGGCTCTCACTGCGATATAATTAATAATGTCTCTGTCTGCAATATATATAATAATGGCTCTGCTCGCTATATAGTTTGGCCAACATTTAATTCCATTCTTTAGTGATAACGATACACAATTGCCTTCAATCTCGAGCAATCGTTTGGTGTGTACATTTGATTAAAGTGGGTACGTATCCAAATTTGATTTCCCAAAGTCATTGAAATCACAAGACAGGGCATACTGATGCTCCCAAAAGCTCAGTAATGCGTGTAACCACCATGGCTGTTCTGGCACTCGACGCAGCGAGTCCTCATCGAGTTGACCAGGTTGGTGAAGATCCTCTGTGGAAGCGCCTGCCACTCAGCCTGCAGCATCTGGTAGAGGTGTTGGGCATCCCTGGGAGGGGGGTGGCTCCTCACTTTGCGATCCAGCTCATCCCAGAGGTTCTCAATCGGGTTGAGATTGGGACTGCATGCTGGCCACTCCATTCTGTTGACTCCAGACTGCTGCAGGAAGTCGTTGACCACCCTTGCCCTGTGGGGGCGAGCATTGTCATCCTGGTAGACAGCCCTCGGTCCCATCTGCTGCAGTGTAGGCACAGCCAGCGGTCGAAGGATCTCATCCCGGTATCGGATGCCAGTCAGGTTACCCTGTACATGATACAAGGGTGTTCTGTGGTGAAGGCTGAAGGCCCCCCAGACCATTACAGAACCTCCATCAAAGGGCACCTTTTCTTGGACAGTGGCGTCAGTAAAGCGTTGCCCTGGGCGCCTCCAGACCCTCAGTCGGCCGTCGTTGTGGTGAAGGGTGAAGCGTGATTCATCACTGAACAGGACCTGGGACCATTGCTGACGTGCCCACCTCACGTGACGTGCGCAGAAGGCGCGGCGTGCTGCCCTATGGGCTGGAGTTAAGCGTGGCCGTACTGCTGGGCGACGAGAACGGAGATTAAACCCATGTAGACGGTTCCGTATGGTCTGCTGGCTGATGTTGATGTTAATAGCCACCCTAAACTGCCTTTGAATTATGCTGGAAGAGGCTGTTCTTGTCTGCAGGGCTTGTCGTTCAATGAGACGATCGTCACGTGGGGTTGTCTTCTTCGGTCGACCAGATCTGCATCTTTCATGGACAATCCCAGTGGCTGTGAAGCATTGAATCAGTCGGACAATGACCGAGATGGACACATGAAGTCGCCTGGCCACTTCGCGCTTGGGAACACCATCTTGGAACCATGCAACAGCTCGTCCCCTATCCAACTCGCTTAATTTTCGTCGTGGAGGCATTGTCAGATCAGGCCTACTACTGGTGGAATGTCTTCTTATATAGCCAAGCAAGCGACAGCATCTCACACATAAACAGCAGTGCTTGCACGTGCATAATGGTTTTTCCATCTGGCAAGTGCAATGTGTTCAGGCAGAACGTCCAAAACAAGGTCATTTTTCGCAAGTTTCCGCTTTTCCGTTTGCGGCCCAGCTCAGTAGTAGAGAATCCCGTGCAATTTTCGCACTAACACAACATCGCCCACTTACAGCTGAACAAGAATTCATGACAATTTGGCTGGACTAAGAAATAAATAACAGTAGGGAACCGAGTTTATTACGCACCTGTTTTCACATACCGATCCTTAACTTTTTGTGTGTAGTATAGTTGATAACGGCTCTGACCACTATATTGTTAATAATGGATCTGACTGCTGTTTAGTTAGTAATGGCTCTGTCCGCCGTGCAGTTGATAGTGGCTCTGTCCGCAATGTAATTACTAGTGGCTCTGACCGCTGTGCGATTACAATTGGCTCTGTCTGCCACGTAGTTAATAATGGCTCTGTCCGCCATGTAGTTAATAGTGGCTCTGTCCGCCATGTAGTTAATAGTGGCTCTGTCCGCCACATAGTTAATTGTGGCTCTGTCCGCCACATAGTTAATAGTGGCTCTGTCCGCCACGTAGTTAATAGTGGCTCTGTCTGCCATGTAATAACTAGTGGCTATGTCCACCGTGTGATTACAAGTGGCTCTGTCCGCCACGTAGTTAATAGTGGTTCTGTCTGCCACGTAGTTAATAGTGGCTCTGTCTGCCATGTAATAACTAGTGGCTATGTCCACCGTGTGATTACAAGTGGCTCTGTCCGCCACGTAGTTAATAGTAGCTCTGTCCGCCATGTGATTACAAATGGCTGTGTTCACCATGTGATTACGACTGGCTCTGTCCGCCATGTGATTACAACTGGCTCTGTCAGTCATGTGATTACAACTGGCTCTGTCCGCCATGTGATTACAACTGGAGAGAACTATAAAATAGGCATTCTGGCTCACCCACCTCCGCCAGCTCCAACCGGCTAAAGCCGGTTTCGCTGTTGCTCCGCCGGCTTACCCAGAATGCCTATTTTATAGTTCTCTAATAGTAAACACTTTACAAACATACATAATGTGTAGGATTATCTGTTTTTAACACTAATTTAGAAAACTTTTGAGACTTAAGTTTTTGCTTAATCCTTCGTTTTTCTTGATCGTTTTCAATAACATCGTTTTCACGCATACATTCATCAAATGCGTCTCTATCTTTCATGTGGAATAAAACCACTGTCTTTAATTGCTCTCTAAAGTCTTTTAAAACTGAGTTATATTTTTGACATAAAATCCACACACTTATCCCAGCATGTCTTCCACTGAAAGCCAGTTTTGATAAAGTGTTTCTCTTTTTAACTATGTCTCTTTCTGCCGAACAGTCATCTATAATAAATAGTGTCTGAGTTCCTTCAAACTGTCTAAAGAAATGTTCTAAACACTCACTCAGTTTATTGCTAGGATCAACTAAATATATGTCATCATCTGTCCATATAAACCTTCTGTCGTGATATGCTTTGTTCCATTTAAGTGTTGGGCAGAAAATTACTATATGATCAAAATTATAACGATAAACTGTTTGTAATAGGTCGAGGACAAATATTGTTTTTCCACAACCAGTCTGTCCACAAATCAATGAACAATGAGGGGTTTTTATCATAAAGTTTAACATCGGCATTGACACCAAAGTTGTCTGCTCCATAGTTTTAAAACAGAATTTAATCTAATCCAGTTATTGTTTTTATCATACTCTCTGTCAAAACTTGTTCAGTATAATAAAACCCTATAAGGCCCAAATGTGTAAGATTAATCCAGTTCAGTTCTGTAAGATCGTTTCTATTTAAACTAATATCAATTTTGTTGCTTGTTGTTATGACCTTAATATCCTCGCCATTGTAAAGAACGACGACAGTAACTTTAAGTTTGTCAACGTCTAAGTTTTGCCAGCTAATAAGAATTCCTTCCATAAGGTTGTCACTGACACCCACAGCTCCATTTCTTGCCTCATCTTTTAAGACAGAAATTTTAAATATCATTGTGAACGTGTCTCCTAATTTTGTGCGTGGAATGAACTGTAATTTTGTAGAAGCTTTCTTTAAAACCGATTCTCTTCTGTGGAGGATGTACTGTTTGTCCCCAAACGGCTTTATTTCGATCTCTTTCCGACTGTTGTCCTCTGGCATAAGACTTACATGTAAAGGGCCAGAGTTCAATGCTTTTCTGAAACTTTTTTGGCGGTCGAAAAATGTAAATGGGCTTAAGAATTCAAATTTTATGTCCCATTCTAAATATGGTTCTAAGTGCCATTTGTTGTCAGTTTTTCGAACTATTTTATATTCATACTGACCCGCATTATTTGCTTCTACATTGCGTAGTTGTTCTAGTTTAGGAAACCTTTTGTTGTCGTCAACCTCTTTGCGCTTATAATAACCATCTTTAGTGTACTCAAAACCATATAAAGTGCCTATCTCACCGTTTTGTTCAAAGTCCTCAACGTCTGCAAGGTCTTTTAATTCTAAAGTTACACACCTCTCAGGCGCTAATGTGACCCCCGAATCGTCTGGCCCACGTGACATTTTTTAAAACAACGTATTATTTTATTTCTAAAACAATGTGCAGGTTATCACATTTCACGACTTTCCCTGTTTTATCTGTGATCTTTATATTAAATGATCTGACCCTCCCACAAGCTAATCTTTTAAACTGTAAATTAGGGAATCGTATAATTTCATAATCGCAATATGCAGCTTTCCCTGATGGAAGAGCTCTTAAAACAGTTGAGGGCCTTCCATCATATAAGTTTTCATCAGTGCTCAGCTCGTCTAAATGAACATAGAGTAATGAATGTAATGCAAGATCGAGCGGATTTTCCCCCTCATAAGTAGTTTTGTCTGGTGTAACTATAAATCTATGATAGACTTGATTGGGTTTAAAGCCTAACATTTCAGCTAGCTCTACACCAAAAAAGTAATTGACTTCTTCTCCTTCAGGTTTGAATGTCAACATTGTTTTTAGATTTGCATTGTTAAGTTTGAGAGTAATGTCGAAGTTACTCATTGCTTCTTTTAGCGAGCAAAACCCGTAATAACCATCAGGTATGGTTAACTGGCTAATTACGTCTCCTCTTCTGTCAAGTTTTCGAATCGTATTATTCCTCTTGGATTGACTTATATTAAACCATACGACTTTGTAGAATATTTCATGGAGTGCGACCCTTTGGGTTCCGCAGTTATTATCAATAGCATATTCTAAAAACGAAGGACTGTCTTGAGTTGTTATTGTTACAAACATTTTTAAAACAAATTTAAAAATGAGTGCATTCAAATATACTAATGCAAAATATTCTGTTGGGCCTCACTACAGTCCTAAAGATATAACAACTGATACCCTCGACATTTCTGTGACTCAGTCTGACGCCTTTCAAGTAAAGGTTAGTACTCCATTGAACAGATATCTTAACCCTCCTATTAAAAAAGACTACATCCCGAAAGTGTGGTTCAGTCATCCGATGCAGTTTTATCAGAACCAGTTAAACTTTGCTGTGTTTTGTGCATCAACTGGGTGTGGAGTGTCGTATGCTGATCATTTAAATCATCCTGATCCTTTGGTGAGGTCAGTGTATAGATTTCATTTTTATTACACCTTCAGACGTATTTTATCTGAACTGCAAGCACCATTACCAAATGACAAAACGTTTAATCCATTCAGCAACAGAATAGATTACAAGGCTTTTGAAAGGATCTGTAACGAATTTGATATTGACCCAAAGACAGACTTTAGACAAAAGTTGGATCTTAATCATGGTTTAGGCACCCTTTATTTTTGGGGCGTGCATAGAAAGTATAACTATGATTGGAATCCTCCTTACACATCTTTCTCTTCAGGCACAACTGTTCACCTCGGGTCCATAGAGCAAGAGCATAAAACAGCATGGACAACATTTATTTTGGATACTTCTAATGGTCTAACTAGAGCGGGAATAGAACGAATAAACGACTCCATTCGTACTTATGTTTGGTGTTTGCTAGGTTCGCAAGCACAAACGAGATCAAACATAATTGATCCTTCTACTGGCTTTGACGCCCAAAAACAGTATTTAGCAAATTTAGAGGATTCTATTAATTCTGCAATTGATTTGCCTTCAAGTATTAAAAGGTACCAAAATGTTTTGCAATACGCAAGATCGAAAGTAGACTTTGCTGTTGGCACTGGTTTATACATGCTGCCTTCTGACCTCAGACTTCAGATAGGAACAATAATAAACTATAATAATGAAATCCTTGTGGCTGGTAAAGAAGAGAAGGTCGGAAAAAACGACATAAATTCTAAGCCAGCAATAGCAATAAAAAAAGAAGCCCCACCAATCCCCGAGCCCCCCAAACCCCCCCATTCAATCCCTGTGGTCCCAAGAAATAATGACCATGAATATGAAAAGACAGCACTTGTTATTGGATTAACTGCCCTAGGATTACTTGGTCTTTATCTTACTAAAGAGTAACCCAACTATTAAGGCAACTAATGCCCATAAGTGCTCGGCCATAAAGCCAACTACTTTACTTGCAGTAGACAAAAGCCAGCTAACGATCCCCCCTATTATACCAGGCAAAGAGTCTATTGCCTTACTGGCTAATTTTTTTAATAAACTTGCAAGATGATCAAGTTGTTTTTTTACCCATGATTTATCTGATGGTGGTCCTGGTGGCACTGCTCCCCCACCGCCACCACCGCCTGTAATAGCCAACACCAGTGTACTTATTGCAAATCCTAAGGCTGTTATAACACTTGCTAATGTGACGCCTTGCTCTCTAAACAGTGTTCTTATTCGTTCTGCTAACGTTGTGTCTTCATATAAAATTCTTTGGATAGTTTCTCTTATTCTGCTCACTTGAGTTCGTAATTGTTCTCGGTTAGTAGACAGCACTTCTAGTCTTGCTGATCTCTCTTGTTCAAGATCTTTTAGTCTTTGTGTTATTCTTTCTTTAACACCAGGTCCTAAGTTGTGGTCATCAGCCTCAACTAGTTTTTCTTTTTCTCTTTTTATATGCTCATCTAGTTCACCCAGTTTTGCTAAATTGTTTGTTAATTCGCCTCTGATGCTTTTCAAAGCATGATCAAGGGCCGTTATTTCTCTCATAGGTAGCGGTGGATCGTGCATAGTTTTTAATACTGTTTCTTCTGAAAAACTGGTTTCTATTATTTCGTCTGCTGTTGGGCTTAAATCTTTAAGGGGTATGTTTTGTATTTGGTTATCTGTTGGGAGTTCTTGTAGTGTGTTTTGAAGTTTAGCAACTGCCTCACTGTCTAATCTTCGCGGTTTAGCAATGCCAAGGCGATTTTGATCGCTCACACTGAGCCTTTGTCTAATTGTAGTCTTTGCTAAAAACTTTGATGGGTCTGGTTTAGTTGTAAGCTGAACAAGTTGTCCTTGCTCGTTTTTCACAAACAAATGGTCATCTTTTGTTTCAAAATCATTAGGGTCTATAAATTCGGGAGGTTCTTGGCCTAAACTTTGATAAAATGATTTGACCTTACTTTCTGTTAATTCACGCCGCAATGATTGTAATGGATGTGTCAAAGGCGTCATTTCACTCATGTCGTCTCCAGGATCAAAAACATCATAATCTTCTTCTGCCATGTTTTTAAATAATTAACTTTTTATTTTGTTTTATAAAAAAAATGTCACAAGCATATGGTTCGATTCTTGACCCGCATAGAAGACTGAAAGAGCCCTTTGGCGTGAAGGGAAATAAACAGAATATTATTGTTCCAAATAATCCATCTACTATTGATTCAGATCAAATTCTTACTGTCAAATTTCCAGACCTAGGAGCAGATGAAGTGATTGTGCCAGGATCTGCACGGCTTACTTTTAAAATAGAACTTGATTCAGCAACAGATGTAAACAGGACAGTTGTACAGAATCTGGGACGGGCAATCGTTAAGAAAATTTCTATAAAACTTGAGGGGCAAGAAATATTTTCTTTACACAATGCAGACATATTTTTAATCTATTGTGATCTATGGCTAACCGAGAATGAAAGGGCCGATCTTGCGTTTCAAGGAATCGAAAATAACGAAGCACTAAAACACAGAATAGACGCCGAAGATGCTAAAGACGGTAACAAGTATGAAGCTGTAAGTTATGCGTTTGGAAATCGATTTTCCATACCCTTGGATTTTGAGTTGTTAAAAGCGCATGCGCCATACTTTCAAGGAGCATTAAAAGACAGATTGTCATATGAACTAACTTTTAATGAATACAAACGTGTCATTAGATCGACAGACACTGATTCCAAGTACAGCATTTTCGACATCTCGTTAGAGTTTGACATTGTTAGCAACCCTAACTTAGCAAGGCTGATTGAGCAACAATATCAGTCAAAATTAGCAATATATTACGAAAGAGTGATTCATCATACTAAATATCCTAAAAGCAGGGCAGACACAATATGGAACTTTAGTTTTAGCGCCGCAGCAAGATCCCTTAAAGGTATTTTATTGCTGTGTGAAGATGAAGAACCATTCAAAAGACAAAGTGAAAAGTTTATCAATCCTAAAATAACGAAAGTACAATGTTCAATTGAGGGTAGTCCTAACCAAGTCTACGGTAGTGGGCTTAAACCTTATCATCATTTTGATGAAATAAGAAAATTGTTTGGAGGCGGGAGGTGTAGAAATCCAACAGTAGACCTTGTGTCTAAAGATCTACACCTTCACAGTGTTAGACTTGATGAATATTTAACAACAAAATACGGTTTATGGATTGACCTAAGGTCAACAGAAGATAATCAGTTGCATGGGAGTGGGAGAACAGTTAAAGACGTAATAAACATTCAAATTGATAAAGAAAAAGAGAGTGATAAACCACTTAATGTACATTTGTTTTTAATATATGATGCGCAGCTGAATATTCAAGATAATAGATTGAAAGATATCCAATACTAAATTATTTTTATTTTAAAAAAGCATGTCTGTTACGACTTATCCAAAAGTGCCCAAAGAAGAGATAGCTGCTGCTGTAGACATAAAAACTTTCAGATTAACCAACATTACACAAATGCAACAAAAACTAGAGCAGGACCTTTCAAAATACAGTAAAACCAAACGAAGGTATTCTGCTGTCTTTAATGCTGTTACATATGTTAATACTGGAGCATCGATCACTAGTGCTCTATCAGCAGGAACAAGTGTAGGTCTCTTAGCAACAGGCGTAGGTGCACCGGCAGCTTTACCTCTAGGTGGTTTGTCTTTAACTCTTGGCCTGTGTTCATTGGCTGTAAGTGCTGTCAGCAAAAAAATAAAAGCTAAACTCCAAAAGCACACAGCTATGGTTCAACTAATAACAGCTAAACTTAGTTCCTTCAAACTGATAATTGATAAAGCACTTGCCGACTCGAACATCACGGATGAAGAATTTAGTCGCCTACAGGCTGATTTTGAGGACTACAAAAGACAAAAGTTTGATCTTCAAAGAAAGGCAAGGGCAACTTTTTCTCAACAACCAGACACCGACCAGATAAAAAAGGAATGTTTAAAAAAAGTAAACGAAACATTAAACTCTGTTCTAAACAGCTCACATTAACAACACCAAAGGGCGTTTATACTTTAGTTTATGAGTCCAAGCACAAAAAGACCGTTGATATTGATTCTGATTAACTTTATTTTTTTTAATTTAAATAAATATTTTGAGTTAGAAAAGAAGCTCAACATGGATAAGATATATGAAGGTTCAGATGAATTGTTTGAAGCAATGCTCGAGGAAGAGCGTTTGTCAAAAGCTTTAAATGAGGTCGTTTTAGAAGTTATTGATCCAACAAAGGTACAGGCAAGCGTTGTACATGCTATTTCTCAAGTTCCAAGTAAACTAACAATAAACCCTCCAGTTAAAGTAAGGTTAGTTGTTTTAATCGACTATATAACAATAAACGAAGAAAATCTAGAAGTCTGGGTCTCAACTAAACAGCAGACTATTCTTTCTCATAATGACTTAACACCCGGTTGGGCAGATCAACTTCTTACACAGTTTAATGAAGCCTCTGAAGCAGCTAAAATGAGAGGCTCTGGTTGGTCAGAGGGTGAAGTCCTAGACATCAGATTAAGACAAGCTAAGTATGAGCCAATTGTAGGCAAGGCTTACATTCCACTGCCTCCAACATTAGTTGCAAAGAAAGCAGTTTTGAACATAAAAAATTCAGACGACAAATGTTTTATGTGGTGCGTTCTTGCTAGGCTGCATCACGTTGCCAAAAATGCAGAGAGAGTATCTAACTATTTACAGTGGGCCAATAATCTTAACTTTAACGGCCTTGAATTTCCTATGGCTGTAGACAAAATTGATCAGTTTGAAAAACAAAATCCACCAATAACTGTTAATGTCTACACATGGTCTGAAGAAACCAACCTTCTGCCAATTAGAGTGTCAAAGAACAGTCCAACAATAGGCGAACCAACCAAAACTCATGTAGACTTACTCCTGATGCAAAGCCTTAATGGGTTGCACTACACTCTAATACGCACAATGAGTAGATTACTAGTGCATACTACAAAACAACATAGCAAACAAGAATTCTGTAGAAAATGTTTAACAAGAATTCCGTCCGTTCAAGCTGCGAGCGAACATGTAAAACATTGTATTAGCCCAGTTGACTGTGATACAGAACTAATTACGCCCGGAGAAGGCAGTAAAGTTAGTTTTAAGAACTGGAAACGGTTGCAAACTAGTCCATATGTTGTTTACGCAGACTTCGAATCACTCATTGTTCCTTATGAAGGACCAACCCCACAGAAACTTCCTAAAACAGTCTTAATGAGTAATCATCAGATTTGCTCATTTGCCTTCATCATTGTTAGGTCGGATGGCGCCCATTCAAAGCCAGAATTATACAGAGGACCAAATGCTGCAAAATACTTCTTAAAACGCATGCAGCAAGTGCGTAATGCCTGTTCTAATAATCTGAATTTATCTGAAATCATAATGACGCCTGAAGACCAACAACAGTATGACTCAGCCACTCACTGTTGGATTTGTGGGGCGGCCTTGGTTGCCACCGCAGAGAATCCAACAGTAAGAGACCATGATCACATTAGTGGAAAGTTTAGAGGAGCAGCACATAACAAATGCAATCTTCAACTAAAGTTTGAACCAAAGACATGGAAGCTGCCTATATTCTTTCACAACTTGCGAGGTTACGACTCTCACCTTATAATGCAAGCAGTAACCAGCGACTTCAGGGTGTCATGCATTGCACAGTCATCAGAAAAGTACATGTGTTTCACTTTAAATAACATGTCTTTCTACGACTCTATGCAACACATGATGGGTTCATTAGAGTCACTGGCTATGTCCTTAAAGTCCTGCCCAATAACAGAAGAATATTTTGACCCAACTCTTGTTAGAAAGGGCGTTTACCCTTATGAGTACATGAACAGTTGGGAAAGGTTTGACGAAGATACACTTCCGCCTAAAGGCGCGTTCTTTTCTAGTCTCAGAGGAAAGGACATCAGTGATTCTGATTACCAGCATGCTCAAGATGCGTGGCAGAAGTTAGAGTGTAAAACGATGGGAGACTATCATGATTCCTATTTAATGGCGGATACCTGTTTGTTGGCGGACGTCTTTGAAAATTATAGGAAGACCTGCATGAAACATTACAGCCTGGATCCTGCACATTACATTTCTGCGCCCGGGATGAGCTGGGACGCTTTCTTAAAATTTACTGGAGTACAAATTGATTTATTGTCTGACCTGCCAATGCTTCAGATGATTGAAAACGGATTGCGTGGGGGAATCAGTATGGCGTCGCACCATTACTGTAAAGCAAACAACAAATACTTGGACGACTATGATCCAAGTAAAAGGACTAACTATCTTATGTATTTAGATGCAAACAATCTGTATGGTTGGGCAATGGCGCAATCACTTCCATTACGCAACTTTAAAATGTACACAGGACTCAAAGACATTCAAAAGTTTTTAAAATGGCTACCTACTCTAGAAGCTGATCGTAAAAGAGGTCTCATTCTAGAAGTTGATTTAGAATACCCCCATGAACTTCATGATTACCATAATGACTATCCATTAGCGGCAGAAACCCTAAAAGTGTCAATGACAGAACCGCCTAAACTTGTGCCTAATCTTCGTGACAAAAAAAATTACGTCTGTCATTACAGACTTCTTCAATTTTATTTAAGACATGGTTTGAAGTTGACAGCTGTTCATCGTATAATTGCTTTTGATCAAGAACAGTTCATGAAACCATACATAATGAAGAACACTGATCTCAGAACTAAATCCGCAGATGCTTCAGAAAAAGACTTTTTCAAGTTGATGAACAACAGCTGTTTTGGAAAGACTATGGAAAATCCGCACAAGCGTAAAGATGTTAGATTGGTCACCAGAGAAAACGTTGCAATTAAGTTGACTTCAAAACCTAATTATCAGGACTTCAGAAGATTTCATGATCAGCTTTTTGGCATAATGATGAAAAAAAAGAAAGTCAAATTGGATAAGCCCGTTTTTATTGGGTTTACTGTTTTAGAGCTGTCGAAGCTTTTGATGTTAGAATTTCTTTATGACTACTTTAAGCCCTTGTATCCAGAGTCCAGAGTTCTGTACACAGATACAGATTCCTTTGTAATCGACATCCCTACTGAAGATATCTATAAAGACATGGAATTAGAAGTAGCAAAAGAGCATGCTGGATGGTACGACACATCTGATTACCCTAAAGATTCGCCTTTGCATTCAGATATTAACAAGAAGGTTTTAGGTAAGATGAAGGATGAATTATCTGGTGGTGTGATCAAGGAGTTTGTTGGTTTGAGGTCGAAAATGTACAGTCTTTCAAGCCAAAAAAAAGTTGTTAAAAAAGCAAAGGGAATATCTCGTAGTGTTGTGCAATCAAGCATATCACATGACAACTATAAAAAAGCATTGTTTGACAATAAGACTTTTCATCATGACAACGTAAAACTACGATCTAATCTACATGAGATCAACACAACTGTTGTAACAAAGAAGTCATTAGATAGAACAAACACAAAACGTGTGTTTGTTAATCCAGAGTTTTCATATGCAATCGGGCATTGGAGAATAGTATAATCATATGGGCTTATATTTTTCAGCAATCGCACGTTCAATTATATCATCATCTAATTTAGCAAAATTAATATTATTTATTAATGCTAGATGTGCTTTAATTTTTTTTGTCATTTCGCAATATTCATGTTCCCATACCCATAAATCAAAATAAAAGCTTTGGGGTTTAAAGCGATTGTCTGGCGATTGTTCTAGCCAGGGATTGTCAATCTTCTCAAATACTTCTTTAATGATATACTGATACTCAAATAAATCTTGCATTAATTTTAAAGACTTTTCCTTTGCCATTTCTGCCATTTCCCTTTGAGTTTCCATTTTAAACCCAAATGTATTTGCGTAGATTAAAACAGTTCGTTAAGCTTAACTATATCATCACCCAATTCAACCAAATTATTTTTCATTACTGCTAAATGCGCTCGAATTTTTTTAATATATTCCCAATCAAAATTTGAGGTTTTGTCTAGCATGGCATAATCAATCTTCTTAAATATTAGTCTAATAGCAAGATTATAATCAAATATTTTTCGCATTATTTCTAAGGACTCTTCCTTCACCATTCTTGCTTCCAGTGCCATTTTACGTAAGGATTCTTCCTTTTCCATTCTTGCCGCCATTTTAATTTAAATTAAAAAATAATTAAGCGACTGTGTCTGGAGGGATTATCTGCAGTTCTTCCTTCACAAAAGATCTTTGAGGGGCCGGCCGTTTTGTTGTGTTAGTTTCTCGTAAATAATACACGGGCGGATTCATTTTCACAATTTTTTTTATCTCATATGGATCAACACTCCAAACTGGATCTGTTGCCCTGATGCGAGTGTCCCCTTCCGCTTCTCCCGGCGAATAAAGGTATCTCACTTTCAAACCAAATGGTAATAGTTTGCTTGATGAAGACTCTCCTTCAACAACATTTATTGTTTGTTTTCTGATTGCTTGTACTGGTTTTAGCCCTTTAAATTCTTCATTATTCATTGCGCGCAAAACTGAGGGCAGTCTTCTAACCCATTCTGTGTTGCGAGAATTGTCAATCAGCTCTCTGTGATACTGGTAGGAGAAAAGTCTTTCAGATAACTGTTTGTTAAAGTTTTCAACCAAACCCTGTGATCTGTGAACGCCCGGAATGCCTCTTTTAATGGTAACTCTATGTTTTAACAATAATTGATTCACTTGTCCTTTAAATTCTTTCCCATCATCGACTTGAATCATGCGAGGATAAGTTAATGGGCCTCGTTGATATATCAGTTGTAAAGCGACAGCAACAGCAGAAGCACTCTTTTGTGTTAATGGTTCCGCATCTTTGTATCTTGAAGCTATGTCAATGACTGTAAGTGCGTACTTAAATCTTTTTCGTCTAATCGTATCATGGGGTAAATATAGAAGGTCCATTTGATGGGTGTCGTTTGGAGTTATATTCACAAAGTGTGGTCTCTGTATTTGTTTAGGCGCTGGTAGATAAATTTGCCAAATCGCTTGTTTAGATAACCATTCCTTTGCTGTTTGTTCACTGACTCCAGCTGCTTGGCTTAGCTTTTTAATTGCTGTTATTCCCTTCCAATATCCTTTTGGCGAATAATAGATCTTGTTCATTTTTTATTCAGCCAATATTATGTGCAACAAAATACACACGGTCATGCCAAAGACAATAAACAATATTTCTTGCATCTTTTGTTTTTCTGATGGTTGATAAAAATCGCTGAATTTTGGTGGAGGCAATGTCTCGATTGGCTTGCCTGTTACAAGATAATATTCTTTTATTGCCTGGTCAACATCTTTAAATGTGTAAGCTGCATGTCCCTGTTGTTTAAGTCTGTCGTTAATAAAATCTAACTGCTCCATTCTTTGCTTTTCATAGGTGTCTTGTGCAGCAGCTAGTTGCTCCATAGCTCTGTTATGTCTTTTTCTCTCATTGTTATTTTGTAGTTTACTAAATGCGTAATTACTTCCGCTAAAAGCAAGCGCATTAACCACAGCGCCACCAATCATCATTACGAGTGAAGCCATTTTTATAAATGTATTTTTTTAATTTTACATATTGATACTGTCTGGAATTATTCCTTGCTTAACTAGAAAATCTTTCGTAGCAAATGAAGCTGTAATAACAGCAATCAGCTTTGCTGAGTCTTCAAAGCCTAGTTTGCCAAGATCTGCTGGTTTTATTTTTAACAAGTTTTTATCAAGCATCGTGTATCCTACACTTAGGCCTCCAATAACAGCAGAATGGTATACAAGGTTAGTAATAGTTTTTTCGGTGCTCATTTTTAAAAAATAAAATAATATTTATTCATTAATAAAACATGAACTGCGATGATTTACTTCCTGAACTTACAAATGATCAAGTTGATGACCAAGCTATTATGCGTCAAAAGGAAAGGCTGTATTCTTTGGCGGCGTGTGGAAAAACAAAACAGTACCTCGGAAATGAATTCAGCATAGAACAGATTCAACAGATGTCGCCGCAAGACATTGTAAAGTATCACAACAGGTATGAAGCGCAACTGGGGTCAAGAATGGTAAAAAGTGTTGGGCAAACGGTTCTTAGTTTGTACACTAAACTAGTTAGTAGATTTGCTCCCATTGATTCTGAACAAGATTTTATGTATGATTTAACACAGGATCCCGTTTTAACAAAGTCATTAGAGTCTCTAGGATGTGATCTATATTACAGATTTGGAACATTGTTATCGCCATTAATCATGGGATTAATTACTTTTAATCATATAGATTTTGTTTCCCTTCAAAATGACCGAGCCAGAAAATCAGCAGAAAACATTGATGGAGAAAGTGACCAGTAAAAAGCCTCCTCATCCTGGGCGTGTTGCAGCAGGAAAAAAATTAGCAGAGTGGAACAAACAAAAAAAATTAATGTTGCAATCACAGAATATAACTCATAATGAAAACATAACACCGCCAACAGTTGTTTCAATGCCAGCTGTAAATACACAAGTTGATTCAAGGCCTGCAACACCAAAGTCGTCATGGATTATTTGGATTAAAAGAGTTGGCATTTTTGGCGTCATTGCTGTTGGTGGGGTGGTTATTACGTTTATAAAACATATAAAGAAAGACAGCAAAAACCAAAGCAGCCCAAAAAATCACAGCCACTAAATACAAAATCTGAACAAAAAAGAATACCAGAACCGCCAACAACAAAAGATCATTTTGATCCATTTCAGATGGAATAATATTTCAAGAACTTAATAAATAATTATAAGTGACTTGAATAAGAACTTAATAACGACTTGATGACGACTTGATAAAACTTAAATAAGAACTTAATGACGACTTGATAAGAACTTAATGACGACTTGATAAGAACTTAATGACGACTTGATGACGACTTGTTAAGAACTTGAATAAGTACTTGAATAAGAACTTGTTAAGAACTTGATGTTGACTTGTTAAGAACTTGAATAAAAACTTGTTAAGAACTTAAATAAGAACGTGATGCTGACTTGAATAAGAACCTAGAACGACTTAATGACGATTTTTTTTCACAATTAATTGTTACATTCTTTTCTGGGGAGACAACTCCCTTCTGCCTTTATGTAGTATCTAGGTCAGACATGTCTGGCCACGGCTTACTCAACTGCACAATAGCCGAGTCGAAGCGCCGCACTGTTTCCGGGTTCGTGTCAAGTTACACATAAGGGCGCCGGGCCGCCCACGCGGCATTGTATAAATTTAGCTGGCTAAATTCCCCACCGGCGTCGTTTAGTACAGGCGTTAGACGTCATTGTATAAATTTAGGCGGCTAAATTCCCCACCTCAAAATAATCTTTTCCCAATTTTATGTATTAAAAGCAGCATTTTTATATTTAAATCTAAAAGCATTTAAAACAAATATTTATTAAAAAGTAGTGACTAAAAAGTAAGGTAAGATGCACTTTGTTATTTAGCTTTTGGGGTTGTTTTTAACAACTTTAAAAACAACTTTACTCTAGGCAAATAAAAACAACTTTACAAGTAGACACCATGTAATTGTAAAGCGTTTGTTTGTGTACAGTATATATATAAATCTTGAAGTTAACAACATTGGGGATATGCCTGCAGTAGTTTTAAATACTTGGTTGTCATGGCATTGAAAAGTCTAAATTTGCCCTCTTCCCTGCCCTCAAGTGATCCTTCCTACTTTCGTATTGGGTCACTGGCGCGGCTATAAACGCCCGTAAACCCAGAATATGGTCACTGGCGCGGCTATAAACGCCCGTAAACCTAAAATGGTCGCCCTGGTGCGGCTATGGGAAGGACCACTAAAATGGGGGTGAGGGGATTGCCCAAATTAGACAAATAGAAAGCAGGCAAACAAGTATAAAAGTATACTACTGTTGGAGGCATATTCCCAAAACCCTTCACATCTGGCCGTGTTATATGTGACCCTCTGGGTCTGGCTTGGGGCCCTAGGGCGCCATAGGGTCTCAAGTGAGATCCAGAGGTGATCAGTAATGCGGCCAGATGTGAAGAGTTTTGCAAAAATTTATTTTACATTTGATGAATGTATGCGTGATGTTATTGATCAAGAAAAAACTTAAGTCTCAAAAGTTTTCTAAATAAAAACAGATAATCCTACACATTATGTATGTTTGTAAAGTGTTTACTATTAGAGAACTATAAAATAGGCATTCTGGGTAAGCCGGCGGAGCAACAGCGAAACCGGCTATAGTGGATCTGTCAGCCACGTAGTTAATAGTGGCTCTGTCTAGTTAATAGTGGATCTGTTTCATTCGTAGTTAATAGTGACTCTGTCCGCCACGTAGTTAATATTTGAGCAAACAAGAAGTTTCAAGCCACCATAATTGCAGCTGAATCACAGTTCACAAAAAGGAAAGTGAAAGAAGCAATAGAAATCAGGGAGATAAAACCAAGTTTGAACAGAGACTGTGGCTATGATCTGCCCCCCATTTACAAGTGTGTGCTGAACACCAATCACTCCACCAGAGAGGACAACTCAGAGGACACCAACACCCACAACAACTACCAGTCAGTCGGGGCTGATAACCAGCAGTAGCTGGCGAAAATTTCCCTAAGGTAAATTTTTATTAGACTCTGAGTCAGAACACACACAAACACGTAGTTAATAGTTTTTTCTGCCTGCCACGTAGTTAATAGTGGCTCTGTCCGCCACGTAGTTAATAGTTTCTCTGTCTGCCACGTATTTAATAGTGGCTCTGTCTGCCTCGTAGTTAACAGTGCATCTGTCCACCATGTAATTACCAGGCTCTGTCCACCACGTAATTAATAGTGGCTTTTTCCGCCTCGTAGTTGATGGTGGATCTGTCCACCATGTGATTACAATTGGTGAAGTGTGGGGAATGGGGAAAGGGGAAGCCTACAGACAGACTCGTACTACAGAGTGAAGAGTTTCCCATTGGCAGACAGCTCACCTTGCCGTCCAAAGCGGCGCAGCGCCTCCTTGCTGAGCACGTAGCCCCCTCCCCCACTGTAGTAGCCCTGGGCGGCCACCAGGCCGAAGTGGTGGCCGTAGTACACCGGGTCCTCGGCCCGCTCCTCTGACAGGAAGTACAACAGGTTCTCCACGATGACGTAGGTGTCGTCATCCACCTGGACACAGGCCCCGCGGGGAAACAGTCCAACGTTGTACACGAAGCGTTACACAACAGTCCAACGTTGTACACGAGGCGTTACACAACAGTCCAAAGTTGTACACGAGGCATTACACAACAGTCCAACGTTGTACACGAGGCGTTACACAACAGTCCAACGTTGTACACGAGGCGTTACACAACAGTCCAACTTTGTACACGAGGCGTTACACAACTGCGATAGATTAAGTACGGTTATACTGCAAATTTAATGCAAAAGGGCTGAGTGTGTACACTGACTAATGATACTGCTCAACATGCGAACAGGGTACGTTCATATCTTCACAAGCATACACTCCAACTCGAACACACTCCCTGCTATGACACAGATCAGCCCGCAAATCAGTCAGTCAGTCAGTCAGTAAGTAGGTAAGTAAGTATGTAAGTAGGTGTTTACGATTTTAAAAAATTATTGGCATCCGTCTGTCTGGAGAGACAATGGTGTCGCGCCATGAATCAGTCAGTTGTGGAACTGCAGCGCCTGCTGTGGCTATCCTCAAGTGACAGACACTGTTGCAGTTGCTGCAGGTGAAGTCTCCGTCATCAGTGTCTGTGGGTGGCGACGCAATTCTTTGCCGTCTGCGGCACTTCCGTTCTTCCCACTGGGCCTCTCTCCTCTGCTCTGCTTGCTTGATACCGGCCTTGATGGTGGACCGTCAGCTGACCCGTCTGAAACTGCTGTCTCCAGGTCTGCTGGGTCGAGACTGCGTACCCTCTGGTCGCGCGTGCATAAATCCTTGTAGCGTAGGGCGAGCCGTCCTGTGGGTCTGGAGCCTGTAGCCAGCTCACCGTACAGCATGTCCTTTGGGATGCGATCGCTATCCATGCCAGCGCAGGCGTCTATGTGTCAGCATGGCGAACATGCTAGGCATCCCTGCCTGGGCCAGGACGTTCTTATTGAGGATGCAGTCCTGCCAAGTGATGCCCAGGAGTCTTCTGAGGCGACGCAGGTGGAAGGCGTTCAGTCTGCGTTCTTGTGGAAAGTACAGGGTCCATGCATCACTTCCGTAGAGAAGAGTGCTCAGCACGCAGGCTTGGAACCTTTTCATCTTGGTGTTTGACGTTAGCATGGTATTGTTCCAGGCTCTTCGCTAAACGGGTCATTGCTGTTGCTGCATTGCCGATCCGCACGTTCAGTTCGGCGTCAGAGAGTATACTGAAGATGGTGGAGCCCAGGTAAGTGAAGTCGTTGACCACTTTGAGAGTGTGATCACCGATGGAAATGCGGGGATGCTGCTGACGTCTTGGCCCATGATGTTTGTTTTCTTCAAGCTGATAGCGTGCAGTGCAGGCATCAGCAAAACAGGTGATGAGCCGTTGTGGCGCTTCTTCAGTGTGGGCGTGAGGGCGGCGTAGTCTACGAAGAACATCTCTCTGATGAGGACTTTCCGCACCTTCGTCTTTGCTCGGAGGCGTGCCAGGTTGAAGAGGCTTCCATCACTCCTAGTGTGGAGGAAGATGCCGTCTTCAGACTGTCGGAAGGCGTAGCGCAGCAGCAGGGAGAAGAAGACGCCGAAGAGTGTCGGAGCGAGCACACACCCTTGTTTGACACTCTTGGTTGAGAAGAGGTCCGAAGATGAACCGTCGTACTGGACAGTGCCATTCATTTTGTCGTGAAAGGACATGATCATCTTCAGGAGTTTGGGGAAATATCCAATCCGGTGTAGTAGGGTGGAGAGGCCTTACCTACTCATCAAGTCGAACACTTTGGACAGGTCGATGAATGTGATGAAGTAGGTCTTCTCTGCTCGCGGCACTCCTCTTATAGCTGCCTCAGGGAGACTATCATGTCGATCGTCGACCTCGCAGCTCTGAAGCCGCACTGTGCCTCAGCGAGTAGCTGCAGTCTGTTGAGGGCGACACGGGCGAAGGCTTTGCCAACAATGCTGAGGAGGGATATTCCGCGATACTAATCGCAATCGCTGCGGTCCCCTTTTTTCTTGTTTAGCATGATGATATTTGCATCGCGCATGTCCTGGGGGTATGGCTCTTCCTCCCAACACTGCAGAAGCTCATGGAGGTGATTAAGCAGAGAACTCTCTTTGCCGGCTTTGATGACTTATGGTGGAATGCCGTCGCTAAACGGAGCTTTACCGCAGGCTAGCAAGTCGATGGCCTTGCTGAGTTCCTCGAAGGTGGGTGGGGCGTCGAGCTCCTCCATGGCAGGCAGCGAGGTGGGGTTCTCGATGGCTATGTAGGTGACTGAGTTCTGCTCCTGGTAGTGCTCCGCCTATCTCTCAATCAGTTTACTGCGGCTGGTGATGATCTCCCCCAACGTAGATTTCAGATTAGCGATCTTGATGACGCTAGGGCCGAACGCTTTCTTCATGCTTCCGTACGTGGCGCGGATGTTGCCACAGTCGACAGAGATCTGGATGCCCTGGCATGGTACCCGTTGGCACATTTACGGGCGATCCACCTTAGCAGCAATGGCAGGTTCCATCTCCACGACTCCTGCTCCGAACCAGTCTTCATTTTTCCTCATTCTTTTCCCATAGGTGTCCAAGGCGGATTGGTAGGTGGCACGTAAGTAAGTAAAGTAAGTAAAGTAAGTAAGTAAGTAAGTAAGTAAGTAAATAAATAAATAAATAATGAAAATAAGGAAAGAAGGAAAGACAAAGAGATAGAAAAGAAACCAATGAGTGGAAGCTGACCTTCATGAACCAATCGGCGTCGTGGAAGTGGTGAGTGTAGATGTAGCGAAAGCCCTGCATGGTCTTGGCCGTCAGGTGGTCCCTGCCCTCACTGACGTTGAGACCAATGGTGGGGAAGCTGGCATTGGGGGTGGAGCTGAAGAACAGCAAGTGGCGGGCACGCCGGCCCCAAGTCTGACGCACCATGGGCGCTCGGTCCTGCAGCGTGTCTGGTGACGTCATCACCCAGATCAGCACCTTGACTTTCTCCGATAATTCATCTGCTACTGTCTGATCCTCTGAAAGCCAGTCAGATCATTCCTGTGGTGACTTCTGAACTGTGACTCCATACAACATGTACGTGCAGCATGCGCCATGTGTGTGTGTGTGTGTGTGTGTGTGTGTGTGTGTGTGTGTGTGTGTGTGTGTGTGTGCGCGTGCGTGCCTGCATGCCTGCGTGCGCGCGTGCGCGCGTGCGTGCGTGCGTGTGTGCGCTGTGTGTGTGTGTATGTAATAATGACCTGGGAAGATAGACCTATCGATCTTTTGAATGTTATGATGTGTCTCATCTCGGAAAGCGCTATATCCTACTGTTGTACTTGTTGTTATAATTCGTAGTTGTAGTAGCAGCAGCAGCAGCAGCAGTAGTACTAATAGAGGAAGTGGAAGGTAGCATCATAATAATATTTTCTAATGTTTGTAGTTCCAAGTTTGTGCGTTACCTTTTGTATTCATCACAATATACAGTTGTGAAGAACTGAAACATGAATTACTTGTTGTCAAAGAAGCGAAATATGTTAAAGAATAATGAGGGAGCAATATAAAATAACTCAAACACGTTCCAGATTTGCTGTGCTGTGTGTCTGGAACACCGACAGTGAGATGTGGTCAAAAGAGGGGAGGAGGGTGGGGGAAGAGGGATTCACTATAAGCAGCAATTCAACTACAGTTGTTCACCTATACCATTATAATGTTACCTTGTCTACTGAACTCTCTCTCTCCTCTCTCTCTCTCTCTCTCTCTCTTCTCTCTCTCTCTCTCTCTCTTTCTCTCTCTCTCTCTTTTCTCTCTCTCTCTCCTCTCTCTCTCTCTCTCTCTCTCTCTCTCTCTCTCTCTCTCTCTCTCTCTCTCATATAGAAGTTTAATGTAAGAATCGAGAAGACAGTACTGATTTAAATTTATGCAATGATGTCTCAGATCACAAAGAAAACATGGAAAAACAAAAGAGGGTGCAAATGGAATCTGTAGGCCTAAACGTCGCTAAAACCCGGAAAACAAGGGGTCTTTTTCCACTATCCAACAGAACGAAACGTTTACAGAAATGTGGACAAAACATGGTAACACAAAGGACAAAACATGGTAACAGAGGACAACACATGGTGACAGAGGACAAAACATAGTGACAGAGGACAAAACATGATTACACAGAGTAAAAAAAACAACTTGGTAATAGACAAACAAATGGTGACACAGAGGACAAAACATGGTGACACAGAGGACAAAACATGGTGAAACAGAGGACAAAACACGATGATACAGAGGACCAAACATACTGACAGAAGACAAAACATGATGAAACAGGACAAAACATGGTGACACATAGGACAAAACATGGTGAAAGAAGACAAAACATGGTGACACAGAGGACAAAACATGATGAAACAGAGGACAAAACATGGTGACACAGAGGACAAAACATGATGACACAGAGGACAAAGTATGGTGACACAGAGGTAAACATGGTGACACAGAGGACAAAACATGGTGACACAGAGGACAAACATGGTGAAACAGAAGACAAAACATGGTGACACAGAGAACAAAACATGGTGACACAGAGGACAAAACATGGTGACAGAGAAACAAGCATGATGAAACAGAGGACAAAACATGGTGAAACAGAGGACAAAACATGGTGACACAAAGAACAAAACATGATGAAACAGAGGACAAAACATGATGATACAGAGAACAAAACATGGGGACGGATAGGACAAAACATGGTGAAACAGAGGACAAAACATGGTGACACATAGGACAAAACATGGTGAAACAGAAGACAATGCATGGTGACACAGAGGACAAAACATGGTAAACAGAGGACAAAACATGATGACACTCAGGACAAAACAAGGTGAACATGTTGAAGTAAGGGGAACAACTCTCCAACAGCAGCCTGTACAAGCACTACACTGGCCGCTTTGGAGTACTGTTGCAGGGTGTTGATGAACGTTTAGCCGTTGTTCACTTTCTCCTTTGTGTCCTACGCCTCTCCTGCCAGACTCTGTCAAATGCCTTCCTTCATAGCAGATTCAGCTGTTACTGAATGCTTAAAGGCTGTGTGTGTGTGTGTGTGTGTGTGTGTGTGTGTGTGTGTGTGTGTGTGTGTGTGTGTGTGTGTGTGATATCTTTCACCAAAATAAGCTTAAGAGTATCACTTGTAATCGTTATTAACAAATGCCAGAAAAAAAATTCATACCTGTAAGATAGTAAGATAGTAAGTCATCAATTGATGGGTAAGTCATCAACTGATGGGTCTGTAAGGCAATAAGTCATCAATTGATGGATCTGTAAGGCAGTAAGTCATAAATTGATGGATCTGTAAGGCAGTAAGTCATCAATTAAGTGGGGCGTGTAAGGCAGTAAGTCATCAATTGATGGGTCTGTAAGGCAGTAAGTCATCAATTGATGGGTCTGTAAGCAGTAAGTCATTAATTGATGGGCCTGCAAGGTAGTAAGTCATCAATTGACGGATCTGTAAGGCAGTAAGTCATCAATTGAAGGGTCTGTAAGGCAGTAAGTCATCAACTGATGGGTCTGTAAGGCTGTAAGTCATTAATTGATGGGTCTGTAAGGCAATAAGTCATCAAGTGATCGGTCTGTAAGGCAGTAAGTAATCAAGTGATGGGTCTGTAAGGCAGTAAGTCATCAAGTGATGGGTCTGTAAGGTAGTAAGTCATCAATTGATGAGTCTGTAAGGCAGTAAGTCATCAATTGATGAGTCTGTAAGGCAGTAAGTCATCAAGTGATGGGTCTGTAAGGTAGTAAGTCATTAATTGATGGGTCTGCAAGCCAATAAGTCATTAATTGATGGGTCTGTAAGGCAATAAGTCATTAATTGATCGGTCTGTAAGGCAGTGGGTCTGTACGATGGTAAGTCAACAATAGAGGGTTGTGAAAGATAGTAAGTCAACAACTGGAGGGCGTGGGTAAGAGGGGGAAGGGTGTCAGTGAGATAGTAAGTCAACAATTGTGAGGTTCTGTCAGATAGTATGCCAATAATTTCAGGATTGTCAGGTAGTTGGTCGAGAATAGCAGATTGATGAGTGTCAGTAAATTATCCAGTAAAAGCAAACGGAGATGATCTGTTATCTAGTCAACAACTGTTGGGGAGGGGGGTGGAGGAGGAGGGGGAGGTTATCAGGTAGTATGTCAAAACTTGTGAGATCTGTAGGGTGGTAAGTGAACAATAGTGGGGACTGTAAGGTAGTAAATCAATAATTGTGGGGCCTGTAAAGTACTAATTGTAGGGGGTTTGTAAGGTAATACGTCAACAATAGTGGGGTCTGTAAGGTAGTAAGTCATCAATAGTGGGGCGTGTAAGGTAGTAAGTCAACAACAGTGGGGTGTGTAAAATAGTAAGTCAACAACAGTGGGGTGTGTAAAATAGTAAGTCAATAATTGTGGGGTCTGTAAGTACTGTCGATAATTGTAGTGGTTGTAAGGTGGCAAGTCGGTACTTGGTATATGTGTGTAAGATAGAAAGTCAATGATTGATGGGTCCTGTCACGTAATAAGTCAATAATTGTGAAGTGTGTCAACAATACTGAGGACCTTTAGCGCAATGATTGAGGGGATTGTAAGGCAGAAAGTCAAGCATTGTAAGGTCTGTAAGGTAGTACATCAACAAATTAGGGTCTGTAGGGTAGTACATCAACGATCGTACGGTCTGTAAGGTAGTACATCAACAATTGTAGGGTCTGTAAGGTAGTACATCTACGATCGTACGGTCTGAAAAGTAGTACATCAACAATTGTAGGGTATGTAAGGTAGTACATCAACAATTGTCAGGTCTGTAAGGTAGTACATCAACGATTGTAAGGTCTGTAAGGTAGTACATCAACAATTGTCAGGTCTGTAAGGTAGTACATCAACAATTGTAGGGTCTGTAAGGTAGTACATCAACAATTGTCAGGTCTGTAAGGTAGTACATCAACAATTGTAGGGTCTGTAAGGTAGTACATCAACGCAACGATTGTAGGGTCTGTAGGATAGTACATCAACGATTACAGGGTCTGAAAGGTAGTACATCAACGATTATAGGGTCTGAAAGGTAGTACATCAACGATTATAGGGTCTGAAAGGTAGTACATCAACGATTGTAGGGTCTGAAAGGTAGTACATCAACGATTATAGGGTCTGTAAGGTAGTACATCAACAATTGTAAGGTCTGTAAGGTAGTACATCAGCAATTGTAGGGTCTGTAGGATAGTACATGAACGATTGTAGGGTCTGAAAGGTAGTACATCAACAATTGTAAGATCTGTAAAGTAGTATATGAACAATTGCAAGGTCTGTAAAGATGTACATCGGCAATTGTAAGATCTGTAAGGTAGTACATCAACAATTGTAAGGTCTGTAAAATTGTACATCAACCATTGTAGGGTCTGTAACGTTGTACATCAACAATTGTAGGATCTGTAAGGCTGTACATCAACAATAGTAGAGTCAGTAAGGTCGTACATCAACAATTGTAGGGTCTGTTAGAGAGTACATCAACAATTGTAAGGTTTGTAAGGTGGTACATCAACAATTGTAGGGTCTGTAAAAGAGTACATCAACAATTGTAAGGTTTGCAAGGTAGTACATCAATAATTGTGGGGGTCTGTAAGAAAGTACATCAACAATTGTAAGGTTTGTAAGGTGGTATATCAATAATTGTGGGGTTTGTAAGGTAGTACATAAAAAGTGTAGAGTTAGTAAAATATTATATCAACAATTGTAGGTTCTGTAAGGTAGTACATCAACAATTGTAAGGTCTGTAAAATTGTACATCAACAATTGTAGGGTCTGTAAGGTTGTACTTCAACAAGAGTAGGGTCTGTAAGGTAGTACATCAACAATGGTAGAGTCTGTAAGGTAGTACATCAACAATTGTAGGGTCTTGTAAGGTAGTACATCAACAATTGTAGGGTCTGTAAGGTAGTACATCAACAATATTAGGGTCTGTAAGGTAGTATATCAATAATTGTAGTCTCAGAAAAGTAGTATATCAACAATTGTAAGGTCTGTAAAGAAGTACATCAACAATTGTAAGACCTGTAAGGTAGTACAAAACAACTGTAGGGTCTGTAACATTAACAAATGTAGAGTATGTAAGGTCGTACATCAACAGTTGTAGATTCTGTAAGGATGCACATCAACAATTGTATTGTCTGTAAGGTATTACATCAACAATGGTAAGATCTGTGAGGTTGTACATTGTCACCGATCGGCGGTACTAAACTAGTACGTCCACGTGTTTAAGAGTAGTGGTGGTTCAAGGTAGAGAGCGTGTGCGCGTATGCGTGCGAGCGTGCATGTATGCGTGCATGTATGTGTGCTTGTGTGTGTGTGTGTGTGTGTGTGTGGTGTGTGTGTGTGTGTGTGTGTGTGTGTGTTGGTGTGTGCATGCGCGCGCGCGGGGTGAGATTGGGGTATAGTTAGCTAGAGTTAGGTTAAGTTCCTCAGGGTTAGGTAGTAAGGTTAGGCTAGGTAGGGGGGCAGGTGAAATAGGACATACAATATTCTTTCATTCCAGTCTTCACTTATTGAAGGAATGGAATGGAAGCGGGAGGTTGGTTTCGTTCCCGATTGTTACCCTTTTGTTACTTTGGTTCTACACCAGAGAAGGCGGGGCAGGATATCGGCTGTTGTTGTGTTGTAAAGTCTGTGAGTTGTTGTGGTAAATTGTCGTGTTGTTGCACGAGCAATAACTAGTCCGTTGGTCAGGCGTGTCAGCTCTGTGGAGGGATACACTGCTCTGACCAATCGTTGTTTTGTGTGGTGAGTAGAGTTCGCTTGATTCCGACCAGGGCGGAATGCGTTGGGGTAGCTTCACTTCGGTCCCTGGTGTTCGTCGGAGTGGACGTACTCCTTGTAGGTGCGGCGGCAGCGCCGGTAGTTTTGAAGAGTGACTTCGGGTCATAGTTAGTGCCAGGTCCTCGTCGGGTTTGGGTGCCCTTGGCCTGTGCTGAGTCGGTGTCGTCCTTGTTGCAGCCACTGTCAGCCAGTTGCAGAACTTGTGTGGTTGATCGTCTGTATGTCCAGTTGTGTCAGCAGGTATCCTGTTCCGTCCTGAGGCTGGGGCCAGATCACCGCAGTCTACTGCTGCGTGCCGGCAGGTGAGCGGCGCTTTCCAGTACCTGTTGTTTTCCCGGGAGAGGGAGACCACCCAGGCCGTCTGCCTTCTGTGGGGCAGCTCTCCTCCGGCTGCCGGTACTCTTCCGGGAGTTCTCCGGCACTGGTTCCTCGTCCCTGTTCAGGCGTCCTGTGAGAGGGCGCTGCACCAGGCCTTTCTCACCCTTGGTGTCCGGCGGGGCCTTCAGAGGAAGAGGCGTCCTACGAGCCCCGGACCCGTCGAGAGGGCGTCTGTTGTGTACGTTGGGTGTCGTGCCCATCGCAGGGAGGAGTCAGACTGCGGGAAGCCACGGTCAGCGCCGGGGTGCAGAGTCTTCGGGGAGGGTGTCGGTCCGCGGAGGAGCCACGGACAGCGCGGGGTGCAGAGTCTTCCGGGGAGGTGTCAGCCTGTGAGGGGCCACGTACAGCGCCGAGGACTGGAGCTTTCCAGGCCGGGATGGGTTGTCCCATGTTTGTGGTAGAAGGGGTGTAGCGTTAGGCAGTAGGGCAAGGGGTGTTAGCTACTGCCTCCTTTTAGGACGTAGTGGCCGGCACAGTGTAGGGTACTTGTCGTTGCCTCCCTTAGGGACGCAGCGACCAGTTTGGTAGTGGTCCCGGGTTAAAAGAGAAGGGTGAGTCCTGGGGAGAGGTGTGGGTGGTAGCAGTCGTTAAGAGATTAGAGTCCCTTTGGTAAATCCTTGTCCCTAGTAGTTAGTCACCACGTGTGCGGGCTATCGCTGTGTCCCCAGGTCACAGTGATATACCGCAACTGGTGTTTCAGGTTAGGTTAGGGTCTTCCAGGTCATTATAGTAGAGTAGGGTGAGTCAGCGGGAATTGGGATACTTGTGTGCAGTTGTGGATGTGCGTGAGTGGTGGCGCCATGGAGTGTGAGTGAAATAAAGAAGCGTGCGTGATTGTAAAACTGTGTTAGTGTGCTGTGTTGTCTGACCTAGTGTGTGATAGGCGTGGGTAAGGGTGGTAGGGCCGTCCGGCTTAGCGACCGTGACACTTTGGTGGAGATGCGGGGTACATAAGCGGTTCTGGGTAGGTGATAGGTAGCTAGGAGGGAGGTAGGGGGGTGTTGTGTCCGGTGTGTACGTTGTGTGAAATGTAAGCGGGTGGTTGGTGGGAGCGTACCAGTACCCTGGGAGGTGGTACGTAGTGTCCCTGTTCACTTCAGGCAGGTTTCCATTGGCATTGGGCAGGGCACTTGTGTTGGTGTGAATGGGTTGGCGCTACCGTGTGAGTGAGGTATGAATGGTCAATAAACATTGAGTGGTTGTTGGAAGTGTGAGTGATTACACCGTACAGTGTAGGTGAGGTGCCGGAGGGTACCAGGTGTCTTTTGTGTCCCTTACATGTGGTATACCCAGTGAGTAGGTAGAGTGGTACCCGGCCCGTGACTGTGCACGCGGTGTGCTCGGATATCCTGTGGGGATTAAGGGCAGAGTAAGCCCAGGTGACTGTGTGTGGGAGGCACAAGGGTGCGCAGGGTTGTGGCATAGGGTATGCTGTGAGTGCACCTGGACTTGAGGGGTGCAAGTGCACTGTGATCGTGTGGGTGCGGCCTACCAGAGACAGTGAGGCCTGTGACTGTGGGTAACTGGTGCGCATGCACAGTGGACGGTGGACACACGGTGTCACGTGGTTCAGTCAGCGACCAGACAGTGCGTTGGTAGTATCGTATGGGTTGGAACCCATGTGGGTATATGTATGAGGTATACAAGTGTGGGTGGAGTTATGCTTGGTGCGTGACTCATTGAGGGTATTGTGTACTTGTGCTGAGTTGCTTCAGGGCTAGCGCGTAGTCAGGAACCTCCAGTTGCGCTCAGATCGCATACTGTCCCTTGTTAGCTCTGTGGTGGTAGGGGTTATCCTATGTCTAAACACACCCGAGCCCATCCGCAGTACGACCCCGATAGTGTCATGGATCCACAGGCCCCTACGGCGGATACCAAACCTAAGGTTAGTGACCAGGGAGCGGGGGTGGATCAAGAACAGGGGACGGGGGCTTATGCAAAGTTTGCCAAGTTGGGAGCGGTGATGGGTTTAGCTGGGGGAGACCTCGCCAAGTTCGTCACAGACTCAGTACGTAATGAGGATGAGAAGACGGCGAGAGAAGCAGAATTGGAGCTCCGGATGGAGGAGAAAGTGAGGCAGAAGATGAGGGATGAAGAGGAGAAAGCTGCTAGGCAGAGGGAGCTAGAGATGCAGCAGAGGAAGATAGAAGAGGAGGAAGCTGCTAGGCAGAGGGAGCTAGAGATGCAGCAGAGGAAGATAGAAGAGGAGAAAGCTGATAGACAGAGGGAGCTAGAAATGAAGCAGAAGAAGATCGAAGAGGAGAAAGTGAGGCAGAAGATGAAGGATGAGAGGGAGCTAGAGATGCAGCAGAGGAAGATAGAAGAGGAGAAAGCTGATAGACAGAGGGAACTAGAGGTGAAGCAGAAGAAGATCGAAGAGGAGAGGGAAAGGTTAAAGCGGAAGGATGAAGATGAGAAAGCAGCGAGACAGATGGAACTGGAACTGCAGAGGAAGAAGATGGAGGAAGAAAGGGCAATAAGGGAAATAGAAGCTCAGGCACGGCAAGCCGAGTTAGATCTCAAGAGACGAAGAGATGAAGCCGAGTTAGAGGCAAGAGAGCGAGAGCTAATCATACAAGAGAGACAAGCCTTAGATGAAGCAGCGCATAGGAACCGCTTGATTGAGGTGGAGGAAACGAAGCATGTCCACCTTGAGCCGTTAGGAGAGAACGACGACGTGGACGCTTTCATCGCCCAATTTGAGCATGTAGCCCAGATGTGCAAGTGGAGCAAGACCTCATGGCCCACACGTCTGATGTCTCTGCTGAGAGGAAAGGCTAGAGAAGCAGTGATGCGGTTAAGTGCGGATGAGTTAGGCGACTATGATCAGATAAAGAGCGCCCTGTTAAGCCACTTCAGGCTAGATGCTGAGGCCTACCGAGAAAAGTTCAGGAGCATCAAGAAGGACGCTGCTGAGACTTTTGGCCAGATGCTGGGAAGGATGAAGCGGTGGTTTTCCCTCTGGTGTGTGGCAGCGGGCAAGGATGAGAGTGTGGCAGAGGACGTAAAGGATCTGCTGTTCCAGGAACAGTTTTATCAGCTATTGTCTCCAGAGTTCACAACTGAGGTGCGGAAGACATGCCCGAAAACTGTGGAACAACTTGCAACGGAAGCTACTGTTTTGGCAGAGGCCAAAAGACTGGGGAGGAAGGCGAGGCAAGACCGAACAGTTAACCAGCCCAACCTGGGTAATAGGCGCGAAACAGTAGGGAGCCAGCCCACACAGAGATCCCAACAGAGTGATGGTGCACTACAGCAGCTGAACAGGAGATCAGAAGGACCTAGATCGACCATAGTTTGTTTCAACTACAAGAAGCCAGGCCACGTCGCTAGGAAATGCCCTGAGCCCCATTCTGTTGGAGCTGTGCATTGCTGTGACCAGCCCCAAGCTCGAGTAGTCCCTACGTTGTGTCGCCCATGCGCTGAGCAGCGGTACGAGCCTGCGTGCATTGTAGAAGTTAACGGGTCTCCGGCCAATGGATTACGGGACACTGGTGCCGGACACACCGTAGTGGCCAAGTGGTTAGTACCGGCAGATGCGTACACAGGAGAGACAGTCCCAGTAGTGTTGGCTGAATCCAGATGTAGGTCTGTGTTACCTGTGGCGGTAGTAGAGTTGAAGTCACCATTCATCACAGGGAAGTTGGAGGTTTTGGTCATGAATAGCCCTGTGCAGGAAGTCCTGATCGGAAACTTCGCAAAGAGAGTAGGAGATCCCGGTTGGACACGTGTGCCTGTATACGCAGACCCGGCGTTGGTAGGGGCAGTGCAGACACGCGCGCAGAGAGCCAGGGAGCAGCAAGAACCCATACCACTGCCCGTCGAGGAATGCATTCTGAACACCTCTACCCAGCAGTTAATTCAGATGCAGGACCAGGATGAAACCCTGAGGAAGGCTCGGAGTGCGTGTGAAGCAGGGACGCACTTCCACACCAAGTTTGGACGAGTCGAGTACGCTCGGAAGTCTGGTGTACTGGTTAGGCGGTTTGAGGGTCCCAAGGACGTAGCGAGTCAGATCTGCGTCCCAGCAGAACTACGGACCACGGTGATGAAGCTAGGCCACGACGTACCCATGTCTGGACACTTAGGTACCACCCGAACCAAGGAGCGAGTCGGTCGCCATTTCTATTGGCCAGGCATGCATGCTGACATTCGTCGGTACTGCCAGTCATGCTTCCAGTGTCAGCGTACTGTGGACAAGGGAAGAGTGTCAAGAGTTCCCCTTGTAAGGATGCCACTGATGCGCAGGCCCATGCAGATACTGAGGGATCTGTGGTTGCAACCAGAAAGGCAAGAGCTCCGCACAGCGGCAGAGTACGTCGTTAACTTGAGGAACAAGGTAGCTGAGACGTGTGAGTTGGCAAAGAAGAACTTGGCAACAGCAGCTTGCAGGTACAAGCGACATTTTCATTTGAGGGCAAAACCCAGGAAGATAGCTGTAGGGTCTAGAGTACTAGTGGGAGGATCACAAGGTAGGCACTGCAGCTGCAGCCATTTCAGTTTACGGTGCAGGCAGTGTCTGGAAAGGACAATGTGGCGGCAGACTTCTTGAGTCGCTTGCCGTAGAGAAAAAAGAGAGAGAAAGAGAGAGAGAGAGAGAGAGAGAGAGAGAGAGAGAGAGAGAGAGAGAGAGAACCTTAAGTTCCATTTACGTGAGTCATGAGGGGTTGACATTATTGAAGCTATGCATGTGTCATGGGAAGAGAATGACGTAGCAAGTGTTACTGAGGGTGTGGTGTTTGTAGCACGTGTCGCACAGCGGTCGTGCATAGCCAGAGCAGCGTCAGTTATGAAGTTTATATGTAGTGCGTAGTGTAACGGCTGCCTGTAAGTGCCTGCGTTAAGGTCGTGTGAGGCAGAGTTAGTCCAGGTTGATTAGCGTAACCTGTGATTGAAAAGGTGTTGTTGGGATGGAAGTTTTGGTGTGCATCAAAAGTAACAGTAGGACAGAATTAGTGATGGGGAATTGGATTCTCATAGGTAGGGTGTGGCTAAAACGCCGATCGAGTGAGAAGTTGTTGTTTGTTTTAACCTGTAATTAAAACTTAGGCAGGGGGGTGTGTCACCGATCGGCGGTACTAAACTAGTACGTCCACGTGTTTAAGAGTAGTGGTGGTTCAAGGTAGAGAGCGTGTGCGCGTATGCGTGCGAGCGTGCATGTATGCGTGCATGTATGTGTGCTTGTGTGTGTGTGTGTGTGTGTGTGTGTGTGTGTGTGTGTGTGTGTGTGTGTGTGTGTGTGTGTGTGTGTGCATGCGCGCGCGCGGGGTGAGATTGGGGTATAGTTAGCTAGAGTTAGGTTAAGTTCCTCAGGGTTAGGTAGTAAGGTTAGGCTAGGTAGGGGGGCAGGTGAAATAGGACATACAATATTCTTTCATTCCAGTCTTCACTTATTGAAGGAATGGAATGGAAGCGGGAGGTTGGTTTCGTTCCCGATTGTTACCCTTTTGTTACTTTGGTTCTACACCAGAGAAGGCGGGGCAGGATATCGGCTGTTGTTGTGTTGTAAAGTCTGTGAGTTGTTGTGGTAAATTGTCGTGTTGTTGCACGAGCAATAACTAGTCCGTTGGTCAGGCGTGTCAGCTCTGCGGAGGGATACACTGCTCTGACCAATCGTTGTTTTGTGTGGTGAGTAGAGTTCGCTTGATTCCGACCAGGGCGGAATGCGTTGGGGTAGCTTCATCTTCGGTCCCTGGTGTTCGTCGGAGTGGACGTACTCCTTGTAGGTGCGGCGGCAGCGCCGGTAGTTTTGAAGAGTGACTTCGGGTCATAGTTAGTGCCAGGTCCTCGTCGGGTTTGGGTGCCCTTGGCCTGTGCTGAGTCGGTGTCGTCCTTGTTGCAGCCACTGTCAGCCAGTTGCAGAACTTGTGTGGTTGATCGTCTGTATGTCCAGTTGTGTCAGCAGGTATCCTGTTCCATCCTGAGGCTGGGGCCAGATCACCGCAGTCTACTGCTGCGTGCCGGCAGGTGAGCGGCGCTTTCCAGTACCTGTTGTTTTCCCGGGAGAGCGAGACCACCCAGGCCGTCTGCCTTCTGTGGGGCAGCTCTCCTCCGGCTGCCGGTACTCTTCCGGGAGTTCTCCGGCACTGGTTCCTCGTCCCTGTTCAGGCGTCCTGTGAGAGGGCGCTGCACCAGGCCTTTCTCACCCTTGGTGTCCGGCGGGGCCTTCAGAGGAGGAGGCGTCCTACGAGCCCCGGACCCGTCGAGAGGGCGTCTGTTGTGTACGTTGGGTGTCGTGCCCATCGCAGGGAGGAGTCAGACTGCGGGAAGCCACGGTCAGCGCCGGGGTGCAGAGTCTTCGGGGAGGGTGTCGGTCCGCGGAGGAGCCACGGACAGCGCTGGGGTGCAGAGTCTTCCGGGGAGGTGTCAGCCTGTGAGGGGCCACGTACAGCGCCGAGGACTGGAGCTTTCCAGGCCGGGATGGGTTGTCCCATGTTTGTGGTAGAAGGGGTGTAGCGTTAGGCAGTAGGGCAAGGGGTGTTAGCTACTGCCTCCTTTTAGGACGTAGTGGCCGGCACAGTGTAGGGTACTTGTCGTTGCCTCCCTTAGGGACGCAGCGACCAGTTTGGTAGTGGTCCCGGGTTAAAAGAGAAGGGTGAGTCCTGGGGAGAGGTGTGGGTGGTAGCAGTCGTTAAGAGATTAGAGTCCCTTTGGTAAATCCTTGTCCCTAGTAGTTAGTCACCACGTGTGCGGGCTATCGCTGTGTCCCCAGGTCACAGTGATATACCGCAACTGGTGTTTCAGGTTAGGTTAGGGTCTTCCAGGTCATTATAGTAGAGTAGGGTGAGTCAGCGGGAATTGGGATACTTGTGTGCAGTTGTGGATGTGCGTGAGTGGTGGCGCCATGGAGTGTGAGTGAAATAAAGAAGCGTGCGTGATTGTAAAACTGTGTTAGTGTGCTGTGTTGTCTGACCTAGTGTGTGATAGGCGTGGGTAAGGGTGGTAGGGCCGTCCGGCTTAGCGACCGTGACACTTTGGTGGAGATGCGGGGTACATAAGCGGTTCTGGGTAGGTGATAGGTAGCTAGGAGGGAGGTAGGGGGGTGTTGTGTCCGGTGTGTACGTTGTGTGAAATGTAAGCGGGTGGTTGGTGGGAGCGTACCAGTACCCTGGGAGGTGGTACGTAGTGTCCCTGTTCACTTCAGGCAGGTTTCCATTGGCATTGGGCAGGGCACTTGTGTTGGTGTGAATGGGTTGGCGCTACCGTGTGAGTGAGGTATGAATGGTCAATAAACATTGAGTGGTTGTTGGAAGTGTGAGTGATTACACCGTACAGTGTAGGTGAGGTGCCGGAGGGTACCAGGTGTCTTTTGTGTCCCTTACATGTGGTATACCCCAGTGAGTAGGTAGAGTGGTACCCGGCCCGTGACTGTGCACGCGGTGTGCTCGGATATCCTGTGGGGATTAAGGGCAGAGTAAGCCCAGGTGACTGTGTGTGGGAGGCACAAGGGTGCGCAGGGTTGTGGCATAGGGTATGCTGTGAGTGCACCTGGACTTGAGGGGTGCAAGTGCACTGTGATCGTGTGGGTGCGGCCTACCAGAGACAGTGAGGCCTGTGACTGTGGGTAACTGGTGCGCATGCACAGTGGACGGTGGACACACGGTGTCACGTGGTTCAGTCAGCGACCAGACAGTGCGTTGGTAGTATCGTATGGGTTGGAACCCATGTGGGTATATGTATGAGGTATACAAGTGTGGGTGGAGTTATGCTTGGTGCGTGACTCATTGAGGGTATTGTGTACTTGTGCTGAGTTGCTTCAGGGCTAGCGCGTAGTCAGGAACCTCCAGTTGCGCTCAGATCGCATACTGTCCCTTGTTAGCTCTGTGGTGGTAGGGGTTATCCTATGTCTAAACACACCCGAGCCCATCCGCAGTACGACCCCGATAGTGTCATGGATCCACAGGCCCCTACGGCGGATACCAAACCTAAGGTTAGTGACCAGGGAGCGGGGGTGGATCAAGAACAGGGGACGGGGGCTTATGCAAAGTTTGCCAAGTTGGGAGCGGCGATGGGTTTAGCTGGGGGAGACCTCGCCAAGTTCGTCACAGACTCAGTACGTAATGAGGATGAGAAGACGGCGAGAGAAGCAGAATTGGAGCTCCGGATGGAGGAGAAAGTGAGGCAGAAGATGAGGGATGAAGAGGAGAAAGCTGCTAGGCAGAGGGAGCTAGAGATGCAGCAGAGGAAGATAGAAGAGGAGGAAGCTGCTAGGCAGAGGGAGCTAGAGATGCAGCAGAGGAAGATAGAAGAGGAGAAAGCTGATAGACAGAGGGAGCTAGAAATGAAGCAGAAGAAGATCGAAGAGGAGAAAGTGAGGCAGAAGATGAAGGATGAGAGGGAGCTAGAGATGCAGCAGAGGAAGATAGAAGAGGAGAAAGCTGATAGACAGAGGGAACTAGAGGTGAAGCAGAAGAAGATCGAAGAGGAGAGGGAAAGGTTAAAGCGGAAGGATGAAGATGAGAAAGCAGCGAGACAGATGGAACTGGAACTGCAGAGGAAGAAGATGGAGGAAGAAAGGGCAATAAGGGAAATAGAAGCTCAGGCACGGCAAGCCGAGTTAGATCTCAAGAGACGAAGAGATGAAACCGAGTTAGAGGCAAGAGAGCGAGAGCTAATCATACAAGAGAGACAAGCCTTAGATGAAGCAGCGCATAGGAACCGCTTGATTGAGGTGGAGGAAACGAAGCATGTCCACCTTGAGCCGTTAGGAGAGAACGACGACGTGGACGCTTTCATCGCCCAATTTGAGCGTGTAGCCCAGATGTGCAAGTGGAGCAAGACCTCATGGCCCACACGTCTGATGTCTCTGCTGAGAGGAAAGGCTAGAGAAGCAGTGATGCGGTTAAGTGCGGATGAGTTAGGCGACTATGATCAGATAAAGAGCGCCCTGTTAAGCCACTTCAGGCTAGATGCTGAGGCCTACCGAGAAAAGTTCAGGAGCATCAAGAAGGACGCTGCTGAGACTTTTGGCCAGATGCTGGGAAGGATGAAGCGGTGGTTTTCCCTCTGGTGTGTGGCAGCGGGCAAGGATGAGAGTGTGGCAGAGGACGTAAAGGATCTGCTGTTCCAGGAACAGTTTTATCAGCTATTGTCTCCAGAGTTCACAACTGAGGTGCGGAAGATATGCCCGAAAACTGTGGAACAACTTGCAACGGAAGCTACTGTTTTGGCAGAGGCCAAAAGACTGGGGAGGAAGGCGAGGCAAGACCGAACAGTTAACCAGCCCAACCTGGGTAATAGGCGCGAAACAGTAGGGAGCCAGCCCACACAGAGATCCCAACAGAGTGATGGTGCACTACAGCAGCTGAACAGGAGATCAGAAGGACCTAGATCGACCATAGTTTGTTTCAACTACAAGAAGCCAGGCCACGTCGCTAGGAAATGCCCTGAGCCCCATTCTGTTGGAGCTGTGCATTGCTGTGACCAGCCCCAAGCTCGAGTAGTCCCTACGTTGTGTCGCCCATGCGCTGAGCAGCGGTACGAGCCTGCGTGCATTGTAGAAGTTAACGGGTCTCCGGCCAATGGATTACGGGACACTGGTGCCGGACACACCGTAGTGGCCAAGTGGTTAGTACCGGCAGATGCGTACACAGGAGAGACAGTCCCAGTAGTGTTGGCTGAATCCAGATGTAGGTCTGTGTTACCTGTGGCGGTAGTAGAGTTGAAGTCACCATTCATCGCAGGGAAGTTGGAGGTTTTGGTCATGAATAGCCCTGTGCAGGAAGTCCTGATCGGAAACTTCGCAAAGAGAGTAGGAGATCCCGGTTGGACACGTGTGCCTGTATACGCAGACCCGGCGTTGGTAGGGGCAGTGCAGACACACGCCAGAGAGCCAGGGAGCAGCAAGAACCCGTACCACTGCCCGTCGAGGAATGCATTCTGAACACCTCTACCCAGCAGTTAATTCAGATGCAGGACCAGGATGAAACCCTGAGGAAGGCTCGGAGTGCGTGTGAAGCAGGGACGCACTTCCACACCAAGTTTGGACGAGTCGAGTACGCTCGGAAGTCTGGTGTACTGGTTAGGCGGTTTGAGGGTCCCAAGGACGTAGCGAGTCAGATCTGCGTCCCAGCAGAACTACGGACCACGGTGATGAAGCTAGGCCAAGACGTACCCATGTCTGGACACTTAGGTACCACCCGAACCAAGGAGCGAGTCGGTCGCCATTTCTATTGGCCAGGCATGCATGCTGACATTCGTCGGTACTGCCAGTCATGCTTCCAGTGTCAGCGTACTGTGGACAAGGGAAGAGTGTCAAGAGTTCCCCTTGTAAGGATGCCACTGATGCGCAGGCCCATGCAGATACTGAGGGATCTGTGGTTGCAACCAGAAAGGCAAGAGCTCCGCACAGCGGCAGAGTACGTTGTTAACTTGAGGAACAAGGTAGCTGAGACGTGTGAGTTGGCAAAGAAGAACTTGGCAACAGCAGCTTGCAGGTACAAGCGACATTTTCATTTGAGGGCAAAACCCAGGAAGATAGCTGTAGGGTCTAGAGTACTAGTGGGAGGATCACAAGGTAGGCACTGCAGCTGCAGCCATTTCAGTTTACGGTGCAGGCAGTGTCTGGAAAGGACAATGTGGCGGCAGACTTCTTGAGTCGCTTGCCGTAGAGAAAAAAGAGAGAGAAAGAGAGAGAGAGAGAGAGAGAGAGAGAGAGAGAGAGAGAGAGAGAGAGAGAGAGAACCTTAAGTTCCATTTACGTGAGTCATGAGGGGTTGACATTATTGAAGCTATGCATGTGTCATGGGAAGAGAATGACGTAGCAAGTGTTACTGAGGGTGTGGTGTTTGTAGCACGTGTCGCACAGCGGTCGTGCATAGCCAGAGCAGCGTCAGTTATGAAGTTTATATGTAGTGCGTAGTGTAACGGCTGCCTGTAAGTGCCTGCGTTAAGGTCGTGTGAGGCAGAGTTAGTCCAGGTTGATTAGCGTAACCTGTGATTGAAAAGGTGTTGTTGGGATGGAAGTTTTGGTGTGCATCAAAAGTAACAGTAGGACAGAATTAGTGATGGGGAATTGGATTCTCATAGGTAGGGTGTGGCTAAAACGCCGATCGAGTGAGAAGTTGTTGTTTGTTTTAACCTGTAATTAAAACTTAGGCAGGGGGGTGTGTCACCGATCGGCGGTACTAAACTAGTACGTCCACGTGTTTAAGAGTAGTGGTGGTTCAAGGTAGAGAGCGTGTGCGCGTATGCGTGCGAGCGTGCATGTATGCGTGCATGTATGTGTGCTTGTGTGTGTGTGTGTGTGTGTGTGTGTGTGTGTGTGTGTGTGTGTGTGTGTGCATGCGCGCGCGCGGGGTGAGATTGGGGTATAGTTAGCTAGAGTTAGGTTAAGTTCCTCAGGGTTAGGTAGTAAGGTTAGGCTAGGTAGGGGGGCAGGTGAAATAGGACATACAATATTCTTTCATTCCAGTCTTCACTTATTGAAGGAATGGAATGGAAGCGGGAGGTTGGTTTCGTTCCCGATTGTTACCCTTTTGTTACTTTGGTTCTACACCAGAGAAGGCGGGGCAGGATATCGGCTGTTGTTGTGTTGTAAAGTCTGTGAGTTGTTGTGGTAAATTGTCGTGTTGTTGCACGAGCAATAACTAGTCCGTTGGTCAGGCGTGTCAGCTCTGCAGAGGGATACACTGCTCTGACCAATCGTTGTTTTGTGTGGTGAGTAGAGTTCGCTTGATTCCGACCAGGGCGGAATGCGTTGGGGTAGCTTCACTTCGGTCCCTGGTGTTCGTCGGAGTGGACGTACTCCTTGTAGGTGCGGCGGCAGCGCCGGTAGTTTTGAAGAGTGACTTCGGGTCATAGTTAGTGCCAGGTCCTCGTCGGGTTTGGGTGCCCTTGGCCTGTGCTGAGTCGGTGTCGTCCTTGTTGCAGCCACTGTCAGCCAGTTGCAGAACTTGTGTGGTTGATCGTCTGTATGTCCAGTTGTGTCAGCAGGTATCCTGTTCCGTCCTGAGGCTGGGGCCAGATCACCGCAGTCTACTGCTGCGTACCGGCAGGTGAGCGGCGCTTTCCAGTACCTGTTGTTTTCCCGGGAGAGGGAGACCACCCAGGCCGTCTGCCTTCTGTGGGGCAGCTCTCCTCCGGCTGCCGGTACTCTTCCGGGAGTTCTCCGGCACTGGTTCCTCGTCCCTGTTCAGGCGTCCTGTGAGAGGGCGCTGCACCAGGCCTTTCTCACCCTTGGTGTCCGGCGGGGCCTTCAGAGGAGGAGGCGTCCTACGAGCCCCGGACCCGTCGAGAGGGCGTCTGTTGTGTACGTTGGGTGTCGTGCCCATCGCAGGGAGGAGTCAGACTGCGGGAAGCCACGGTCAGCGCCGGGGTGCAGAGTCTTCGGGGAGGGTGTCGGTCCGCGGAGGAGCCACGGACAGCGCTGGGGTGCAGAGTCTTCCGGGGAGGTGTCAGCCTGTGAGGGGCCACGTACAGCGCCGAGGACTGGAGCTTTCCAGGCCGGGATGGGTTGTCCCATGTTTGTGGTAGAAGGGGTGTAGCGTTAGGCAGTAGGGCAAGGGGTGTTAGCTACTGCCTCCTTTTAGGACGTAGTGGCCGGCACAGTGTAGGGTACTTGTCGTTGCCTCCCTTAGGGACGCAGCGACCAGTTTGGTAGTGGTCCCGGGTTAAAAGAGAAGGGTGAGTCCTGGGGAGAGGTGTGGGTGGTAGCAGTCGTTAAGAGATTAGAGTCCCTTTGGTAAATCCTTGTCCCTAGTAGTTAGTCACCACGTGTGCGGGCTATCGCTGTGTCCCCAGGTCACAGTGATATACCGCAACTGGTGTTTCAGGTTAGGTTAGGGTCTTCCAGGTCATTATAGTAGAGTAGGGTGAGTCAGCGGGAATTGGGATACTTGTGTGCAGTTGTGGATGTGCGTGAGTGGTGGCGCCATGGAGTGTGAGTGAAATAAAGAAGCGTGCGTGATTGTAAAACTGTGTTAGTGTGCTGTGTTGTCTGACCTAGTGTGTGATAGGCGTGGGTAAGGGTGGTAGGGCCGTCCGGCTTAGCGACCGTGACATACATAAACAATCATAGGGTCTGTAAGAGAGTACATCAACAATTGTAAGGTCTGTAAAGTAGTACATCAACAATTGCAGGGTCTCAAGGTAGCATATGAACAACTTCAGGGTCTCGAAATAGTACATTGACAAATCCAGGGTCTGTAACAGAGTACATCAACAATTGTAAGGTCTGTAAGACAGTACATTAACAATTCTAACGTCTGTAAGGTAGTACATCAACAACTCTAGGGTCTGTAAGGTAGTACATCAACAATTGTAACGTCTGTAAGGTAGTACATCAACAACTCTAGGGCCTGTAAGGTAGTACATTAACGATCGTACGGTGGGGTCTGTAAGGTAGTACATCAACAACTGTAAGGTCTGTAAGGTAGTACATCAACAATTGTAAGGTCTGTAAGGTAGTACATCAACAACTCTAGGGTCTGTAAAGTAGTACATTAACGATCGTACGGTGGGGTCTGTAAGGCTGTACATCAACAATTGTAAGGTCTGTAAGGTAGTACATCAACAATTGTAAGGTCTGTAAGGTAGTACATCAACAATTGTAAGGTCTGTAAGGTAGTACATCAACAATTGTAAGGTCTGTAAGGTAGTACATCGACAATTGTAAGGTCTGTAAGGTAGTACATCAACAATTGTAAGGTCTGTAAGGTAGTACATCAACAACTCTAGGGTCTGTAAGAGAGTACATTAACGATCGTACGGTGGGGTCTGTAAGGTAGTACATCAACAATTGTAAGGTCTGTAAGGTAGTACATCAACAATTGTCAGGTCTGTAAGGTAGTACATCAACAATTGTAAGGTCTGTAAGGTAGTATATCAACAACTCTAGGGTCTGTAAGAGAGTACATTAACGATCGTACGGTGGGGTCTGTAAGGTAGTACATCAACAATTGTAAGGTCTGTAAGGTAGTACATCAACAACTCTAGAGTCTGTAAGAGAGTACATTAACGATCGTACGGTGGGGTCTGTAAGGTAGTACATCAACAATTGTAAGGTCTGTAAGGTAGTACATCAACAACTCTAGGGTCTGTAAGGTAGTACATTAACGATCGTACGGTAGGGTCTGTAAGGCTGTACATCAACAATTGTAAGGTCTGTAAGGTAGTACATCAACAATTGTAAGGTCTGTTAGAGAGTATATCATTAGTTGTAGGAGCTGTAAGGTAGTACATCAACAATTCTAGGGTCTGTAAGGTAGTACATTAACATTTGTGGGTCTTAAGGTAGTACATCAACAACTGTAAGGCCTGTAATGTAGTACATCAACAACTCTAGGGTCTGTAAGGTAGTACATTAACATTTGTGGGTCTTAAGGTAATAGATCAACAACTGTAAGGCCTGTAATGTATTACATCAACAACTCTAGGGTCTGTAAGGTAGTACATTCACATTTGTGGGTCTTAAGGTAGTACATCAACAATTGTAAGGCCTGTAATGTAGTACATCAACAATTCCTGTGTCTGTCAAGTAGTACATGAACAGTTTTAAGGTTTTACAGTAGTACATCAACCATTGAAGGGTCTTGAATGAAGTACATCAACATCTATAGTGTCTGTAAGGAAGTACATCAAACACTGTAGGGTCTGTAAGATAGTTCATCAACAATTGTAGGGTCTGTAAGGTAGTACATCAACAATTATATGGTATGTAAGATAGTACATCAACAATTGTAGTGTCTGTAAGGTAATACATCAACAATTTTAGTGTCTGTAAGGTAGTACATCAACAATTGTATGGTCTGTAAGGTAGTGGATAAAAAAAATTGTAGGGTCTGTAAAGTAGTACATCAACTGTACGGTCTGTAAAGTAGTACATCAATAATTACAAGGCCATTATGGCTGGAGTATGGCTGCCTTGATGGCGGGATAAAAACCGGTCATGCACAAAGATGAAACAGACTGCATACACAGAAAACTCCACTTCCTTTGTTGGGTAGATGGGATTAATCGTTGCCTGTCTATATAAGGAGTGCCCACAGGAGTATCAGGCTGCGTACGCGGAAAGGGAAGGAAAGGAAAAAAGAAACCGTCTGTAAAGTAGGACATCAACAAATGTAGGGTCTGTAAAGTAGTACATCAACAACTGTAGGGTCTGTAACGTAGTACATCAACAACTGTAGGGTCTGTAAAGTAGTAAATCAACAATTGTAGACTGTGTAAAGTAATACCTGAACAAGTGTAGGGTCTGCAAAGTAATACATCAACAAGTGTAAGGTCTGTAAAGTAATACATCAAGAAGTGCAGGGTCTGTAAAGTAGTAAGGAGCAAGTGTAGGGTCTGTAAAGTACTACATCAACAACTTCAGATTCTGTAAAGTAGTACATTAAGAATTGCAGATTCTGTAAAGTAATACATCAGTAAGTGCAGGGTCTGTAAAGTAGTACATCAACAAATGTAGGCTGTAAAGTAGTATATCAACAAGAGTAATGTCTGTAAAGTAGTACATCAACAATTGTGGGGTCTGTAAAGTGAGGTAATGAGTAAATAATTGTGGGAAATCTCCAAGGGAGTGAGCCAACATTCATGAGTGTATTTAAAGTAGTAACAACAATTGTAGGGGTCTGTATGGTATTAAGTCAACAATGGTAGGGTGTACAAGATAGTACGTCAACAATTGTCACCGATCGGCGGTACTAAACTAGTACGTCCATGTGTTTAAGAGTAGTGGTGGTTCAAGGTAGAGAGCGTGTGCGCGTATGCGTGCGAGCGTGCATGTATGCGTGCATGTATGTGTGCTTATGTTCGTTCGTTCTTTAGTTTTACGTCTGTTCACCCTTAAGTGATATTAGACGGGAAAGGAGGAGGGGGGAATAGGAGAAATAAAGGTATGAAAGAAGAGATTGTTTATGCATGCGTTGATATTGTTTAGAGAGTGTGTGGTAGTAAAGATTATGTGTTTTTCCTGCATACCTACACCTACAATTCTATATAATGATCAAGCTTTATATGGGATATGAATTGTTGAAAATGACAGAATTAGCAGAAAGGAAGTGAGGTTTACCATCTATATCAAACGCGACTTAACAATTAACAGAAGATTAGTATAACAACAGTTGAATCCAACAACAAATTAACTATTCAAAGGAAAACACTTCCTGAACAGTTAATGGTATTTGACGAGTCAGTAAATCCCCTGTAGTTTTCGTCATTAATTCTTTGATACTAGGACAGTGTAAAATCAGATGGCTAATGGAAATTTGATTTCCACATAAACATTTAATATCTTAAGAAAATTTTGTTTTAAAAGCATTTAAACAAATTTTGAACATCAGAGAACTAATATGTCTTGAACTTGTATCAGATATGTGATTTAAAATTAATTTGGAATTTATTGTGCTGACGCTTTTTATACAATTGTGTGAATATTGGCTATCTGATGTCTTCAGCATGTTATCAAACTTATCTCTCGCTAGTTTTTCAATGTGATTATAATACTCGTGCAGATTTAGATTTATGTTAATTAGAATTGCCCCTTCAGTATTACGTCCTGCATTTTTAGCTGCTCTGTCAACCAGTTTATTGGCATATATTCCGCAATGGGAAGGAACCCAGTAAAAAGTCACACTAATGTCTTTAAATGCCAATTGATGAATTACATGTCTGATTTCTAGTATCATTTCAAGACGTTTTTTGGCATTTTGATCTTTGATTGCTTGTAATGCCGATTTAGAATCTACACAGAGTAAAATTTTACAACTATTCATAGGTAACTCCTCAATATGCTGTAAAGCCATTAAAATAGCTAACAACTCTGCAGTAAAAACTGAATAGTGATTACCTATATGATATTGTTTGACTGTTTTCATAGTAGGAATTACAAATGCTGAACCTGCATTGCCATTATCAAGTACAGATCCATCTGTGAATATTTTAATGTAATCACTATAGTAATTTTCCATGTGATCATTAACTAAATTTTTCAGAACGTTTGGAGATTGACTTTTGCTCAATTCTGTATGATCAATATCAAAAGTAGGTTTAATTTGATCCCAAGGTGGTACAGGTAAAAAAGATGGCTTAATTGCTATTTTTTTTACTTTTTAATTCTGTAGAATTAATCATGTCGGAGACAAACGAATTAATTGGTTGCAAACAGTGTATTGTCATAGCCCTGTTAACAAAGTCATGCTTAGAATTTATCTTTGTTTCTTCATTACAGAATGAGTTATGTGCAAAGGATTTTAATACAAACTTAGCTGCAGAGATTTTCCTATGTTCATCAAGAGGAAGAACACCTGCTTCTTTATATGACCCAAGATTGTAAGCATGAGTCGGCACTCCTAGTGCCAGTTTAAAGGCTTTACAGTCTATACTTTGTAGCTTGTTTAACAAATGTTTTGGTGCACTAAAGAAAGATTCCTGGCCGTAGGTTAAACGCGAACGAACTAAGGAATTAGCAAGACATAAAAGTGCTTTTGTGTCTTGACCCCATCGCTGTTTACTAATAATTTTGAGAAAATTTAAAGCTTTTCTGGCTTTATTTAATATATAGTCTATATGTTGATTCCACGTAAGTTTGGATGATAAATATACACCTAGAAACCTTACGCTTTGCGAATAATTAATGACACTGCCACCAATGGTGAAATCAGGCAGTTTTTCTGGGTTATGCCCCGAATTAAAAAGTACCATATGTGTTTTTTCTAATGATAAAGAAAGTCCATTTTCCTTCATAAATATATCAGTTTTATTTAGTTCGCGTTGGTACACTTTTTTGGTATAGTTAAGTGCTCTAATTGGAGTTTTACGCTTCATTGTCACCTTCATCCACATGCATATATCATCTGCATACTGGGCTAAAACTGTATCTTTTGATAGATTATTTGGAAGATCTGCTATAAGTATATTGAATAAAATAGGTGAAATAACCGAGCCTTGTGGAAGACCCATCTGAAGTTCTCTGGACTTAGAATATGTGCTTCCAACTCTTACCTGTATGAAACGTTGTGATAAAAAATTTTGTATATAGTTATACATATTACTATTTATATTGTAGTTTTGAAGTTTTTGGAGTAATCGGTAATGCCATACTTGATCGTAAGCTTTTTTCACATCAAAAAAGGTTGCTAGAATATTTTTCCGTCTGCAAAACTGCTGTTTAATTTGTGTCATAAGTTTGACTAAATGTTCAGTAGTGGAGCGACCTTTGCGAAAAGCGGCTTGATTTTTTGGAATAATGTTTTGTTTTTCACAGAAATGAACTAGTCTACTTGAGACTATTTTTTCCATTAACTTGCATACATGAGATGTTAAGGAGATGGGTCGATAGCTATTTTTATCAGTCCGAGGTTTTCCCTGCTTGTGTATAGGGACAACAATTGAGTGTTTCCAGATAAGAGGCATTTCACCATTAGACCAGCATTTTTGTATCAAAGAATGTAAAAATTGAACTACATTTTGTGGTAAATGCTTTAACAATTTATAAGATATCCCATCTAGTCCAACAGACGTCTTATTTTAACCCACATGAGAAATACATTCAATTACTTCATCGAGTGTTATATTTGAATTTACATAGCTTTTTAATTGAGGTTTATTAAAACTATGATCTGATGTGATATTACTTTCCTCCTCATTTTTTCTGTATTGTCTACTTTCAGTTGATAGTCCAGTAATTCTACTGCAATTTGCATACAAATCAGCAAATGCTTCCGCTTTTTCTTGATTAGAGGGTATATCTGAACTCTCCAGTTTGATTGGGCATTGAAGTAAGTTTATCCCATTCTTCATCGTTTTCATTTTTTCCCATACCTTTTGCATATCTTTATAGTTATATACTTCATTAGTACAAAATGATGACCAATACTGTCTTTTTGTTTGTGCGTTAACTCTATTTGCTTTATTTTTTGCTTTTTTTTTTTTTTTTATTCTTGGTATTAGGAATCGAATTATCCTTTAAGTAATTTTCAAATTTTATCCATTTTTCAGCTTTGGCCTTTTCACAATCATCGTTCCACCAAACATTGCCAGAATGTTTATATGATTTCTTTGTTTTAGACATAGGAATTGATTGATTAGCAGCACTTAGGACTGCATTAGTAAATATAGAATACAATTCATTGATATCTTTATCATTGACGTCTTCAACATGAAATGTTGATAAGAGTTCTGAAAACTTGTCCCAGTTAGCATGTTTGTAATTATACTTCGGGATTTTATCTTCTGTTAGATCCTTGTTTTTTGTGCTAGAGAGTTCAAAGCTAGCAATAACAGGAATATGGTCACTATTAAGGCTATCATTTAAAGAATCCCATTTACAAATTGGTGCCAGATCTGGAGAAACAAAAGTTAGATCAATAGCCGTTGCTCTATGATAAGGATTATCAGGGATTCGCGTTATTCTACCGTCATTCAGAAGATACAATGATGAATCAACAATGTTCTCAACAATATGCTAGTAATGTTTTCACAGTTCTTCTCCCAAAATGGTGAATGCGCATTAAAATGTCCTGTTATTAGTACCTTTTTTCCCTTGTCCGCTTGAAACGTACGAATCCATTCTGTAATATTATCATCTGGACCCTTTGGTAAATACACAGATATGACGGTTAATAACGTGTTATTAAACTTAACCGTCACTGCACAAGAATGTATACCAAGTAATTCCGATGGAACTGGATTTGGGCACAGAGTGTAATTTACTCCTTCATGCACATAAATGGCAGTATTAATTTTCTCGTTAGTGTCTATCTTTTGGATGATAGGAGGAAAATAGTAATTGTCTAGTTGGGGCAGCTTTTCTTTCTTAACATTCAATGACTTAAGACTTAAAACATGATATTGATGATGGGCTAGGTGTTGTACTAGATGTTCATAGTTTGTGTTAACTGATCTGCAGTTCCACTGAAAAAACGTTAAAATAATTCCCTAGTGACATATGTTTAAAGACTAAAGACAAAATGGAGAGAGGTAACCCAGCAGCAGTGTCACATTAAAAGACATGGCGGCAGTAGGTGTGTGTTGACTAATAAAAGTTCAGGTCCTCAGATTGTAGAACCGGTTGTGCCAGCTGGGAGGATGTGGGCCAGGATGGTCGTGGTACCAATGGTGACGTGAAGGACGGGCAGGTCTCTTGGGGATCTCCCACAGCAAGGCCCTCGTGTGTCGTCCGATGTTCCCCGCCAGCAGACTGGAGCCTCTCTTTGTTAGGTGCACCTCGTCTCGAAGATGCTCCATTCTGATGTTGTTATTTTGAATAAACGAAAGGTTTTTCACCTCATACAACTCAGAAGTGACTTTTGCATTAAACAGAACACGTTTTATTTCGAGTTTCTTGTCTCTAACTGGAGTCAGTTTGCTGACCGCGAACTTAACCTTAGCGTGCTTTTTAGCTGCGGTTTTCAGCGTCTGCACAAACGACGTGCTAATGTCTTCTGCAGCAGAAGTCTTTAGATCGTTAATGCAGCAGTGTATTACCACTGCATCAGGTTTCTCCTCGGCATCGTCAAGTTCTTGCAGACGTTGCTCTAGTCCCTTTACCTTATAGCTTCTTTGACGTGTCGCATTCAAATCGTACGAATTTCCAAGTCTCCTATCGTCCACGCCGTTGGCAACCGAGTCATGGATCACCAGAACCTTCGATAGGCTTATATTAGTTTCTCTTCTTTTGCTTTCGTTTTCTTCTTGTTTTGACAAACATCGTCACGACGTGATTTGACGTCATGTTTTATCTTTGCATCATTTTGAATACGAGGCCTGACGTCATGTTCTGTTTTGATGTTCCTTTCACCTATAACTGATTTTGCTTCTGCATTTTGGGCTTTTTCTTGAGCAGAAGGTTGTCTGTTATTGATCGATGTGTTCGCAGGTGGGGTTTTGACCACTTCAGCATACGATGTTGTGTTTGTAGGACATATTTCTGTTTGTGTAGCTGTTGTTGTCATGGAAACGTGGGGTTTGGCTATTTTCTCTAGGATCTTCGTTTGAGCTAAAACGGCATTTTCCAATGATTTGATGCGATCTTCTAGAGTTAATTTCATGCCAAGAGCGTAATTTTCTTCACCGACCTCATTTGTTGTTGTAGATGACTCCGTTGAATGACGATAGGTTGATGTTGCTTGGGCAGCTGTAGGCATAGCAAGCTCCAGTAACGGAGTGTCGTCTGGCTGCTCGACTGTTTCGGCACAGTTCTGCTGGCGACGAGCATTTCCCAGTAAAGTTGAATAACGCCACGGTCGCAGGCCTGTTGATTTGGGCGCCGCTAACTTTTTGAAGGCTCTTGACTTCATGTTCCCCAACAACTCACAAAAAACTGCCGTTGATGTTTAAGCTAGCCACTGTGTGTCCCCGCCGCCTTGTGTGTGTGTGTGTGTGTGTGTGTGTGTGTGCTTATGTGTGTGTGTGTGTGTGTGTGTGTGTGCACGCGCGCGTGCGGGGTAAGACTGGGGTTTAGTTAGCTGGGGTTAGGCTAAGTTCCTCGGGGCTAGGTAGTAAGGTTAGGTTAGGTAGGGGGGCAGGTGAAGTAGGACATACAGTATTTTTGCCTTCCAGTCTTCACTTATTGAGGGAGTGGTAGGAGGAAGTTGGTTTCGTTCCCGATTGTTACCCTTTTATTACTTTGGTTCTAAACCAGAGAAGGCGGGGCAGGATATTGGCTGTTGTTGTGTTGTCAAGTCTGTGAGTTGTGGTAAATTGTCGTGTTGTTGCACGAGCAACAACTAGTCCGTTGGTCAGGCGTGTCAGCTCTGCGGAGGGATACACTGCTCTGACCAATCGTTGTTTTGTGTGGTGAGTAGAGTTCGCTTGATTCCGACCAGGGCGGAATGCGTTGTGGTAGCTTCACTTCGGAGCTACCCTCTTATTGAACCCACGTCGGAGTGGACGTACTCCTTGTAGGTGCGGCGGCAGCGCCGGTAGTTTTTGAAGAATGACTTCGAGTCATATAGTTAGTGCCAGGTCCTCGTCGGGTTTGGGTGCCCTTGGCCTGTACTGAGTCGGTGTCGTCCTTGTTGGCAGCCACTGTCAGCCAGTTGCAGAACTGATGTGGTTGATCGTCTGTATGTCCAGGTTGGTGGTCTGTTAGGTTCGTTGTGTTGTAGTTCGTCGTTATGGCGAGTTGTACTGTAGTTGTCTCATGTTGCGATTAGTTGTATTATGTTCGTTGCGTATACTGGTTGTCTGGTATGATGTCGTCTTGGTTCCGCGATTGAAATTTGTTGTCAGCCGGTTTGAGTTGTCACCTCTTTCCTGTATATTTTTTGTAAATAATGTACATAGTGGTTCCTGAGTTCGATTTTCTCAGGACAGTTTGGCTAGACAATGTGGGTTCAATATAATGACCGTTGATGGACGGTGATGTAGATATTGTTTGTGGTCAGTTCATGTTAATGTCAGTGGGTTCAATAAGAGGGTAGTACGAGGTTGCATTTGGTTGAGGATCATAATATGAGTCAGGTGCAGATGTGTCTGTGTGAATCATAGAGGGGTTTGATGATTGTGCTCAATCTCAATTGTAAATAGTAGGAGTTCGTTGAAATTGATTAACGGTTTCGGAGTTGACCTGCACAGCATTGGAATCGGTTAACTGTGTAGTAAGGCCAAGGCCAATTTGTGGTCGAGTGGTTTATACTGGGGTACGGTCGTAACCATTCAACTTGTATTGGTGTCTTTTCACTTTCGTTACGAGTCAGGGTTCTCGACGCGGGTGTCGTGCGCGTGCGGACTGTATCTGTGACGTACGCATTTGGTACAGGACAGTGAGTCCACAGGGTAGAAGTTTTTGTAATACAAGTGACAGTCGTCACACATGCAGGGATGTATGTGTTTGTGACAGAACGGGGTTGGAGAAAGATATCTTAGGTGGTGGGGAGACAGTCCCATTATGAATTTTAGTAGTCGGAAAGAAGGGAAAGGTAAAGTTTAAGGCGAGTAGCTTAGCAGTCGATAGGATAAAAACGGATGATGTGCAGCATGTAATATTGTATGAAGTGTGGTTGTGTTGGCATAACAAAGATTAACCACTGGGTTATCTGACAAGAGATGACATGAGAGTGAGGTGCTGGATGAAAATTTTGGCGAACAAATCATGTTGTTTTTGATATATGATTATAATTGACAGTGCAAAGAGGGGTAATAATGTGAAGGATTGTGGCTGCGAGCCGATTCTCTTGTGTGAACATGCTGGAACTGTGAACCGCTAAAAATTGATGGTTTTTTTTTTTTTTTTTTTTTCTCTGAGAGATGTGTATTACTACTGGTTATTGTGTGGAGACATTTCCTTGTGAAATTGGCCATTTCCTAGATTATTTAGTATGTCCTAAGGGGGCCCATGGAGTCCGTGTTGGATCGCTTGGATTGGTTTATTTCTCCGAGAATTGGGTGTGATTCATAATTTCATATGTAATAGCGTGGATGGGCTCAGGGAGAATATTGTTTTACCGCTGTTGTAAGGGTTGGAAGGAAATGGGTCTGATAACCCCAAAGTGAGTAATGGGTTGGGGGATGTGTTCGAAATTCAAGGGGTAACTCTCATGCCCGAGTGGGAAGTAGGCAAGGGAGATGGAGAGTTAAAGCTTTACCAAGCAGCCTATGTGCCTTGATGACTCGGGTAGTAGCAACATTACAGTAATGGCCTACAGTTGTGTCAGCAGGTATCCTGCTCCGTCCTGAGGCTGGGGCCAGATCACCGCAGTCTACTGCCGCGTGCCGGCAGGTGAGCGGCGCTTTCCAGTGCCCGTTGTTTTCCCGGGAGAGGGAGACCACCCAGGCCGTCTGCCTTCTGTGGGGCAGCTCTCCTCCGGCTACCGGTGCTCTTCCGGGAGTTCTCCGGCACTGGTTCCTCGTCCCTGTTTAGGCGTCCTGTGAGAGGGCGCTGCACCAGGCCTTTTTCCACCCTTGGTGTCCGGCGGGGCCTTCAGAGGAGGAGGCGTCCTACGAGCCCCGGACCCGTCGAGAGGGCGTCTGGTGTGTGTGCGTTGGGTGTCGTGCCATCGCGGGGAGGAGTCACACTGCGGGAAGCCACGGTCAGCGCCGGGGTGCAGAGTCTTCGGGGAGGGTGTCGGCCCGCGGAGGAGCCACGGACAGCGCCGGGGTGCAGAGTCTTCCGGGAAGATGTCAGCCTGTGAGGGGCCACGTACAGCGCTGAGGACTGGAGCTCTCCGGGCCGGGATGGGTGGTCCCGTGTTTGTGGTAGAAGGGTGTAGCGTTAGGCAGTAGGGTTAGGGGTGTTAGCTACTGCCTCCTTTTAGGACGTAGTGGCCGGCACAGTGTAGGGTACTTGTCGTTGCCTCCCTTAGGGACGCAGCGACCAGTTTGGTAGTGGTCCGGGTCAAAGAGAAGGGCGAGTCCTGGGGAGAGGTGTGGGTGGTAGTACTAGTTAAGAGATTAGAGTCCCTTGGGTAAATCCTTGTCCCTAGTAGTTAGTCACCACGTGTGCGGCTATCGCTGTGTCCCCAGGTCACAGTGATATACCGCAACTGGTGTTTTAGGTTAGGTTAGGGTCTTCCAGGTCATTATCGTAGAGTAGGGTGAGTCAGCGGGAATTAGGATACTTGTGTGCAGTTGTGGATGGGCGAGAGTGGTGGCGCCATGGAGTGTGTGAAATAAAGAAGCGTGCGTGATTGTAAAACTGTGTTAGTGTGCTGTGTTGTCTGACCTAGTGTGTGATAGGCGTGGGTAAGGGTGGTAGGGCCGTCCGGCTTAGCGACCGTGACAACAATAGTGGGATCTATAACGCAGCATTTCAGTTTCAGTTTCACCAAGGAGGTGTCACTGCTTGAGGACTAGTCCATGTACGCTGTGTCTCATCTGCTAATTTTTGAGACCACACTGTACATGATTTAAAACTGATGGATATATGAACTAATAGTTTAGATGAGAGAATTTAAGAAGAGGGTCTTGTGACTACAGCAGATGTCCGATCAGCACATTAGCCCAACGCGTTGGTCAGACCTTGGGTACCTACCTAACACTGTTTGTGCCATTATTATCATTGTATGTGTGTGTGGTGAGTGTACACGTGTGTGTGTGTGTGTGTGTGTGTGTGTGTGTGTGTGTGTGTGTGTGTGTGTGTGTGTGAATACTGGCATATGTGTGTATGTGTGTGCGTGCGTGTGTGTGTGAGTGAGTGTGTGTGTGTGTGTGTGTGGTGCAGAAAACTGTAAAAATTTGGTCCCCTGATAGCATAGAACAAGTGCGAGCTTGCTATGAGTACACAGACTGGGACGTGTTTTTTTTTTTATGTTTGTGTTGATGTGAATGAAGCTGCTGATGTTATCTCTGATTATGTTACCTTTTGTGAAAACAGGTTGATACCAAAGAAAACTGTTAAAATTTTTCCGAACAATAAGCCTTGGGTTTTGAAATCTTTAAAGAAAACACTGAATGAAAAGAAAATCGCATTTCAATCGAGGATAATTTTGTAAAGAAAACAGTTCAAGGAAAACTAAGACATGAAATACAGGACGCAAAGATGGCATACAGAGAAAAAGTAGAAAAGCAGTTTCAGTCGGGAAACGTGCAAAATGCATGGGATGGCCTAAAGACTCTCACTGGACAGAATTAACCACGAAGTGAATGTAATCTATCAAAAGAGGAATGTTATGATTTTGCCAACAAACCGAACAATTTTTATTGCCGTTTTGAAATGAAAACATGTTGGTGAAAATTTGGAATCTGTTTTGTCGAATATTTCAAACAACTGAGATAACGATGATGGAGTTTTACATATTGATGATTCTGCTGTTGGAGGTTTGTTGAAAAAGATAAAGGTAAGTAAAGCTGCAGGCCCAGACAACATTTGTGGAAATATTTTAAAATCATGTTCAGAACAATTGTCATATGTTTTCTGTAGGCTGTTCTCATGGTCTTTGAATTGTGGAGTTGTGTCCTCTGTTTGGAAAAAAAAATCAACAATTTGTTCTTTACCAAAAACAAGAAATCCTAGCATTTTGAATGACTACAGACCTGTTGCTTTGACATCTCTTGTAATGAAATCTTTTGAATGCCTTGTCCTTCAGATTCTTCTTCCTCAAGTCAAACAGTTTTGTGATCCATACCAATTTGCATACAAACAGAACAGAAATACAGATGATGCAATAATAACTCTTTTAAACCATGCATACACACATCTTGAAAAAAATGACCTAGTGGTAGAACGCCGGACTCGTGATCTTGGTGATCCTGGGGTTGCGGGTTCGAATCTCCGCCGGGCCGTTTCGGTACAGGGGGATTTTTCCCTCGGAGTTAACATTAGTTCTGACTCCATTTCCCATACAGTCCTTCGAATGAGACTATAAACACGTAAAATCCCATCACCAACTTTCGGAAAAGGTCACTTTGGCCGTTGGTATGGATGACACGTTACATATAGCATGCATCTTCCCCGAAGTTGGAGTATGGCTGCCTTAATGGCGGGATAAAAAAAAAACGGCCATACACACAAAACTCCACACCCTTTGTTGGGTAGATAGGATTAATCCTTGCCTGCCTACTGTCTATACAGGGAGTGTCCGCAGGAGTATCAGCCAGCGTACTCCAAAGAAAAAAAAGAAGAGAATATTAGTAAGACAAAAGAGTTGGCAACTGATTGTCGAAGAAACCGAGCTCCTGTCCCTATATATCGAAAACACCAAAGTGGAACGTGTAAGTGAATAAGTATCTGGATACTGTTTTAGATGATAAGCTGGATTTTAATGAAAATACTCAATTTATCTTCAAAAAATGCCAATCTAGAATATATTGTCTTCAGAAACTTCGGTCTCTCGCCGTCAAAAAGGACAACTTAAAGATGTTTTATCGTTGTTTTGTAGAATCAGTGTTGTCCTTTGGTTATTTATGCTGGTTTGAAAATCTTAGCGTGAAAAACTATAACGTTTAAACAGAGTGGTGAATACATGTGGAAAGATTATTGCCAAAAATCAAGAACAGCTAGATAAATTATATGAATGTCATGTTACACAAAAAGCTGTGAACATTGCTGCCCACAGTTCTCATGTTCTTTCAAAAACCTACAATGTTCTACCCTCTGGACGAAGATTCCAAAATTCAAGACAAATAGAACCAAAAACAGTTTTCTTCCCAATTCCTGAATCATAAATAAACTTTCATTAAGATCCTGTTCAGGAAGCTTGTTTGTATATACATAGATCTATTTATCTTCCATCATTATAGTAATGACTTGGCAAAGATTTGAAATTAACACACACACAAAAAGCAGGGGTGGGGGGGTGGAAGATGAAGAAAATGGGAAAATAGATTATAAATACGAAATCCCTTCACTAGCTGCGTGTGGAAACCATCATAATCCCTCTCGAAGGCAGATCTATAAATATTGCCTGCTCCTGGGCCTTTCGTCCGCTGGATCAGACTCATCAGGGAGACACGGCTGATAATGTCTGTGCCCTTGGCGTCAAATAGAGACACACCACAGTCCGTATTTCTGTGGTGTTCTCACCAACAAGGATTCAAAAGAAGAATCCAACAGCACCCCAAGGCAGCCAGCGAAGGGTAGTAAATGAAACAAAACGAAAGTGTGAAGAGGAAAAAAGTTGCTGAAAAACTAAAAACATGCAAACATGATGAAGAAAAAGGGAAAATATATTATAAATATGAAATCCCTTCACTAGCTGCGTGTGGGAACCATCATAATCCCTCTCGAAGGCAGATCTATAGGTATTGCCTACTCCTAGGCCTTTTGTCCGCTGGACGATGTGTGTGTGTGTGGGTGGGTGGGTGGGTGGGTGGGTGGGTGTGATACTTGATTTGTGATTTGTTGTTTTTATGGCCACTCTTAATTTCTCTTTGGAGATAATAAAGTGTTCTTGACTTGACTTGACTTGACTTGACGACGTGTGTGTGTGTGTGTGTGTGTGTGTGTGTGTGTGTGTGTGTGTGTGTGTGTGTGTACACTATTAATACAACTACTATTGTCATATAATTACTAAAAGTGGTAAGAAACCCCTCTTTATTTTTATTTTTATTTTTTTTAATATTTCAAATAATTTTTCCATCATCGTCAATATCATTAATATAACTTCTGTCATCATTATTATTATCATCATTATCTTTCTAGCTCGCATTGTCTTCTTCCTAGCCGCCTCGTTTTCATTCAACGTCCATTTTGCGCCCAATTTCGGGAGACAATTGATTACTCATTCTTCGTTTTCATCGTCTTGAATGTTGTTTATCATGCCTGAAGAAAACTAAAGTGGTCGAAACGAGTCGTGTTTTGTCTTGTAATTAGTTTGTCCCTTTCGTCTGGTGGAATAGCATGGTTTCTTTGAAATTTGTTTCCATTTCCGCCCGCAGACACCTCACTTTGAAGCTAAATGAAAGTTAAGTTAACAATGCAGAAGACAGCAAGAAAAAAGTCAGCAAAGGTCTCAAAGCCGGAAGTCAACAATGAAGGGATCTTTACCGTAAAAAGTCAACAACCGTAGGAAATATATCAACCATGGATGTCTCTAGGAAGTAAATCAACAATGGTGGATGTCTCTAGGAAATAAATCAACAATGGTGGATGTCTGTAGAAAATAAATCAACAACGGTGGATGTCTGTAGGCAATACTTCGACAATGGTGGATGTCTCTAGGAAATAAATCAACAATGGTGGATGTCTGTAGAAAATAAATCAACTACGATGGATGTCTGTAGGCAATACTTCAACAATGGTGGATGTCTGTAGGAAATAAATCTACAATGGTGGATGTCTGTAGAAAATAAATCAACAACGGTGGATGTCTGTAGGCAATACTTCAACAATGGTGGATGTCTGTAGGAAATAAATCAATAATGATGGATGTCTGTAGGAAATAAAACAATAATGTGTCTGTAGGAAATAAATCAACAATGATGGATGTCTGTAGGAAATAAATCAACAATGATGGATGTTTGTAGGAAATAAATCAACAATGCTGGATGTCTGTAGGAAATAAATCAACAGTGATGGATGTTTGTAGAAAATAAATCAACAGTGATGGATGTCTGTAGGAAATAAATCAACAATGGTGGATGTCTCTGGAAAATAAACCAACAATGGCGACAAAAAATCGACAATGGTGTATGTCTGTAAAACAAAATCAACAATGATGGAAATAAATCAACAATAGTGGATCTCTGTGGGAAATAAATCAACAATGATGGAAATAAATCAACAATGGTGGATCTCTGTGGGAAATAAATCAACAATGATGGAAATAAATCAACAATGGCGGATGTCTGTAGGAAATAAATCAACAATGGTGGATCTCTATGGGAAATAAATCAACAATGATGGAAATAAATCAACAATGGTGGATCTATGTGGGAAATAAATCAACAATGACGGAAATAAATCAACAATTGTGGATGTCTGTAGGAAAAAAAAAATCAACAATGATGGATATCTGTGGGAAATAAATCAACAAAGTTGGATGTCTGTAGGAAATAAATCAACGATGATGGGTGTCTCTAGGAAATAAACCAACAATGATGGATGTTTGTAGGAAATAAATCAACAATGGTGGATGTCTGTGGGAAATAAATCAACAATGATGGATGTTTGTAGGAAATAAATCAACAATGATGGAAATCAACAATGATGGATGTTTGTAGGAAATAAATCAACAATGATGGATATTTGTAGGAAATAAATCAACAAAGATGGATGTCTGTAGGAAATAAATCAACAATGCTGGATGTCTGTAGGAAATAAATCAACAGTGATGGATGTTTGTAGAAAATGAATCAACAATGATGGATGTCTGTAGGAAATAAATCAATAATGATGGATGTTTGTAGGAAATAAATCAACAAAGATGGATGTCTGTAGGAAATAAATCAACAATGGTGGATGTCTGTGGGAAATAAATCAACAATGACGGACATAAATCAACAATGATGGAGATACATCAACAATGGTCGATGTCAGTAGGAAATAAATCAACAATGGTAGACATAAATCAACAATGGTGGACATAAATTAACAATGGTTGATGTCTGTAGGAACTTTCTGAACAATGGTGGACATAAATCAAGAATGGTGGACATATATCAGCAATGCTGGATGTCTGTAGGCAATATATCAACAATGGTGGTTGTCTGTAGGAATAAATCAACAATGGTGGATGTCTGTAGGCAATACATGGACAATGGCGGATGTCTGTAGGAAATACATCAACAATGGGGATGTCTATAGGCAATAAATCAACAATGGTGTTGGTCTGTAAGAAATAAATCAACAGTGATGGTGGTCTGTAAAGAGATATGTTAACAACGATGGGGATCTGTATTGCAACAAATCAGCTACGCTAGAGGTCTGTAAGCTAGTCAGTCAACAGTGGTGAAGGATTGGAAAGTAGTCAACAGTGGTGGAAGTATGTAAAGTAGTCAACAGTGGTGGGAGTATGTCATGTAGTCAGTCAACAGTGGTGGGAGTATGTAATATAGTCAACAGTGGTGAGAGTACGTAATGTAGTAAGTCAACAGTGCTGGGAGTAGGTAATATAGTAAGTCAACAGCGGTGGGAGTATGTAATGTGGTCAGTCATTAGTGGTGGAATTATGTAGAGTAGTCAAAAGTGGTGGAAGTATGTAGAGTAGTCAACAGTGGTGGAAGTATGTAAAGCAGTCAATAGTAGTGGGAGTATGTACAGTAGTCAACAGTAGTGGGAGTATGTAATGTAATAAGTCAACAGTGGTGGGAGTATGTAATGAAGTAAGTCAAGAGTGCTGGAAGTATGTAATGTAGTAAGTCAACAGTGGTGGGAGTATGTAATGTAGTTAGTCAACAGTGGAGGGAGTATGTACAGTAGCCAACAGTGGTGGGAGTATGTAAAGTAGTCAACAGCGGTGGGAGTATGTAATGTACTAAGTCAACAGTGGTAAGAGCATGTAAAGCAGTCAGTCAACAGTGGTGGGAGTATGTAACGTAGTAAGTCAACAGTGGTGGGATTATGTACTGTAGCAAGTCAACAGTGGTGGGAGTATGCAAAGTAGTCAACAGTGGTGGGGGTATGTAAAGTAGTCAACAGTGGTGGGAGTGTGTAATGTAGTAAATCGACAGTGGTGGGAATATGTAACGTATTTAGTCAACATTGGTGGGAGTATGTAAAGTAGTCAACAGTGGTGGGAGTATGGAAAGTAGAAAGTGAACAGTTCTTAGAGTATGTAATGTAATAAGTGAACAGTGGTGGGAGTGTATAATGCATTCTGTCAACAGTGGTGAGAGTATGTAATATAGTAAGTCAACAGTAGTGAGAGTATGTAGAGTAGTCAACAGTGGTGGAAGTACGTAAAGCAGTCAACAGTGGTGAGAGTATGTAATGTAGTAAGTTAACAGTGGTGAGAGTATGTGATGTACTATGTCAACAGTGCTTGGAGTATGTAATGTAGAAAGTCAACAGTGGTGGGAGTATGTAATGTGCTAAGTCAACAGTGCTTGGAGTATGTAATGTAGTAAGTCAACAGTGTTGAGAGTATATAATGTAATAAGTCAACAATGGTGGAATTATGTAATCAATAGTGGTGAAAGTATGTAAAGCAGTCAACAGTGGTGGGAGTATGTAGTCAACAGTGGTGGGAGTATGTAAAGTAGTCAACAGTGGTAGGAGTATGTAAAGTAGTCAACAGTGGTGGAAATATGTAATATAGTTAGTCAACTGGTGGGAGTATGTAATGTAGTCAATCAACAGAGGTGGGAGTATGTAATGTAATATGTCAACAGTGGCGGGAGTATGTAATGTAGTCAATCAACAGTGGTGGGTTTATGTAATGTAATCAGTCAACAGTGGTGGCAATATGTAAAGTAGTCAACAGTGGTGGGAATATGTAAAGCAGTCAACAGTGGTGGGAGTATGTAATATAGTCAGTCAACAGTGGTGGGAGTATGTAATGTAGTCAATCAACAGAGGTGGGAGTATGTAATGTAGTACGTCAACAGTGGGGGGGTTATGTAATGTAGTCAGTCAACAGTGGTGGGAATATGTACAGTAGTCAACAGTGGTGGGAGTATGTAAAGTAGTCAAAAATTGTGGTGGGAGTATGTAAGGTAGTAAAACAACAGTGGTGGGAGTATGTAATGTAGTGAGTCAAAAGTGGTGGAAGTATGTAAGGTAGTAAGTCAATAGTGATGGAGTATGTAATGTAGTACGTCAACAGTGGTGGGAGTATGTAATGTAGTACGTCAACAGTGGTGGGGGTATTAATGTAGTCAGTCAACAGTAGTGGGAGTATGTAAGGTAGTCACTGAGCAGTGGTGGGAGTATGTAGTCAGCAGTGGTGGGAGTATATAAAGTAGTGAACAGTGGTGAGCGTATGTAATGTAGTAAGTCAAGAGTGGTGGGAGTATGTAATGTAGTAAGTCAACAGAGGTTGGAGTATGTAGCGTAGAAGTCAACAGTGCTGGGAATAGGTAAAGTAGTCAACAGTGGTGGGAGTATGTAATGTAGTAAGTCAGCAATGGTTGGAGTATGTAATATAGTAGGTCAATGGTGTTGGGAGTATGTAATGTAGTTAGTCAATAGTGGTGGGAGTTCGTAATGTAGTCAGTGAACAGTGCTGGAAGTATGTAATGTAGTAAAACAACGATGGTGGGAGTATGTAATGTAGTAAGTCAGCAGTGGTTGGAGTATGTAATGTAGTAAGTCAACAGTGGTGGGAGTATGTAATGCAGTTAGTCAACAGTGGTGAGAGAATGTAATGTAGTAAGTCAACAGTGGTGGGAGTATGTAATGCAGTTAGTCAACAGTGGTGAGAGTATGTAATGTAGTAAGTCAACAGTGCTTGGAGTGTGTAATGTAGTGGTGGGAATATGTAAGATAGTGAACAGTGGTAGGAGTATGCAAGATAGTCAACAGTGGTAGAATCATGTTGAATAGTCAACAGTGGTGGGAGTATGTAATGTAGTTAGTCAACTGTGGTGGGAGTATGTAATGTAGTTAGTTAACAGTGGTGAGAGTATGTAATGTAGTTAGTCAACAGTGGTGGGAGTATGTAATGTAGTCAGTCAAAAGTGGTGGGAGTATGCTCAGTGGTGGGAGTATGCAATGTACTAACTCAACAGTGGTAGGAGTATGTCAGGTAGTCAGTCAACAGTGGTGGGAGTATGTCAGGTAGTCAAACAACAGTGGTGGCAGTATGTCAGGTAGTAAGTTAACAGTTGAAGAGCCCGTGCGGTATTAAGTAAAGAAATGGCAGGGTCTACAACAAGGCTTGAAGTCTGTGAGGTAGTAAGTCAACAGTTAAAGCAGTCTGTAAGATAGTAAGTCAATAATTGTGAGGATCTGTAAGGTAGTAAGTAAATAATATTTGGGGTCTGTAACGTAATAAGTTAATAGTTATTGGTATCTATATCTGGAATGTAATGAGTCAATAATTGTGGGGATTCTGAAAGGTAGCAAGTCAATAATTCAGGGGTCTGTGAAGTTATAAGCCAACAATTGGTAAGGTATGTAAGTCAGTAAATAAATAATCGAAAGGGTCTGTAAGGTAAGTCAACAATGGTTGGTGTGGTAACGTTGTGAGTAAAAAGCAATAGTGTGGGTCTATATGGTATCGAATCAAGTATTGTGGGGTCTATAGAGTCAATAATTGTGGGGGATCTGTAAAGGATTTAGTCAACAGTTATAGGGGTCAGTCAATGATTATGTGGAACCGTGAGTCTATAATCGTAGGGGTCTGTAAAATAGTAAATAACAATGGAGGGTGTTGAGTGATGTAGTAAGTCAACAATTGGTAAGTCTGTGAGGTTGTAAGTCAACAATGGAGGGGCTCAGTTATTTGGTAAATCAATAATTGTTCAGATGTGTGAGGTAGTAAGTCAACAATGAAGTGGCTCAGTGACGTGTTAAGTCAACAACTGTTTATGTCTTTGAGGTAGCAAGTCAACAATGGACGGGCTCAGTGATGTGGTAAGTCAACAATTATTTAGGGTTTTGAGGTAGCAAGTCAACAATGGAGGGGCTCAGTGATGTGGTAAGTCAACAATTATTTAGGGTTTTGAGGTAGCAAGTCAACAATGGAGGGGCTCAGTGACGAATTTCTTTTCAAAATCATTCCAATTTCTTTACTGTTACTTTGAAGGAAATTATCAATAGATTTTTTTAAAAGCTTTTTTTAGGTCCGTTTTACCCACCGTTGCCATGGAAACCATCCAATATGGCCGCCAAATAAAAAAAACTTGTTATTGAGTTTGTGTGATAAGTATTGGACATAGACTTTTGCTGTTTGTTTTGTTACGTAGATATTCATATTATCTTGTTTGCAAGAGAGGTTTTTACCATACAGGCCCAATTTTTTTTAGAAAAAAAAAATCCTAAAAGTGAACTTTTAAAACATTGGTGGAAGTCTATAATGTAGTAAATCAACAATAGTGGAGGTCTATAATGCTGTAAGTCAACGTTGGTGGGGTCTATAATGTAGTAAGTCAACAATAGTGGAGGTCTGTAATGCTGTAAGTCAACGTTGGTGGGGTCTATAATGTAGTAAGTCAACAATAGTGGAGGTCTTTAAGGCTCTAAGTCAACAATGATGGCGGTCTATAACGTGCTAAATCAACAATAGTTGGAGTCTGTAAGGCTGTAAGTCAACAAGTAATGCCAGCTGTTTGATCTCTTCAAACTGAAGGTGATCTACAAATGAAGGAACAGACCGGTCAGTGAACTGAAGCGCCTTGAAGGCAACAGTCCAGTTCAGTGACAAATCCCATCGCCATCACAGGAAGGCCATTGTGATTGGGAGACCAGATCTTCCTGGAATCTCCTGAACACGCAAAACAGTGAAATGGTCGTTGTGAAGAAATTGAA